>WOXC01007037.1:600000-923677 GCA_011680675.1 Gymnobelideus leadbeateri | reverse complement strand
GGAACTATAAATAATCATAACAATAGTCATAGCTAACTTTTCTATAGAATTTTAAGGTTTGTAAAATACTTCATATATTGCATATTTATATTATATATTATATTCTATATTTATATGTAACATACATATTATATGTTACAGATAATACATATAGTATAATACTATATATCATAGTATAATAGATATATAAAATATCATTTGAATCTCACAACAGTCCTAGGAGATAGGTGCTATTGTTATCCCCATTTAACAGATGGGGAAACCAAAGGCCAAAGAAGTTAAGTGACTTGCCAACAGCTAGCAATGTCTAAGGCAGGATTTGAACTCAGGTCTTCCTGTCTCTAAGTCCAACACTCTATCCACAGTACCACCTGTCTAATGAGACAAAACAAGATGTCCAGAGAGGAGGGAGACACCTGTGTTCAAGCAAGCAGAGAGGAGCCTGAGCCTAGGGTAAGATGATCTTTGGGCCATGGCGGGAGGCTGGGAATGGACAATACTATGAGAGACACTCTCTGGCCTTGGCAACCACATTATTGCAGGTTTTCATAATTCTTCCTAGTTTGGTTTCAGTGGACCTGGCTCCATCTCCTACAACAGGGCTGCTGCCCATTGCTGAAAAGGTCTAGATGTTGTAGAGTAAAGGATGGCATCCCTAGTAGGTACAGCCAGGTGACCTTCCACCTCTGGCATCACAGGAAGAGAAGTGCCAATTAAGGGATAAGATTTGAGCTAGAAGATTCCTGGCACAAGAGATTCCAGAAAAGGAGAGAGGGAAATGAGAAAAATGAGGAAGGGGCCTGCCTAGAGCAGACAGTCTGTCACAAGAAAAACTTAGTGCCCCCTGCCCCCCCAAAAGAACAGGGAAGATTTTTGGACAGCCATGTATGTCCTTTTCCATTTTGAAAGTCTACAGTGGAATTTAGCTTAACTGGACTTTGTGAGTTACAGGACCAAACTCCATTAATTTTCTGAATACAAAATGTTATTTTAGCTCATCTGAAAATCAATCTCCTCCCAAGCCTATCCTTCTTAATCTTCTTCGCCCTCGACTTCCTCATAAATGTATTATATAATTCAGTCCCTATATTATTTATTATCTATGATTATTTATTAATTCACTAACGCTATCATATAATTCAGGCACGGAATTTGGGCTGGAACACGGCTGCATTTGCATACTGAGGAAAACCATATTGATTCTCGAAAAGCTTGCCCCAGACAAATTTGCAAACAAATTTTTATTTGGTTTCCGAAGACATTATTTTGACATGATTCCAACTGATGCAAACAAATCAAACTGAGTTCTGCAACAAATGCCTTCTTAATGGGTTCTGTGTTATTTGTTTTACTTGACACCATTTATTATAATGTAACAGCGTTTCCTTCCCAGGAAAGTCCAAAATCAATAAAAAATGGTGACATATGTTTGTATTTATTTGGAAATACAAATGCAACCAAAGGGTCTGTCAGCATGCGATTAATAGAGTACATGAGGCTGTGGTTTGGGGGTATCTGATTGTCTGTCTCAGAATATGAATTTGGAAATAGCTTGGGATTCTTGCTCCTTGACTCTCGGGTTGGGATAGAATTTCACATTAACGATAAATCACCCTGGACGCATGGTTTTCTGTTTCAATTTACTGCCACACAGCTTAATCAATTCGCATGGGGGAGAAGTGGGACCACACGTGGGATGAGGAGAAATACAAGTCGGTAATAAAATATTAAGACAAAGAAATGAACACATTTGAAATGTTATTACCGGGAGAGGAGATGAAACTGACATATCCGTCCCTTCTCCCGACTATGGTGGTACAGCACATGGCAACTCATCAAAAGCTGGGCACCGAGATCCGGCAGTTCAGCACGGAGCCTTCATCTCCCCAGCCCTCTATTCTTACTATTTGGATGGTTATTTCTTCCTAAAGGCAGTTGGGAGAAATGATCAAGAAAATGTGTGCAGACCCCATCAGGTTCCACCCATTTGAGACCTTCATGGACTCAAGTTCAAATCATGAGACCTTATAATACTAATGTACCAAGCTTGGCCCATTTGCCTCCACTCAGTTCAAAACTGGGAGTTCTTCCTTAAATAGTCAGCCATTCACCATGCTAACAGAAAACAACAGAAAACCTCAGCTACATTTCTAAATGAGGAGCTTCTAAATGAGTAATTTGGGAAATGAAATGTTATAAGAGCAGGGAAGGGAGAGGAAGGGAGAGGAAAGGTCCCCCTGCTTCTATAACCAAAATGGGCTGGGTTGGGGGCAGAATAGTAGCTTTCACTGCTGACAGCCTTGACATCATTGCATAAAAAGTGCTCCTGCCAATAACTGCTAACAACTTATCACTCACCTAGCCCATCCCAGGCTCTGCTGCAGCTCCTGGTTTGGCTTCCCTAAAGCATTACTCATCACTCCTGGCTTTCATCACTAGGCTGCTAACCTGTCATCTTTCCCTCCTCATGGTCACAAGCTACAGCCAAGATTTCCGACCAACCCTCATATCCTTGTGGGGATACACGGCCACCTCACTGCCCCTTCTGGTCACACCTGCCTTTCAGACTACTCAATCTTTCCAATGGTTCTCTGAGTGACCCAGAATTGGGATCCTTTGAAGACTGTGATGGTCTATGATTAATGACCATATAGAATCACTACTGGTATTCAAAATGGGCTTTAGAGTCGGGAAGGAATTTGGGATTATTGAAAGCACCCCTCCATTTCCCAAATGTGGAAAGACATATCACCAAATTGCACAGAATAAGAAGGCATAGCTGCATTGTAATAGGCACTCAGAGCAAGAATACCCATGATGATGAAATCATGGATCCATGCAAGGAGCAAAGCATTGTCAAGATTATTAGTGCTGAGTTCTATCCCTGCCTGAAGGTAAGAAATCACCAACTGGGAAAGCAAAAACTTTTTGGTATTTTCCAAGCCCTGATTCCCACATAACTTGTACTGAAATCAAAAGGGCCTATTGATTGGTAGGCATGACTAGTAAACATGATAAATAGCTGCGGGACACAATCATTGGCGTGTCATTATGTGGAAACAGAACTAAGAGGTACAATTTTCATAGCACATTCAACCATCAAAGTTACAAGTAAATCAGGGAGTAAAGGAATTAGTCTTAAAGGTTTCCAACTAAGGTTGATTGAACAGCCTTCTGGCACTTTCACTTTCCTTTTCTCTCCTTAAAATTTCCTCAGCTAAATGTTCCCCATAGCTTTAAACCAACATAGTCCCTTTAAAAATAAAATGCTTCTCCTCATTCACTGGGTGAAAGGAACTAGACCAAACCCTATTTTGCAAGTGACCTCCATTAGAATGTTAGATGCATCCCCATGGGGAAATAAATTTTCCCCCAGTAGAATGAGTTCACAACTCTTATCAAATAAAGGGTTAAGACCATTGCTCAGTTGATGACATACTGGGAAAGGTTTTGAAGCACTTTCAAAACTTAGCAGCAGCTTCTCAACTTTAGAACCTCCCCTCCACTTTTCTTCCTTGTCTTTCCTCAAATTTTGGAACTTTCTCCCATGCCTATGGATTCCCTGGATCCACCATGGTGACTTCTAGAACTTATCTCTCCCTCTCAGTTTGATTATTACAAGCCTATTAAAGCTAGGCTATAGTGTAACACTTTACCACTGTCTACTATTGTGTACTCTGGTTGGAAAAGTCTTGACATTCAAGGCTTCACCAAATGGAAAAGGAAGATCATAAGCCCTAGAGCTGGAATATACCTTAGAGAACACCGAGGTCAAAGCTTTCATTTTACCGAGGGGAAAAATGAAATTCAGGGAGGAGAAGGAAGTTTCTCCAGGTCACACATTATAGTAAGTAGCAGAACCAGGAATTGGACTCAATCTATAGTTGGACTCCAAATCTATAACTCTTTCTTCTTTACCATGTTCCTCTTCAATTCTATATTTTAGACCACAGATAAGATGAGTTTATTTGCAACTGATACCTAGATCTTGGTTCACTTAAAGTTCATATTGCTAGTCTCTTCATTATTTCTGCTGAGATGAGCTTGCAGCTCTGACCAAAAACTAAATATATATAATTCCTGACTTTGTTCAGTAGTTTCTTAAAGCATGCCCTCAGTTAGACATGCCTGCCAACATTTCTGAGGAAACAAGATCTCTTCACAGTTGTGGGTGATAAAAAGCATGATTTAGAAATAAAATGCATTTGTCTCAGACTTTACATGTCATGCTGTGTGACCTTAGACACATTCTATTGCCTCTCTAAGACTAATACTGAAATAAAGACTTCAGTTTTCTACCGAATTGTGTAATTATTGTTTTGGGTAATAATTATCCACCTCTGAAGAGATATAGTGTGCTATAGTGAACAGAGAGTCAAAAAGTCCTGAGTTCAAGTCCTGGCATATAATATCAGCATGACTCTGGGAAAGCCACTTAATTTCCCAATGCCTTGGGCAACCAACTAAGACTATAAATTACAGCTGAGTTGCTAATCTGTATCAGAGTTTCTACACAGTGAGTCCCCTAAATTGAAGAGAAGAGATAAAAAAAATCAGCTGTGTGACCACTTAACTTGTCTGAGTCAGGAAATTTTTTAAAACTGTATGTTGTAGTTGGGTTGAAATCTACATCAGGGGAGAGAGTTTCCATACCAACAAAACCCAAATTCTGTGATCTCTTAATTTAATATTAATTACAACAGCTTACATTTCAGGAACACTTTAAGCTTTACCTTGTAGTATAAACAGTGATGACAATATGCCCATTTGAGACATGAAGAAACTGAGGATTTGAATCAAAATGACATTTTAGAGTTGGAAGGGGCCTCAGTGGCCATATAAGTCCATACAACATCACCAAAAAAATCCTGGCTTTGCTTCAACATAACTAACAAGTGGACATCTAGATTTTGTCTTAAGAATAATAGGAAAACATGGTCTCTGGAGATAACTCATTTCAGGTTTCCATAGGATTATGATTCCAGAGCTGGAAGGGACCCAGAGACCAAAAGTTCAACTCTTTCCCTTTAGAAATAAATACTGGGGGGCAGCTAGGTGGCACAGTGAGTAGAGCGTGGCCCTGGAGTCAGAAGGACCTGAGTTCAGATCCAGCCTCTGACACTTAACACATACAAACAAAAACCTAGCCGTGTGACCTTGGGCAAGTTACTTAACCCCAATTGCCCTCCAAAAAGAAAAGAAATACTGGACCTGTGATCTCATTCGTATAGGGAATTCTAAGGTGAGGAAACATCTTCTACCAATGTCTCTGCAACTGATAGTCTTACAGAGTTCCCTAGGGCATGGAGAGGTTAAGTGACCTATTCAAGGTCACACAGTCAAGATGTGGCAAAGGCAAGACCCAAGTTGACAAAGTTTCCACACCAACAAAAGCAAAGATGCTTAACCTATTGATATTTTAATAAGAACAACCCAGTTAGCAATCTAGAATTAAAAACAATCCCGCTTTCAGGCTGGCTGTCTACCCATTACACAATATTGCCTCTTGAGGTTAAGGGACTTTCCCAAGGTCACACAGCTAGTAAGCATGAGAGGAAGAATTTGGACCAAGATTGTCTGACTCCAGGTATCAATAGAAGGGGAAGTCAATGTCTAGGATCACCCAGCTATGAAATGATGAATTAGGGACTTGAACCCAAGTTTTCTGATGCCATGGCCAATCAATCCATGATACCATGCTATCTGGTGAATTCAGGGGTTAATGGTCAGAAAATGCCACACAGTTCTGGTGAATGTTTTCTTTATGCAAGGCGTCTCTGAGACATGCAATGGCATCCTTCCCAGTAGGGATGGGAGTACCCTGAGCATTAAACCATGATTGTGTGGTACTCTCTGCCTCTACAGCTGTCCTTCAAGGTCAGAGGTGTATGGAGAGGCAGCTTTCCTGTTTATTAAACAGATTTTTACTTTGCATCAACCTAGCAGGCATCTGGGGCAGCTAGGTGATATAGTACGTAGAGTACCAAGACTAAAGTCAGGAAGACTAATTTTCCTGAGTTCAAGTTTGGCTTCAAACACTTACTAGGTGTCTGACCCTGAGCAAGTCACTTCACCATGTTTGCCTCAGTTTCCTCGTCTGTAAAATGAGGAAGAAAAGGAAATGACAAACCACTACAGTATATTTTTAAAGAAAATTCCAAATGGTGTCATGAGGTGATGCTATACTGAATGACAAAAACAGGAATCTGTTGGCATTGGCATTTGGGACATCCAGCAGAATAGGGAGGAGCTGGTGAAATTCACCTTGGAGCCATTGCATCAAAAGATGGGGCATGGGGGTGTGGTGCTCAGCACCAGAATTCAAGGTGAAAAAAAGCAGCTGATGACTTGCAAGACTCGAGATAACCCCCTTGCTTTCATTGTCTTCCTTGTCTTCTGGAAGTTTGGACTATCAGTAGCAGAAAGAGCAGACCCAAAGAAAGCCTGGGAGGCCAGCTTGGGTATAGCTTCATCACCTGCTCTTTCCCAAGGACTGTCCCTTTCTGGGCACATTCTGCCGTGTATTTACTCCCAGAAGGCAGCTGGGAAGGGCAGGGATTGTATTTAGATTTTGGTCCACCAGTCACTGTATACTGTAGAGGCACTTGATCCCCTCCTCAGAGCCGGGGGCAAATAGGTTAGGAGTCGGTAAGAAGATCATTCATATATAAGCCAGCCACTGCTTTCATCCTTAGAAGTATCCTCCTAAGAGCCCCAGTTGTAACACACAATGGGCACAAGCTAAGCCACCTACTCCTTCCCTTTGGGGACAATGGATAAGGGTGGTGGTTTCTGGGCTACTCCAGGTCCCATATGATAGACAGAAGTGAAGCCTGTGCAATAGCCATGATACAAGGACAATATAATAAGCTTCTTGACTGGGGCTGCTTAAAATCTAGGCTAAAACAATCATGTCCCCTTAATCCTAAAAGATATTTTAGCTCCTGTGGGCCACCGGTGACTGAGCTATAATTCGTTATTAACCACACTGTACACACACTGCCTCCTCTTTTTACACAGTGAGGGGGCAGCACTTCCAATGCCATTAACAGTTGCTTAAGCTGTTTCAACAAAGGAACATTTAAAAATGTTTGCTCTGATGGCAGCAAGGAGCATTTTTTTCACTGTCCTCGGGGGAACTGGGGCTCCATCACTTACTTAGAATGGGGACTAGTTCTTGGTTTCTGTAGTGAAACCAGGAGATCCTAGATCTAGACTTAAAAGGACCTGGAGGGTGGGGGGCATCTGACACCACTCTTGCATTTGATAAATGAGGAAACTGAGGCCCAAAGAGGGGAAAGGATTTGCTCAAGGATTCACAGGTGATAAATAGCAGAGTCAGGATTCACATTCAGAGCCTCTGATTCTAAGTTCTGTGCTCTTTCCACTAAATGACACTATCTCCCCTAGCTTGGAATATTGGAGAGAAGAAAGGAAACAGAAAGACTTGGGTTCAAATTCTGCCTCCGAAACATAATAGCTGTGTAACCAAGGGCAAGTTATCTCTCATTGCCCCAAAGTAAATTTCTTGGATTATAAATTGTAAAACACTGAACTCTTTTCCCTAGCTTATCCCCAAAGAAAAGATGGGAAAATGTACCTCCCTCCCTTCTTCCAGAGGTGTGCAAGTAGGGATATAGAATATTGTATATACTGTCAGACTTGATTGGATTAGTTTTATTAAACTGCTTTTAGTTTTCTTCTTTTTTGCAAAGAATGGATCATGGGGAAGGGAAGAGGATGGATATATTAAAAAAGGATGTGCCACAAAAACAAAAGATGTCAATAAAATATATTAAAATAATTTTTTAAATGTAAAGGGCAGGGTGTTAGGCGGGAGGAGTTTTAACACTGGTAGTTCTCCATACCAGAGTAATCATAGATCAGAGAGAGAGAGACAGAGACAGACAGAGACAGAGAGACAGACAGAGACAGAGAGACAGAGACAGAGACAGAGACAGAGACAGAGAGAGACAGAGGGACAGAGAAAGGTAGGAAGAGATGGAGGTATTCTGAGACACTTGTAGATAAGACAGCCCTGAAAGGGACCCTGAATTCCTGGATGTCCTCTTCAGGATCCCTTGTGCATGAAAATTTCCCGTCCCACATTTGGGAATTGGTCCTCTAGCTTTGTATCTGGGCACTGGAGATGCGGATACATTAGCAAGTATAATACCGAGTTCTAGGCAACTTTCTCCTCTCCATATTGTCTGACATGAGGCCATTATTGTTTGAAATTTGTACTTCCACCCAGGAATATTTACATTTGGCATTTCATCACTGTCACGTTTTACTGATGGAAAGTGGAGCTGGGGACCACAATTGACATTATGTATTTCAACCTGAAATTGTGCCCACAGATGGAATATTGCTTGGATCCATAAAGCCTTCAATGATTCATGTCCCAACAATCTCAATGTGTCTGTTGACCTTCCCAATGCAGTTCAAGAATCATTGCTTTTGCACCAACCTTTCCCAGACTCCTAAAAGACATGTTGCAGCCCAGAAAGGAGAAATGAGTAAGGAGTTTTCAGGGATTCCCAGTTTGGGGGTAGGGTGGGGGGTCTTCCACCAACATCACCTCTTCCAAACACTCTTCTATGATTGACTTCAACCCACATCCATCTCATCCAACACTGTCTTTGTGTTCCTCACCATCTACCTAAAGTTTGTACTTGATTATCTAGAATCTGGTTATCAAAGAAAGAATGAGAACAGGGAGAGTTCAACAGTCAGTAACAACTGGTTTTGGATCTTGGCTTTACTTACAGAGCTGTGTGACCTTGGATAAATCACTTTCTCTCTCAGTGCCTCAGTTTCCTCATCTGGTAAAGAGAGTGTGGAGCACTGGCTCCGGAGTAAGGATACATGGGTTCAGATCCCGACCCTAATTTTTACTATCTTTATGATCTTGGCAAGTCACTTCCCCTCCCTGGGATTCAGTTTCCCCCTTTGTAAAATGATAGAGCTGGAGAATATAGATTCTGAAGACCCTGCCAGCTCTAGATCTGTAAACCTATGATAATAATCCCCTGTTCCAACCACTTCACGATGCTGTTGCATTTAACAGAAAAGACGCTTAACTTTTATAATTTGTTACCAACATTGACTACTCTTTAGTGTGCTCTTATTTTGCATTACCGGAGTCATCATAGCATTTGTTCTTTTGGCTCTGCTTTCTTAACACTGAATCACTTCACAAGACTACCCATGTTTTTCTAAATTTTTCCTCTTAGTTATTCCTTATGGGACAATTTTATTCCATTGCATTCATATACCACAGGTTTTTCAGCCGTTCCCAAGTGCTTGGCACATAGTTTGTTTCCAGCTTTTTGTTGTTATAAATAATTCTTCTAGGAATAATTTGGTATAGGTGCAGGCGTGTGCTGCTAAATTTTTAACAAATGACTCTCCAAAAGAAAAAAAATTGCGCACCTAAAACACTCTTAAGTTTAAGCTGCATCATTAACATTTCCTCCATCACTTTCTTACGTCTAGACAATCAACAAAACAATAAATCAAGCCCTGATTTGTAGTGTTTGCCAATTTCTGAGGTATAAACGTGCACACTGGAAATTTAATAATTAGCTCTTGTGAGCTCCCATATACCCCTACTGTTGGGTCTTATTTTGATATTATTATCCTCGTTGGTATGTAAACCTAATAATAGAATCTTTGGGTCAAAGGGTATGAACAATTTGGTAACTTTTCTGGCATGATTCCAAATTGTTTTCCAGAACTCTAGCAATTCACAATTCAATAGCAATGAATTATCACATCTGTCTTTCCACGTCATCTATACTAAATTTTCCCATTTTCAGGCAGCTTGACTAAATTTATGTGCATGAGGGGGTCATTTTAATTTGCATTTCTCTGATCATTAGTGAATTTGAATAATTTTGAAATGGTTACTGATAGTTGGCATTTTTTTTCTTTTGAAAAGTGCTCATCGAGTTCAGACCAAGATGGCTGCCCCCGTGGACCTGGAGTTGAAGAAGGCTTTCACAGAACTACAAGCCAAAGTTATTGATACCCAGCAGAAGGTGAAACTTGCAGATATACAGATCGAACAGCTAAATAGAACAAAAAAGCACGCACATCTTACAGATACAGAAATTATGACTTTGGTAGATGAGACTCACATGTATGAAGGTGTAGGGAGAATGTTTATTCTTCAGTCCAAGGAAATAATTCACAACCAGCTGTTAGAGAAACAGAAGATAGCAGAAGAAAAAATTAAGGAACTGGAACAGAGAAAATCATACCTCGAGCGCAGTGTGAAGGATGCAGAGGACAACATTCAGGAAATGCTGATGGCCAGAAGGGCACAGTAAAAAGTATCATGAGAAAACCCCTTCCTCTACTCCTCTTGGGTGGGACAGAGCCGCAGACTGCAATGCTTTGGACAATTTGGAAACTCTTGCTTTTGTTTGGACTATTGTTAAGCTGCTGCCTTCCTCCCCAGCACCTCTGGCTGAGCCAACTGCATCTCCTTGGCCTAGGGCTTGATCATGACCTGAGGAGGGTGAAAGGAGGAGAGCCCTGGGCAAAGGAGGTACCCCCTGCCCAAAGACTCCAGTGTTACCATTTTTGTTGAACAAATAAAAGGTATCCCTCTCCTAAAAAAAAAAAAAGTGCTCATCTCTGATCAATGCAATGCCTAACCATGATTCTAGAGGACCAGTGATGAAGCATGTCACCCCACTCCCAACAGAGAGGAGAAGGAGGAAACATGCATTTGTGGCCATGGTGAACATGAGAATTATGGGGATTAAGGTGCAAAAGTAGTAGTTGCCCTTGGCAAGGAGAAGGGTCATCTCTTCATCAGAAAATAGAACCAAAAAAGGACAGTTTGTTCAAGATAGAAGCTGGTTTGCAGAAGATGGGTTCCAATGGACTCCTCAGCCAAGTTTTTTAGTTTTCTTTATTTTTTTTGCTTTTATTTTTTGGAGGGCAATTTAGGCTAAGTGACTTGACCAAGGTCACACGACTAGTTTTGTGTATGTGTGTGTGTGTGTGTGTGTGTTAAGTGTCTGAGGCCAGATTTGAACTCAGGTCCTCCTGACTCCAGGGCCAGTGCTCTATTCACTGCGCCACCTAGCCACCCTTCAGTTTTCTTTATTGATATTTGTTTTTACATGTCTTGTATTTCCCCCTGCATCATTCTTCCTTTCTCTTCCAAAGAGCCATCCCTTTATAATAAAGGATTCTAGAAGAGAACAAAGTTTAATAAAACCAAACAACACATCAAAATATCAGAAGTTATGTGCAGGGGCAGCTAGGAGGCACAGTGAATAGAGCACCAGCCCTGGAGTCAGGAGGACCTGAGTTCAAATCTGGCCTCAGACACAACACAAAAAACTAGCTGTGTGCCCTCAGGCAACTCATTTAACCGCTTAACCCCAATTGCCCTGCCTTCCCCGCTCCAAAAAAAAAGCAAAAAAAAAAAAAAAGAAGTTAAGTGCAATATTCCAATTTCATGGACCTCCATCTCTGCAAAGCATCAAGGGGGGTGTCTTCTCATATGCCTCATTTGGCACCAAGCTTGGTCTTTAGAATTTTGCAATACCTGCTTTTGATTGTTTTGTGTGGATGGGTTTTTTTTCATTTACATTGTTTCAGTCATTGCGTATATTGTTTTCTTGGCATCATTTATTTCACTTTGTTCATATCAGTTCCTATAAGTCTTCCTATGTTTATTTCTTTTCTTAATTTTGGTTGTTTCTTACAGCACTGTAATATTTTATTACACTATCATGCCACAATTTGCACACAAATTTTATGTTGTGACAAAAAGTGCTGACATACATCTTTCGCTGGATATAGTGCCTTTCTTTTGTCAGTGCCCTCCTTGGATTATGTGCCTAGAAGAAGAATCTCTGAGTCAAACGGTGTGGACATTTTAGTCAGTCAATAAACACTTATGAAATGCCTAATATGTGGGAGACATTGTGCTAAGCACTGGCGATATAAAGGTAAAAAAATAGTCCCTGTTCTCAGTCTAATGGGGGAGACAACATGCAAGCAGCCATGTTTTTGTTTTTCAGTTGTCGTTCAATCATATATGACTCTTTGTGACCCCATTTAGGGTTTTCTTGGCAAAGATACTGGACTGTTTGCAATTTCCTTTCCCAGCTCATTTTACAGATGAGGAACTGAGGCAAACAAGGTTAAGTGACTTGCCCAGGGTCACACAGCTAGTAAGTGTCTGAGGCCAATTTTGCACTCCAGTCCTCCCGACTGCAGGTCCAACACTCTATCCACTGTGCCACCTAGCTGCACCAAGTAACTATGTACAAACAAGCTACGCAGAAGGTAAATTTGAGATAATCAACAAAAGGAAAGTGTTGAAATTAAGAGGGATGAGAGAAAACTTCCTGTGGAAGGTGGGATTTTAGCTGGAATTTGAAGGAAGCCAGGAGTCAGAAATAAGGAAGGAAAAAGTTCCAGGTATATAAGAATAGATCATTGGTAACTTTGAAGAGGAGGGAAGTTTCAGCTGAATGATGAGGTTGGAAGCCAGCTTGTAGAGTTAAGAAGAAAGTGAGAGGTAGGGAAGTGGAGGTACCTATTGTAGACAACCTTCTCAAGGAGTCCAGTCACAAAACACAGGAGATATATGGGACAAAAGCTAGCAAGTATGGGTGAATCAAGTGGAGGGGGGCTGATGATAGGGGAGATAGAAATAGATAAGTAAGAAAGTGGGGGTAGAAGAAGGAACAACCTGCAGGAGAGATGGGACAGAATGCGATCACTCAGGCACAGAGAGGAGTTTGCTTTGACAAGAATAGGCACCTCTTCATATGAGATGGGGCCAGAGAAGGAGGAAGTGGAAGAAGATATCTGGGTCATGGGAGATGAGGAAGAGAGAAAAGAAAATTCTCAGGGAATAGTGACAGTTTTTTCAGGACAATATGAGGCAAAGTTCTCAACTGAAAGGAGACAGAGAGGATGAGCCATGGGAAGTTTGAGAAGGGATGAAAAGGTCTGCTAGGGAGGGTAGGAGAGTGACTTGATAAATGAGGTATAGAAAAATTGCCTAGCAGTAGAGAGGGCCCAGTTGAAGATGTGTAACATAAATCAGTAGTGGACCAGTCAGAATGATTGCATGATTTAGAATGGATGCCAGGAAAAACTTGCCATTGGGGAGCTGGCTAAAAGTAAAATGCCTCTAATGAGGTAATGAGTGCTGAACAAATTGTGGTGTGTGATCATAATAGAATACTACGTTGCTATAAAAAAATGATGAGCTTGATGATGTTAGGAAAACATGGATAGACTTGCACAAAATAATGAAGAATAAAATAACAGAACCAAGATAAAGGTGTATAGTAACAACAATATTGTTTTAAGAACAACTTGGAGCGACTAAAGTCATTTTGACTATTATAAATACTCAAATTAACTACAAAAGACATATGAAGGAAGACTCGACCTGCATCCAGAGAAAGAACTGAGAAATAGAAGGATGTGGAAAATGGCTTTACATGTAGGTGTGGGTATGGGTGAGTCTAATGGTAGCCATCTCTAGGGCAGAGAAAGGGGGAGGGAAGAAAAAAAGGGGGGGAAAGTTACATGGTGACTTTAATATATTAAATTTTACTCGGGGTGGCTAGGTGGCAGTGAATAGAGCGCCAGCCCTGGAGTCAGAAGGACCTGAGTTCGGAGCCGGCCTCTGACACTTAATCCACACAAACAAAAACCTAGCCATGTAACCTTGGGCAAGTTACTTAACCCCAATTGCCCTAAAGGGGCGGCTAGGTGGCGCAGTGAGTAAGAGTGCTGGCCTCAGAGTTGGGATGACCCGAGATCAAATCCGGCCTCAGAAAATGAGAACCCACGCATAAATAATGACTAGCCGTGTAACCTTGAGCAAGTTACTTAACCCCAATTGCTTTTAAAAAAAAATTTACTTATATTTAATTTTATTAAATATATTTTATTATTAAATATATTTTTTAAAAAATAGAAAATTGTACATGATAGATTTACAGTCTCATGTACAATCATCTTTTTCCTCATCTACTATATTATGGAAATGCTTGCTTTATTTTTTAAGTTCAGAGTAAAATAATTTTTTTTAAAAAGAGGTAGTGAGCTTCCTATCACTGAGGGTCATCAAGCAGAGGCTGTATGGCCACTTGTTTGAAATATCATAGAGAGGATTTCTATCCAGGTATAGGTTGGACTACATGACCTCTGAGATTCTGGGATTCTGCATGCAGGCCAGGAAATCTGTATTGAGTCAGGAGACAAAATATAAGACATATTGAATTGAATCAAATTAATTGAACCCTATTTACCTGACTCAGGCTGCCTCCCCAAGGCTTCAGCCCTTTATGTAAAGTGGCAGCTTGTATTTCGTGCCCCCAGCCTGCACGAAGCAGCCAGCTTGGTCCTGGACCACAGCCCCTCATGACTTGGCCACACCAACCAGACCACAGTATAACCATTGTAGATCATTCCCCTCTCTTCCTCCTGCCTTGCCTGAGGCATGGCAGCCATGCCCAGCAGCTCAGCGCCCTAAGGCACTAGCTAAATCCACAAATCCCAAGGGACAGCTAAACCTCAATGCCCCTGCCTGAGGCTATAAGGAGGAAGGGAATGGGGAAAAGGTAGCTTGGGGACCCAGAAGGCCAAAAAGGATTTGCAAAGCTCTTCAATGCTCTTTTCTACTGTGGCGATAGATTTCCCAGGGTTTGAGATATATTGGTACAGTAGCTTCCAGGTTTACAGAATGCCACCAAGCAAAGAATTTGAATTACTCCTGCCTTGTATTTCACTTACAATATACCTTTGCCAGCATAAAGATGTTACAAGCACATTGGAAGTATAATAAGGCCCTTAACACTCAGGAAAAGCCATTGTCCCCACAAGCCAGCCATTCTGCCTTGAACCATGTTCATCCTGTGATTGCCACCATCCAGTGTGGGATGGCTTTCAAAGGCACCAAAAATTGTAGTTGAACACCTGAGGTCTGCTAATACTCTAGCCTGAGAGCAGGAAAGAGAGGCATCTGCCCTCCTTCCCCCTCTTCCCCCATACTTACATAAACATTTTAAGCATCTGCTATTTCTCTGGTGTGGGTAACCCTTCTGCTGCTATGGATAGCCAAGCACCCTTGGGCACACACCACACACACACACACACACCACACCACACATACACACACATACCACACACACATACAGACAAACACACATACACACCACCTACCACACATACCACATATACATACATATACATGCCACATATCACACATACATACATACATACATACACACATGCACACATACACACATACACACATACACACACAGAGCTCATCAGGCTTTGTGAGTTTCTATGGCCAAAAGTTTCTACTCTCTTCCATGAGCCTCTCTGAACTTAGGCTGGTCTTTGAATAAATATTTTGTTGATTTTTTTCTCTCTTTTTTTCTAAGTTCTTTATAATAAGGAATGGCCCTCTGGAATGGAAAACAGTAGGAAACAGGAAGAAACCTAGGGGGTGTAAAAACAAAAGATATCAATTAAAATCAATCAAAAAAGAAAAGAAAAGGTGCCTAGTATAGGCACATAGAGCTTCAGAGACAGAGGGGACCTCAGCAGCCATTTAATTCAGCCCATACCTCCAAATGAATCCCCACTATGAAAGACCAGATAAGTGATCATCCAACCTCTGGTTGAAAACATCCCTGGAGGGGAAAGGGGATAAGACAGTCCCCTAAGACAGCCCATTTGGATAGCTTTCATTCTTTATGTCAAGTCTAAATCTGCCTTTTCTGGCATCTACCCAAGAAGAATTAATGAATGCTTGATCAGACTCTAGAGTCATTGAACAGGTCATAAGATCATAGGATTTAAAGCTGAAAAGAGCCTTAGAGATTGTCTAGTCACCTAAGCAAACTAAACATGGCCTGTACCATCTTGTTTCCCTTTGTCTTCTTCCCTTGGACAAAGGGACACTTAAGGCAAAGTCCTGTAGAAGGAGCCCAAATTCCCAAGCAGAATCACAGGTTGAGCGCCCCTCACCACTGTCCCCAACATACCCAAGAGAAAGGCTGAATAAGATGCTACAGGAGCATGAGTCACAGAGGAGACAGTCATGTGCCAAACCTAACCCTGTGGAGTGTGAACCCCACAAAGTACCAACAAACAATGGAGTTTACCAAGGGTAACCAAAGGGAAAAAGAGAAAGGCTGATATCAGGGAAAGTGAAGAAGCCAAAACAGATCAGGCAAGGAAAACTGACAGTGCCAGAGATGCCAAAGAAATCGTACAAGTTTCTGATAAATAGGTACTCCAGGTGACTATGCTGGTTGAAATATTATTTTTATCAAGTTTAATGAAAATGTAGGATTTCATTTTACTTTTCAACCTGTTACATCCTTTAGAGATCATCAAACCCAAGCCCCCTGTTCTTTTTTTGTGCTCTTTTTGGAGGGCAATTGGGGTTAAGTGACTCGCCCAAGGTCACACAGCCAGTTTTTGTGTTAAGTGTCCGAGGCCAGATTTGAACTCAGGTCCTCCTGACTCCAGGGCCAGTGCTCTATTCACTGAGCCACCTAGCCACCCCTGCCCCCCTGTTCTATAAACGGGGAAACTGATACCCAAATTGGAGAAAAGACTAGCCCGAGATCACACAGGTCATTTAGAGACAAAATCAGGACAAGAACTCAAGTTTTCTGAATCAAAATTCAGAGATCAATCAAAATCAGTTCAACAATTTTTATAGCCCTAGGGTAGGGGTGGTTTCTTTTCTTATTCACCTGCTGACCTGCCCCCACACCAAACCATAGCCATCCAGGGGGCCCCTGGCTATAGCTGAACCTTTACACCCAAATAAGATTTTATTTTTCATCAGTAAAGTAATAACCACATGCCTGGGTACATTTTTTCCCTGTGATGAATAAGCTGGATATAATTTCTATCAAATCATTCTGGACTTAAGCCCATTGCCTTCCAATCAAGAAATCAGTATGTGGACTGAAATATGAAGTCAATATCAGCACCGAGACATCTGCTTTTGATGCCTCCAGGACCAGCACCTGCATCCAGACGTTTTTCTATTCCCCCCATAGATTCAAAGTACCAGGCATTTTCACTGTAACTGCCATTTTGAAGAGAGCCCCACTTTTTTCACATGTGACTATCGTGTTTGGGGTGTTTTACAGTTTACAAAACCATTTCGAGTCTACAAAGTCCTTCTAAAGCCATTGTTTCATTTAACCCAAGGTCAGGATAAGGGATAATGAGTGAGGCAGACCCACAAATGATCCTCGACTAAATCAGGTCCCACATTTGTCATAAATAATAGGCCAGGGGTGGCTAGGTGGCACAGTGAATAGAGCACTGGCCCTGGAGTCAGGAATTCAAATCCAACCTCAGACACTTAATACTTACTAGCCATGTGACCTTGGGCAAGTCACTTAGCACCAATTGCCCTGCCTTCTCCCCTCCAAAAGCAAAATAAATTAACAATAGGCCAACAGTAGAACACTCATTGCTAGAGGGAAAGGGCCTGGCTCACCTTTGGCACTCCCCTTCAAGCACCTTCACGTCCCTTGGGAGACAACATGGTACACTGCGAAGGATGTTGGGATAAGAAACAGATGAGAGTACCAGAAGTCCTGTCCTCCATCCAGGGTCCTGGTGACAAAAAACACCCCCAGTGTTCAGTGCTTAGACCATTCTAGGAATGTCAGCCATTAACACTATTATCCCCAATCCCTTGGACCAAACCTGTCCTCCAATATAAAGAGTACCGGGACTATGGGATGGGGGAGGTCAGGACAGATAAATGGTGGATGGTTGGGAGAACGGATGAGACAGATCTACCAGGGAAGAGAAAGACTACCTTAGCAAGGTAAGAGAGTAGATAAGAGGAAGGAGTCTATCCAGCTAGGACAAGTGTCAGAGGAATCCAGTGGCATATCAGAAGCCTATCAAGGCAGCCTATGCAGATCAGGGAGGTCCACTTGGGGCAGCCACCAGTGGGTGCCTAGACACAGATAGGTAAGGATCAGGTTTTGGCTCTCTCCTTTGGAATCAAGTTCAGCCACATCTCAGTACAACATGGTACAGTGGCTCCTGGCTTTGAACTTCCAGCACTTTCTAGTAGTGTGACCAAGGACAAGTAAGTTACTACAACTCTAGGCCTCAGTTTCCCCATATGTAATATGGAAATAATAGCCACAGCCACTACCTCCCAAGGTGGTTGGGGTCTTCAAATGGGATCATGTATATGAACATGTTTTGCAAACCTTAAAACACCCGAAAATGAGAGCTTTTATCATTATCCACACTAGCACAGCCCTCAAAGATCTTGTCCCATTCAGGTACTTCTCCCATCCCCTATCCCCATCCTCCCAGGAGAGTGAGATCCAAGATAAGCAACAGAGTACAGTGAAAAAAATGCTAAGTTCAAATCCCAATCCTGACTTATCTTTGGACAAGTCATTCAACCACCCTAGGCCTCAGTTTCCCCACATGTAAAATAAGGGGATTGGACTAGATGGCCTCTGAAATGCCTTTCAGCTCTAGATCTCTGAGGCCATGATGTTGGGGCTGGGGAAGGGGTCCCAGGTGCAGCCTCCTCCAACCTTCCCGGTGTGATTGCATTCCGTGCATATATGACTTCTATGTATAGCTACTCTCTCTGTGCTGCTCATGGATTTACCTGAGAGAGAACACACCACAGCTTTATGGGAAAAAAGTTTGCTTCTATCTTTACTACATTATTTCATTAAATGCTAAATATGTATATATATATATATATATATATATACATATATAATAGTTGCTCTTTTTCAGTCATTTTCAGTCCTGTCTGACTCTCTGTGACCCCATTTTGGTTTTTCTTGGCAAAGATACTGGTGTCGTTTGCCATTTCCTTCTCCAGCTCATTTTACAGATGAGGAAACTGAGACAAACATGGTGAAGTGACATGCCCAGGGTCACACAGCTAGAAGTATCTGAGGCCAGATTTGAACTCAGGAAGATGAGTCTTCCTGACTCCAGGCCCAGTACTCTGTGCACTATGGCACTTAGTATATGTAATATACTAAACATATCTTATGTCTATTAAAAGGTAAACCTATCAGGATGGCCATGCAAGCCAGTGGGTCCTGAAGTGGTCGTCTCTTTGTGGGATCTTACCTATTAGTGTGACTTGGGGCAGGGGGAGTACAGCCGAGAGTAGAAACTACATCTCATTTGACTCTCATGACTCCTCTGTGAGGCAGTTCAGGCAGATATTATTACCCCCATTTTATGGATGATAGACTGAGGTCCAAAGCAGTCAAATGCTACATTGAAGGTCACAGAAGACAGGATTTGGAACTCTAATTTCCTGACTCCAAGCCCAGTGTTCCCAGTTTCCGGTACTCCGGGCTACCTTTTAAAGAATAATCCATGGAAGAGAATGCTGACTCTGAAATGAGAAAAAATCATGACAAATTACATTTCCCACATTGCATCCTGTGGGTCTCCGCCAGTAATAGATTCCGATATGCAAACATCAGCCGAGCACATAAGCATTTGCAGCTATCCCCACGAGCTTGCAGAAATAGCAATGCTCATTTGTAAGTGAAAGGTCACCCTCCCAGGGCCTACCCTCCAGTTAAGAAAGCAGACATTTGTGTTCCAGTCAGCCCACAATACCCACCCTAGGCACATTTACTATTCACATGATGCACAGGGGGTTCTGCTCTGGGACAAGGTCAAAATTCAAATCTTTCCCGCAACTACCCAAAGATTTCTTCCCTGCTCTCAGGGAGAGATCTTCTAATAAAAAGTCACCTCAGTGAGTAGCTGGCTACCAGAAATGAAGGATTTTTAGATTAGTAGAAAATTTCCCTAGTTAACAAAAGACAATCTCCATTGGCTCTAAGTGAACGCGTTTTGGGGGCAGCTAGGTAGATGGTGTGGATAGTTGCTGCAGTGGATTGAGTACTGGACCTATAATGAGGAAGACTCATCTTCCCGAGTTCAAATCTGACCTCAGATATATAACCCTAGGCAAGTCACTTCACCCTGTTTGTCTCAGTTTCCTCATCTGTAAAATGAGCTGGAGAAGGAAATGGCAAACCTCTCCAGTATCTCTGCCAAGAAAAACCCAAATGGGGCTATAGAGAGTCAGACGTGACTAAAAAACAACTGACAAATTTCCTGTACCATGTCACCAGGGCAAATACTGAGGGGAATGGCAGCAAGGGCCATTTCAGGGTTGATCAGGATATTTTCAACAGGTGCAGTTGGTAATCCTACTGCATAGATGAGACCTATTCTGCTAAGCAACCTGGGTATTATCTACAAGCCAGAGGCAGGTCAGGAAGAAGTTGGTGGTTGGACCACCATGTCTATGCCAAGCAAGTATTCCCAGCATGGGCCGGGGGTGTTAAGCTACATGTTGAGGGGATGTCCCAGAGTCAGGGACATGTGTGGAACAATTAATGAGATATACTGAGCCAACTGTCAAAGTAGAGGATGCTGGGTCCACAAAGGCGTTTGGGACAGTTACCCTAAATCTAAGCCAGGCAACATAGTAGGATTGGAACCCTGAAGGAAGGTGCTGAAGAGGGGGAATCACAGGATGTTGGATCCAGAGTTGGAAGCCTCTAGTCCAAACACTTCATTTCACAGTCCTCCAACTCAAAAGGAGCAGATTGTAGAATGTTCCATTTTATAAAGATACCCGGGCCATCCATCTCTCCATTTCTCACCTGGCTGCCCTCCTCTGGACTTCTCCAACAGGCCCCAGACACTTCTTCAGCCTGGAAGATCATTTCAGCCCTGGAATTCAGACCTCAGAAGCACCAAGTACCCTGACACCCATCCCTCTGATTGGCTGGCTTCTTCCAGGATTTCCATTTAAGGAGGGCACCCATACCATCCACCTCTCCATTTCTTACCAGATTGCCCTCTGGACTTCTCCATCTTGCCCCCTTGCCAGGTACCTTCTGTCCCCTTTTTCCCTCCACTTCTTTTTAGGTATTATCTTCTCCCTGTTAGAATATAAGCTTCTTGAGGGTAGGGACTATCTTTCTTTTTGCTTGTATTTATAATCCCAATGCTTAGAATAATGATTGGCATGTAGTAAGCACTTAATAAATGCTTTAAAATGGCTGCAGGAAAGGAGCCAGTCAGATTCACTGAAAGCAGTGAGAAAGACCAAGTCCTGCCTGAAATTTACCCATCACCAGAGGACTGAAGCCAGACTCAGTAAGGGCCAGAGTCAGTGCCAAGATCTCAGCTGAGCTCTAACTTCTCCCAGAATCAAGGGCCCATCTCATCTATCTAGCTCAAGTGACTATATGGCTGAGTAATAGCCATTTAAGAATTAAACATATGCATGCCACTCAGAAGACAATGGGGAGATGCATGATGGGGTAGAAGCAGGCTGAAATGCATAGCAAACAATATAAAGAAAAATTAGAAAGTTCTTGAAGATTCATTCATTTTTCCAACAATTAAGCAACTACTCTGGGCAAAATATTGTGCTGGGAAGTAATACAGAGCTTAGCTCTGCTGCTGTGGAGCTAGGATCCCTGCACAGATCAGCACAATGCCCAATATCACATTGGAAATGCATTAAACTAATGGGTTCATAATGAAAAATGCTAGCCACCTCCAGACAGGAAACTGATGGGCTCAAAGGGCAGAATGAAACGTATTTTTTCTTATTTTCCAGAACATGGCTAATGAGGAAATATGTTTTGCACGACTTTGTATGTGTAACGGACATTGTATATATAACAGATATTATATTTCTTGCCTTAGCAATGAGGGAGGGAAAGAATTTGGAACTGAAAATAAAATTGGAAAAAAGTAAGTACCTTAGAGGGAGTCAGAACAAAATGCTTTGTGAGGGCTGAGGAAGGTCATTATTTCCCCCACCCTGAGAAGGATCAAAGACTTCCTGGAGGGACTGGACTTTAAAATATGGGTATGAATTCAATCAGTGAAGAAGGGAAGAGAGAGCACCCGGCAAGAGCAAAGCCCTGGAGGGAGGAGAGGACAAGAAAGAGGGCCATCTACTTTGGGTATAGAAAAGCTTTTTTGTGGTGGGAGTATTAGGAGAATAGATAGAAAAGATACAGTGGAAACAGCCTGTAGAGGAATTTGAACTTGGTAAAGTTTGAATTTGACAACAAACCCTGTGAGGTCAGTAACATAAGCATAATCACCCTGTTAAGGAAATTGAGGCCTCAAGAAGGAGAATGACTTACTGAGGGTAACAAGGCTTGTGAGCTAAGACTCAAACTCAGGTCTCCTGCTTCCAAGTCTAAGTGATCTTTCAACAACACCTTATTGGTTCCACTAAATCCAAGTCAAACTATTTCTCATCTCTCCAAAGACTTTGAGACCTCCTCCTATTCCTACCCCCACCCCCACTCCAACCCACCATGCAGACAACCTCCCCATATGAATTCAGTTCGACAAATACCTAACTTCAGCACACCAGCTTCCCTCAGTAGACAGTGGAAAGTTAAGTCAGTTCAACTTACCAGTCAATCGGAGAGCTGTACAATTTTAGGAAGATCAATATTCAGGAACGAGTTGAACCAGATGATCTCTTTGCTCTGTTACAATAGACTGTCTGTGATTTGGTGACCAAGATTGGTCTTTATCCATTGACAATTGGGCAGCTAGCCCTACCAGGTTCCAGGGTTCCTAAACCCCAAAACTTAATGACTCCTCTCTCCTCTTCACAGGATCACAGAATTTTTTAAGTTGGAAGGGACCTCAGAAACCATCTACTGCAGCCTCTTTATGTTACAGAAAAGGAAACAAAAACTCAGATAAGTAAACTTAATTTAATTCAATGCAACAGACATTTTTTAAGCATTAGGTGAAACAACCTGGCTAATACACAATCACAGTAAATAACATTTCTAAAGGTCCTTAAGGTTTACAAAGTATGTTCCTCACAATTCAATGTGCAAATTGCTGTCCCCATTGAACAGATAAAAAACCAAACCTCAGAGATTTTTTTTAATTTGCCCAAATATACATGCACACACACACACACACACACACACACACATACACACACACACACACACACACTTAAGTGGCAGAGACAAGTCCTTTGATGACAAATCCAGGGCTCTTTCCAAGACATCAGACTGGACCAGGGTTGGGGAACCTGGGGCCTTGGGGCCACCTGGAGTGGCCCTCTAGGTCCTCAAAGGCAGCCCTTTGAATCTAAACTCCACAGAACAAATCCCCTTGATAAAAGGATTTGTTCTGCAAAACTTGAACTAAGTCAAAGGGAAACCTTGAGGCCCCAGGTTCCCCACCCCTGAACTGGACCCTTTCCTTTAAGCAGCAGGAAAAACAATGAGCAAATTCACAGAACAGGCTCCTTTTATACTTCTCTTATAAAGGATGGTTAGGTTGAAGATGGACCTATATGTCACCCCAGGAGTCGCTGGAGCAAGTATTGCTGTAACCAGATGAAAAAGGTGTCATGAGGTGTGAATTTCACACATTCTTGTGGAAAACCAAATCCCTCTTCATTTATTGACTTTGATGGTTTTAATGAAGGGAATGCATCTTACTTAAAGCAAGCCAATGATTAACCTTCATCATGGAAGTCAATAAACTGGTTCCTAATGAATGACTTGGTTATTTTTTTCCTCCCCCAATATAGACATCAGTAGAGTCAGTTGCATAGGGCCAGCATCAGAATCAGAAAGACTTGGGCTCAAATATTAGCCCTCATGTTACCAGTTATATGATCCTTGAGGTGACAACCTCCCAGGGCCCCAGGCAACTTTCAGGAACTAGATATCACATGTAGGTAGAGGTTGTTTTGTTACATGGAGCTCCCTGTACCAAAGAAAACACAATCCAAGCCCAAAAAGAAATAGAGGGTAGTCGATGACGGGTGCAGTCAATAACATCTAAACAAAGCTGAACGATTCAATTGATTTGGTGAAAAAATCAACTAAACAACTTCTATGATGCCATATAGACCCAGTTTCTGGTTGTCAAAATAGATAAGCTGCTATTCACCAGTGGAGACACAGCCAAAGAATTTCTTCAGTCACAAAGGCAGAAGACTCAAGTCTTCCCTCCATCAGAGACGTGACCTGAAGACTCATACACAACACTTGGCTCAGTCTTCTTATGATGATTTTGCCTACCAGGTCCTTAAAAAGAATGAAAAACAAAAAGAGGATTTACGTTTACAGGTCGCTGACACATAAAAATATAATCAAAGCACTAAGTCTTTCCAAAGAAATGTGATGGACAAAATTAAATTCAGCATTTAGCTGGCAAGGAGTCCCATTGGCTAGATCAAAGTGATATATGGAGGATCCGTTCTGAGGTCCTGTAGGTGATTATTTTATGGGATTATATTCTGGCGGGCCCCCAGGGTTATGATTTCTCTCTGAGACTGTCAGCCACGGTGAATTACTGACAATATTAGCCAGAACCCAAGATCGAGCTACATTAACGGGCCTTGATTTTATTTCTCCTCAAACGCCATGGAGACATATGGAAGTCGGTCTTTCCTCTCACATTTCCAGGGCCCTGCGACAAATCAGCATTTACCATTCCCCGGCACCAGAGAGCATTTCTTTGCATTGGATTTCAGAGTCAAGAGAAGGCTAGAGCATCTTGTTTCTAAAAACCTGGTTTATTGGCCCTATAAAGCTGTCACTGGCTTAGGCCTGTCTTGTAAATATTGGGTAAAATTAACATAAACTTCCTGAATCTGGGGGAGGAGCACATTTGTGGAGTGGGGAGGAGTAAGAAGGAAAGAATGGATGAGAATAAGAGAGATTATTTACCCACCCATCCCCATAAGATTTTAACTGAAAACAATTAGTGAGAAAGATACCACTCCTTCCTATAACTCATTCTGAGGCCTAATAAGGATATGGGATAACCAGAAAGGGCCTGGGTATGGGCGCCTGCAAACTGCCATGTTATTTACAGACTTGGGCGCTGACCACATTCGCCAGCATGAATCACAGAGCTGCCGTTCTGGCTCGCCTCCTGAAAATCTATTGGGAAGCTGTATATTTTGGAAGCTCTGACTGCCTTCCTTGTAGGATGGGCGACCCAATCAATCCTCTGGGTTATGACCAGGTGTAAGTCATAAAACAGCAGTTATAGCAGGTTTTATAGAGCTGCGAGGCGGGCCACTCATGAGGAGGATATGTTCATAATAGCCTTAAAAAGGACACTATTCTTCATGTCCCTCACTTGCTTCTCCCAGGGAAGGCGCTGCTGCAGAGCTGCAGCCTTATTTACTAACATTTCTGGCCACTTGAAAACCCTTTTGCATTCACTTCTAGTTCAGTTCGCTTAGCAAATATTTATTAGGTGCTAAGCTTGTCTCAGGAATTCTAGAAGGATGCCAAAGAGATACAAAATGGCTTCACAGGCCAGCCAGCAGAGGATCCCATCTCTAACTGGGGCAGTGAGGGGCAAGTGATGGGAGGATCTGGTCAATTGGCTGCCCTTCTATCAATCTCACAGATTATACCTCTCAAAAGAAAGGTGGTGATCTATGGGCACTGAATGAGGTATACATTGTCAGACATAGTCAGTGTATGGATTAGATTTTTTTGTTGAGAGAGAGGATCTATGGTGGGTTGTGGGTCAGTCATTAGGAAAGGTTAGTAATGTTGCAGAAAAAGCATTAGTAAAACTTTTTATCTCACAGGTTGGACATTTTTAAATATTCATCATCATTCACATAATCATAATATCTCATGATGGGAAAGAACCTCAGAGATCATTTAATCCAGATAAACCTGGACAGAAACTTCCTCCCTATAACATCCCCAACCAGTAGTCCCTTCCAGTGAAGGGAACCTTCTCTCTCCCAAATTAACTCATTCAACTTAGAAAAGTCCATTCGCTAGGAAATTTCCTAGAGCTAGAATTGAAAAGGCCCTTAGAGGACATCTAGCCTGGTCCCCTTCCCTCATTTTACACAGGAGAAAATTAAGGCTCAGAGGAGGGGAAAATACTTGCCCAAGGTCACATAGGTAGTAAGCACTAAAGACAGGATTTGAGCCCAGGCTCCCTGACTCCAGAGCCAATGCGTTTTCTGTTGAATCACAATCAATGCCTCCCTTAAATTTTAGCTCACGTGAAGCTGAAATCTGCCTTTCCTCTAGGGCCAAGAAGAGCAAATCTTTCACATACAAGCTATTCAAATGCTTAAAGACAGTGATTGTGTCCCCACCTCTTAAGTTTTTACTTCTGGGGGCTAAACAGTCTGGTTTCTCCAAGTGCTCCTCACAGGGCACGGCCTCTAGTCCTCTCACTATCCTGGCTGCCCACCTCTGGATCGACTCTAACTTGTCAATGTTATTCCACATAAAATGGTGTGTGGCACCTCACACAACGTGGAACCCAAATTTGAACACACTATCCTCAGGGTGGTGCAACCAGGAAAGGACATGCTGTGTCTGGACAGTATGCTATTATTAAGGGAGCATTATAAACATTGACTTTTGGGGCTTCTACTTTACATTGATGATTCATATTGAGCTTGCAGTCTACTAAGCCCCCCAGATCATCTTTAAATCAACTGCTCTCTAGACACACATTCCCCCAATTTGTACTGGTGAAGTTCATATTTTGAACCCAAATGTAAGACTTTACATTTCTCTCAACATTTTTCATCTCAACAGGCCATGTGGTGCAATCAGTGGCCAGAGACTGCATCAAAGGAGAGCCCTCCAGGTGGAGGGAACTTTACAGAACAAATCCCCTTAATAAAAGGACTGGTTCTGTAAAACTTGGACTAGGTCAAAAGGCTGCACTTGAGGACCTAGAGGGCCACATGTGGCCTTAAGGCTGCAGGTTCCCCGCACCTGCACTATACCATAGTGTCTCCCAATTAAAGATAGCTTCAAAAAATAAAAAACATAAATCTATGAACATAATCTATGAAAGTAACATAAATCTATGAACAATATCTTGTGATATTGTTCATTCATTTAACAAAAAAAAAACCACTCTACCTTTATTAGTTACCCTTAATTAATGAAGGGTTAAGTACTAAGCCCTTTTCCTGTTAGCAAACAGAAGGTGTCTGAAACTTTACCACACCAGAGGGATTCAGACACCATTTTCTCTTCCGAAATGCAAACATACTTTCATTTCTTCATCCTCAAGGTAAATGGATTTCCTGAAAAAAAGTTACCTGCCGAAAAGAGAAGAACCAGCTAGAACACAATTCCGGAACTTGCTTATTAAGGCTTCCTTGCTGCACATGGTGGTCAGGCTGAGGTCTTTACCAGCAATGATGAGGAGAAACTAAAAGTTACCCAGGCTTAGAAACACACATCATAGTGCTCTGGGAGAAAAAGAATGACATTTACAGTTTAAAAAACTATATAAGAGGATTTTTTTCAAAGCAGAGTCACCCTGGAGATTGGATTGATAGTGAAGATGACCTAGCTAATACACTTGCTCAGGCATGATGGGAAATAGCTAATGCCTCCAGAGGTGAGGACACTCTCGATAGTAACTGGCCTGATGAGTCCCTGTGGAGACCATGGAGCAGGGAGATGGTGTGTGGGGAGGTGGGGGGAATCCCACCAAGACACCTTCAAGAAGCCTCCCTTTCTACATCATCCTGTAGGAGAGACCCAAGTGGAAATATGGAAAGAACCTTGGACCTGAAGCCAAGAGACACCTGGGTAGGAATCTCACCTCTACTGTGTACAAACTGGGAGATTTTAAACAAGTCATTTTACCTCCATGGGCCTCACTTGCCCCATTTGTCCTTCTCTACTACCTCCTGTTTCACTGCCTCTAAATATGGCCATCTCCCAGTGCCAACCCCTTAAGCTATCATCTCACATCCCTCCTCCTTTTACAGTTAAATACCTAGAAAAAGCCATCTACATTCAACATATTTCTGTACCACCACCTTCCCCATTCTCCTCCAACCAACAAAAGATCATAGGTTTGGATCTGGATGGAACCTTAGAGGACATCAATTCGAAACTTCCCATTTTTATTGATGAGAAAACCGCTGCTGAGAGTTAAATGACTTACTCAGAGTCATGCTGCATGAGAAAAGTGGGATTTGAACCTTGGTCCTGTGATTCAGACAGCTCCTTTGCTAGATAATCAACCTTCTCCCACAGTAAATCTTACTTTTATTGTCCAGCTACTGAAAAAAGAAAAATTCCTCTGAATCTTTGCATAGATTTTGTCTCACACCTTCATTGTACTCCCTCCTCATCCATACCACCAAAAGCCCTAGATCCCTTCAAGATTCAGCTCAGGTGCCCCCTTCTCTAGCAAGTCTTTCCTGATCCCCATCTTCCCGACCCCTCTTTTCTAGGGCTCTCTCCCTCCTTGAATTACTCCACCATTTACTTACATTTCCATTTCCCATATTCCTCAGGAAGATTCTTGAGAGAAGGGATGGTTTGGATTTTGGCTGTATCCCCAGCACCTAGCCCAGCACTTGGCATATGGTGGATACTCAAAAAAAGGTTTGCTGAATCTGTCAAGTGGGGTTAATAATTCTTATACTCCCCATATCCATAGGCTGTTGTAAAATAAAATCATAGGGCTGGAGATTTGGAGCTGGAGGAGCCCTTAGAGACCACTGGGGCCAATCGTCTTGCTTTATCAAGTCTGAGAGGTAAAGCAACTCATCCCAGTGCTAGGAAGTGTATGAGGTAGGATTAGAATCCAGAAATTAAGAAAGATCCAAGTCCAGTGCCTTAGAAAACTTTAAATAATTAAAAGTATGAATAAAAGGATCCTAGACCTAGCACTGGAATAGTCCAAGCCCCTAATTTTACAGAGAAGGGAACTGAATCTTATAGGAAGGGAAGTGACTTACCCAAGGTCACACAGGGAGATCTGCATTTTTATCCCAGGTCCTCTGACTTCAAATCAGAAGGGTTATTATTATTTTCACCTGCACATAGAGGGTATCAGCAAGCAAATTCCTAGGCAGCCAAATCTGAACCAACGATTTTTCCAGGTCCCTCTCCCACCACCCCTATAGCTCGCCTTTCTAGATTCTCAAGTAGCTGTTCACTTGTGCACCTGACTTCCATTTGCCCTGGAACCATATGCTTTCAGCCATCATTTTGATATGGTTTTGGTTTGGATTTTTGGAAATTTGGGGGGGTTTCAAATCTTCTCTGTGTGCATGTACAAGTTGAAAGAAATCTGGGAGAAGACAAGAGAGAGAAGGAACTGGAGTGTCATTTGCTATTATCTTGATAAAATGGCAGGTCCTCACCCTCAGCCTGCCACAATTAGGGTGATAAATGCCTGCTTCTTGGAGGCTTGTTTGAAAGTCAATTATGTAGATGATTCAGGGAATACAGACAGATGGACTTCTGCAGATGAGACAATCAGGTTGAACTTTGATGCAAGCCCAGAAAACAATGTCATTTCGGAGCCTCAGAGAAAGTCCCTGTCTCAGTGCTCACCAAAGGCCAATATGGATTTTTGCATTTGCCCCTTGCCATTGACACTATCCAGACGCCTTTTTATCCAGAGCCTCCCCCCCCTCCTCCACCCCCACCCACCACCACGGAAGCTTTGCCCTATTTCATTTTGAAGTCAAATATTGATCGTCCAGCCTGTCCGGGAGGCTTTGATTAACACAGAAGGTTGCCATGTAAGCATCTTTTTCTTTGTTTTCGGCTAATTCCTTTTTTATTATTTACTTGCTGCAGTAAATCTTACTTTTATTGTCCAAATACTGAAGAAAGAAAAATGGATTGATTTGAGTAGCTAAATAATTCAGACTGCACTTTGGGGAGGGGAGGGGTACAGGAGGGCAGGAACTTAGGGATTTTTTAAGAAGACTTGGTGAGTTCTACCCTGTAGTTTTCCAATGCTTCCCCCCACACACCTCTAATCCTTCCCAATATTGAGAAGAAAAAAGGAAAAATAGTTTTGATTGACTTGGAGGTGAGAAAGGGATATAAATGCTGACAGGTTAATGGTGTTTTGATGTGACAATGGGACTTAGAAATTATTATTATGACAAGTCTGGATTCAAATCTCTGGCTGAGTGGCATTGTCACCAGCATTTGACACAAGGGCACCCATGGCACTGGGCTTTAAACATGGATCTCTCTTTTGTTTTGGACCCTCAACAGTCAATCCGACTACCACTAGGCTTCCCTAGCTTTCTGTGATGGGATTATTAGTTCCAAATCCGGGAGAAAAGAGCATGGGAAATAAAGGCAAAAAGAGAACAAAAATCACATATGTGGAAAGGGACTTTCAGGTTCACTACATCTTAGAGTGGGAAGGGTCCTCACTGGCCACCCAGGCCCAACTGGATCTGAATGAGATAGCCAGGATCCACGGCATCCTGACAAAGGGGTCTCCAGACTCTCCAGTGAAGAACCCACCCCATCCTAATAGAATTCATCCCAGTTATGGAGAATTCTAATCAGGATTGTGCTGGTAAATGTTTAACAACTGGCTTTGGGGGTGGGATGGGATGTCTATACAACACACTTTTAAGCTTAATCTGCATTATTGACATTTTCTCCATTACTTTCTTAAGTCTAGACACTCAACAAAACAAAACAATAAATTAAGCTCTGATTTGTAGCATTTGTCATTTTCCAAGGTGTAAATGTTCCTAATAAAAATTTAACATTTGGCTCTTAAGAGCTGGTTCAGGCTAGCTCCAGCATACCCCTGGAATGATTAGGAAGCTTTTCCTGGCCTCAAGTTTAAGTGTGCTTTGTTGCGATTTTCAATCACTGCTCCTAGTTCAGCCCTCTGGGGACAATCAGAACGACAAGATTAATCCTTTTTTCTAATGAAACCCCTTTGAATACTTGAAGACAGGTATCAGGATAGAGACTAAGCAGGAAATATTCATAAGCAAAACTGGAATGGAGGAAAGGAAATGAGAGATTAAAAGGAAAAGAATAAAAACTAGGACCAGGGGCAGGGTGGGGCAAAAGAAGAGCTGGAACAGAGAGGAAATAGTATATTTCACTTAAAACATCATGAGGGCCAGGCAAATTCCCTCTCTTCTACTACCTTATTCTATTTGTAAAAAGGAAGGTGGGAGCAAAGAGAAGAAAAAATATAAGAGGGTAGAATAGAGGAAAACACATAATTAGCAACCAAAAATGTATGTGTGAACAGGATGAATTCACCTACAAAATAAAAGAGTACAGCAAAATGGATTAGAAATCAGAATCTGACAATATGTTATTTATATAACATATACTTGAAACACAAAGATTCACACAGAATTACAATGAAGGGCTAGAGCAAAATCAATTGTGTTAGTTGAACTCAAAAAAGCAGGGGTAGCAATCATCATTGCAGATAAGGCTACATTAAATATAGACAAGATAAAAAGAGATAAGTAGGGAAATTACATTATTCTTAAAGGTATGATAATAATGAATTAATATGAAATCATACACTTAATATAGCCACAGCTCATAGCATAGTATCTAAATATCTAAAATATTTAACAGAAAAGTTCATCAAATTGGAAAGAAAATAGAGAGTAAAATTATAATAGTGGACTTTAATGTACTCCTTTAAAATTTAGACAAATCTAATCAAAAAACAAACAAGAGGGGCGGCTAGGTGGCTCAGTGAATAGAGTACTGGCCCTGGGGTGAGGAGTACCTGAGTTCAAATCCGGCCTCAGACACTTAACACAAAAACTAGCTTGTGACCTTGGGCAAGTCACTTAACCCCAACTGCCCTCCAAAAAGCAAAAAATTAAAATTAAAAAAAAAGACAAACAAGAAAGACCTCAAATAGAAATTTAAAACAATTAGATAAAAAATATCTCTGATGATATATGAATTGAATTAAAAGAAATATACACTTCTAAGTTATACATGAACCAATCACAAAAAATGACCATATATAGGGGCATAAAGATCTCAAGAAAAATGCAGAAAAGTGGAAAAACTAAACATATTACTTAATAAACATAATGCCACAAAATCATATTCATTAAGCTGCCCTTAAAGAAATAAATTAGAAACTAATTGGAGAATAAATAACATAATTCTAAAGAACTGGTAATTCGAAAAACAAATTATAGAAACAATAGAAAATTTCATTAAAGAAAATAACAATAGGGGCGGCTAGGTGGCTCAGTGAATATAGCACCAGCCCTGGAGTCAGGAGGACCTGAGTTCAAATCCAACCTCAGACATATAACACACATACACACACACATACATACATACGCACACACACACACACACACACACACACACCCCCAAAAAAAAAAAAAACAACTAGCCATGTGACCTTTGGCAAGTCACTTAACCCAAATTGCCCTCCAAAAAGAAAAAAAAAGAAAATAACAATAATGAAACAACATATTAAAATTCACGGGATACAGCTATAGAAAATCTCTCAGGAAATTTTATATCTCTAAACACTTATCAACAAAAGAAAGAAAGTGCAAATCATTGAATTGGGCATGCAATTAAAAACTTAAGTAACAACAAATAAAAAAATCTCCAACTAAATAAGAAAGTAGAAATTGTGAAAATTAAAGAAACAATTAAAATATGCTTTTGTATTTATAAAAAAATTAGAAATCATAGGAATAAATGAACTTTTCCTTACAAATTAATGACATTTATCTAGATCCAACAGCAAGCATTATATGTCATAGAGAAAAGTTGGACAAGCCTTTCCAATAAGATTAGCATCGCTACTACTTAACACAGTGACAGAAATACTCGCAATAGCAATAATACAAGACAAAGAAATCAAGGGAAGACACATTGGCAAGGAGCAAATTAAATTATCATTTTTTTGCAAATGATAGTATACTTAGAGAAATTTAGAGAGTCAACTAAAAGTAAATGAAATAATTAATTACTTCAGGAAAGTTTCAGGACATAAAATAAATTTACACAAATCATCAGCATTCCTATATATAACCAACAAAATTCTGTAGGAGAAGCTAGAATGAAAAGTTCTATTCAAAACAACTGCAGAAGCTATAAAATATTTGAGAGTGTATCTACCAAGATTCACTCAGGAACCATATGAATCCAACCATAAAATATTTTTTTTCAGAAATAAAGACAAACCTAAACCATTTGAGAAACATTAATTACTTATGGGGCAGATCAAGCCAATATGATAAAAAAAATGACAATACCACCCAAATTAATCTATTTATTGAGTGCTATACCAGTCAAACTCTCAAAATAATATTTTAAAGAGTTAGAAAAATGCTAATAAAATTTGTATAGACAAAAAGTCAAGAATCTCAAGGGAAATAATGAGAAAAAGTGGGAAGGAAGGGGACCTATCAGAATGAGATATTAAACTGTAACACTACAAAGCAGTAATTGTTAGAATGACTGGTATTTCAGGGAAAGGAGGGAGGGAGGAAGAGAAGGAGAGGGAAGGAGAGACAGAGAGAGAGAGAGAGAGAGAGAGAGAGAGAGATCAGTGGAACAGATAAGGTACTAACAGAGAGAAGCAAACAAACATAGCATTTGTTAAACCCCAGTAGCTAGAGGAAGGATTCAATTTTTGACAAAAATTGATAGGAAAATTGGACAACAGTTGGGAGAAATTTAATGATGCACTAAGATAAGTTTCAAATGGATATAGGAACTATATTTTTAAATTTTTATCTAAATAAATTAGAGAAGCAGGAAAAAAACTGCCTTTAAAATCTATGGATAGGGGAAGAATTTATGGTAAACAGGTGATAAAGAGGACTATACGAGATAAAATGGACAAATTTGATTATATGCAATTAAATCATATACATTTAGAAAGTTTTTTGTACAAAGAAATTTAATATAGTCAAAATACTAGCTACCTGGGGAAAAAATCTTTCCAGCATATTTTTCAGAAAGAGGTCTCATATCCAAGGTAAATAAAAAATTGGTTCAAATTTTTAAGACTAAGAGTCATTCTCCAACAGAAAAATGATCAAAGGTATGAACCTTTTTCTAAAGAAAAAAATCCAAGCTATCAACAACCTATTAAAAATGCTCTAAAACACTACTAATTAGAGACATGTAAATTAAAGCAAATTTGTGGTTCTACTTTACACCCATCAGAATGGCAAAGATGACAAAAGAGGAAAATGACAAATGTTGAGGAGTTGAGAGAAAACAGGCACATCAATGCACTTTTGGTGGAGCGAAGAGATGATCCACCACTCTGGAAGGTAATTTGAACTATGCCTAAAATGTTACTAAAATATTCTTTGCTCCTGCATTACCAGTACCAATCCTATACCTCAAAGAAGTCAAGGAAAGAGGAAAAGATTCTGTGTGTAAAAAAATGTTATAGCAGCAATTTTCATGGTAGCCAAAAATTAGAAACTAAGGGGAGACTCATCATTTGGGGAATGGCTAAACAAATTGTGATATATCAGTGTAATAGAATGTCACTGTGCCATAATAAATGACTAAATTAACAGTTTAACAGGAAACTGTGGGTTCTTCTATGAAATGATGCAAATCCAAGTGAGAACTAGGAGAATAATTTTCATAATGACACCACCATAAAGAAAAACAACTTTGAAAGATTTTAGAACTGTGATTGAAGGGGGGAGGCTAGGTGGCATAGTGAATAGAGCACCAGCCCTGGAGTCAAGAGGACCTGAGTTCAAATCCAGCCTCAGACATTTAACACTTACTAGCCATGAGACCTTGGTCAAGTTGCTTGACCCCATTTCCCTATCCCCCCCCCTTCAAAAAGCAAAAAAAAAAAAAGAGCTGTGATTGAAGCAATGATGAACAAGGAGTCCAAAAGGGGAAACTAAAGGATGAAGATTCATCTCACTTTATTAAATGAACTTAAAATTCAGAAAGAGACATAAATTTTTGGGCCTGGCCAACATAGGGATTTTGTTCTGCTGTATTATGTAGCTATGTGTTGAGAAATTTATTTTTCTGCCCTTTTTTTGCTCACTGGTTTGGGGGAAGAGCAGTGTGGGAGGAAACTATTAATAAACAATTAATTTTTAAAAGATAGATGTGAGAAACAGGACTTCGCTGGGGCTCCGCTTCCACCTTCCCCAATCCATATAAAAGAGGATTCTGAACAAACTTTGAAGCTATAGAACCCACAAAATGACACAGAGAAGCTAACCTCCTGCTGAGGACAGCCCAGCAGCCCAGCAGGGGGAGGCTCTGGGAGCCTAGCCCAGGCCAGCATAAACTGGAGTAAAAGTTTTAGCCCTGGGGCGGCCGGAGCAGCAGCCAGCTAGAAGGACTCCAGAACACCAGAAGCTGTGGCAGTTTCCAGAAATATCAACACATAGATGACAAGGACAAAGTGAGAGGTCAGTGTGGTGTGGACTTTGGGAACCAGTAGTTGGGAATGCTTCGTTTTTTGCCCCTAGGGCAAGAAGCCCACTGAGGAGACTCTGTGCAGCTGCCACCAGGTGGCAGCTTCAGCTCCTGGCCTACAGACTGTAGGGGGACCAATTTGCCAGATGGAAAAAGAATCTCAAAAGCTTACTGAGGAAAATCATTCCTTCAGAATCAGACTGGAGCAAATGGAAGCTAGTGACTTTATGAGAAATCAAGATGCAATTAAACAGATCCAAACAAATGAAAAAATAGAAGGCAATGTGAAATATCTCATGGGAAAAACCACTGACCTGGAAAATAGATCCAGGAGAGATAATTTAAAAATTATTGGACTACCTGAAACCCATGATCAAAGAAAGAACCTAGAAATCATCCTTCAAGAAATTCTCAAGGAAAACTGCCCTGATGTTTTAGACCGAGAGGGCGAAATAGAGGTTGAAAGAATTCACTGATCGCCTTCTGAAAAGGATCCCAAAAAGAAAATCCCTAGGAATATTATAGCCAGATTCTGAAATTCAAAGACTAGAGTTGAATAGAAAATTTGGCATTCAGATACAAGAAGCAAGAGATGCTTGAGAAGGTGAAAAGGGAAAAGTAACCATAAGGAACTTATCAAAGTTGAACTATTTACATTCCTATATGGAAAAACGATAATTGTAACTTATGAAACTTTTCTTAGTATGAAAATAGTTGAAGGGAATAGAAATGTGTATATAGTCTATATTGGAGGGTATATGGGAATATGAATACATATGTGAATACATGTATATATGTGTACAGGTGTGCATAGATAGAGGTCACAGGACCAATTTAATAGGAAGGGATGATACTTCAAAGGTGAAATTGAGAGGTGAGAGAGGAATGTGGTGGGAGGAGATGGGGAGAGACAGAGTGGGGTGAACTATCTTGTATAGAAGAGGCAAGGGAAAATGGTTACAGTGGAGGGGAGGAAGAGGAGGGCAGGGGGGAATGGGTCAACCTTACTCTCATTGAATTTGGCTTGGGGAGGGAATGACATGCACACTAGATGGGGTATCTCACCATACAGAGTGGGGGGAATGGGGGGATGATGGAGGGGAGGGCAGGCTGAGGGGGAGGGAAGTGGGAGGCACCCACTTTTGAAGGGGGACAGGACCAAGGGGGAGAGTGGAATAAGTGGGAGGTAGGATAGGAGGAAGGGAAATATAATCAGTCTTTTATGATATTATCTACTATGGTAATGTTTTGCATAGCTACACATGTACAACACATACTGAATTGCTTATCTTCCCAGTAGAGGTGGGTGATGAGGGAGGAAGGGAATGAATCTGGAATTCAAAGTTTTAAAACCAAATGTTTACATATATATATATATATATATATATACATATATATATATATATATATACTATTATTAATACTATTTTACATGTAATTGGGAAATAAGATATACAGGCATTGGGGCATAGAGATCCACCATGCCTTACTGGAAAAGTCGGAGGGGGTATGGGAGAAGATATGGGAGAGAGCAGATTGGAGGAGGGGATATCCAGTGGGACCGTTATTTTGGGGGGTGGGTAGGGGAAAAACAGGGAGAAAATTTGTAACTCAAAATCTGGCAGAAATAAATGATGTAAACCAGAAGTTAACAAAGCATTTGAAAAAAACATAGACACAAAGCTCCCTGAAGGCAAGGACCCAAAAGTCCAGTGCCTAGTGCTTAATAATTCCCAAATGATCATTTTCTGCCCGTCTTTTCTGCCCTAGATGAAACATTCTCAATAGCTTTAAATAATCTTAATTTATTTTGATTTTGAAGCACTTCATCATTTTGACTCTCTTCCTCTAGATGCCCTCCAGTTTACCCATATTCTTTCAAAAATGCTGAGCAGCAAGAATGGAGAGGTAGCATGGCAGAGTGGGGACAGGGCATTGGTCTTAGAGTCAGGAAATCCTGGGTTCAAATCCTGCCTCAGACATTTCCTAGCTTGGTGACCCTGGGCAAGTAACTTAATTTCTCAATGCCTCAGTTTCCTCAGTCGTAACATGAGGGTATTGTATCTTTGACCTCTCACTCTATCATGCTATGTGATAATAGAACAAAACATGGTACTCCAAATGCAACAAATAATATTTATTTTTTTTGCTTTTTGGAGGGCAATTGGGATTAAGTGACTTGCCCAAAGTCACACGGCTAGTAAGTGTGTCAAGTGTGTGAGGCTGGATTTGAACTCAGTTCCTCCTGACTCCAGGGCCAGTGCTCTTAAATTTTTTTTTCCTTTTTTTTTGGAGTGGGGAAAGCAGGGCAACTGGGGTTAAGTGACTGGCTGAAGGTCACACGTCTAGTAAGTGTTAAGTGTCTGAGGCCAGATTTGAACTCAGGTCGTCCTGACTCCAGGACCAGCATTCTATTCACTGCATTCCCTTGATTTTGTTTTTTTCAATTATTGAACATTGATTTCTTCTCCCTTTACTCATCCCATCAAAGAAGAAAAAAAGAAAAAACAAACCTCTACTAACAAATATTCATGGTCAAATGAAACAAATTTCCTCATCAGCTATGTCTAAAAATGTATGTCTAATTCTGCATCTTCAGAGTTTTTTTTATGGAGTCTTTTTTACCGAAATCATAATTTGTGGGTAATATGTGCCAGACTACTTACACTTGAAATGAATCTCCCTATTGCCCTTTGGGTCACCTACAATCATAATTATTCTGAGACCACTATGTTCTGTGATTGTAATTCATATTCTTTTTTAATCCATATTTTATATCACTTGGAATAAACCATATTTAAATATCAGAGCCAGAACAAACCGTAAATGCATGAACATAACAGAATGTGTTTACACCATAAGAAATAACAGCTATGAGATATTCAAAAAAACATGGGAAGATTGATGTAAGCTGATATGGAAAGAAGCAATTAAAACTAGAATATATGCATCAAATATAAAAAAGAAGAAAATTATGCTGGACACTGTATAATTATAATGACCAATCTTTTGCCCAGAAAAGAGATAAGGAATTTTTACCATGTTCCTTTCCAGGGATTGGGGCTGTATTGGTATTAAATGTTATATACACTATGTCTGTTGATTTTTTAAATCTGTTTTGTTATTGTTACAGGGCAAGATTCATCAGAGATATATCTGGAAATGACTATTACATAAAAACAAAGAGTATCAATAAGGTTTTTAAAATTCAAATTTTAAAGCAGAGCCATGGGAATGTTCCTGTTGTGAACAAGGAATAAAGAAGATACAATGGATGATTTTGTTTACATCAAATTTTAAAAGCTCTTACACAAGAAAACCAATGTAGTTAAACTTAAAAGTGAAGCCATTAGGTGGGGGGAAGATCTTCGCCACAAGTTTCTCTGATAAGGACTTCATTTTCAAGATACATAAGGAACTTATTCAAATTTATAAGGATAAGATCCATTCCCCAATATATAGCATTGGGCAAAGGATAAACAGGCAGCTTTTTTATAGAAGAAATCCAAGTATCAACAGTTGTATAAAAAATCACTAATAATTAGAGAAATACAAATTAAAGCAACTATGGAGTTCAATCTTACATCCACATGAGTAAGTGGTGAAGTTAAAAAGAGGACATGACAAATTTTGGAAGACCTAAGAGGGAAAAAAGGCACATTAATGCACTTTGGTAAGCTAGGAATTTCTCTAGCGATTTTGGAAGGCAATCTGGAACTAAGCTGCCAAAATTATAAAACTGTGTTCTTTTTGACTCAGTAATACCATTACTAGGCTTATACTTCAAAGAGATCAAAGAAAGAAGAAAAGGACCCATATGTACAAAAATAATTACAGCAGTTCTTTTTGTGGTGACAAAGAGCTCAAAGCCAAGGGGGTGTCCATCAATTAGGGAATAGCAGGATAAATTGTGGAATGGGACTAAAATGGAATAGTTTTCTGCTGTAAGAAAGTAAGGGCTCTTTCTAAGAAACCTGGGAAGATCTGAGTGAAATGATATAGAGCCACAGAAACAATGCATACAGTAACACTCTTAAGCAACTTTGAAAGATTTCATGACTTTGGTCAATAAAATGACCAACTATGATTTCAGAAGATCTATGATGAGGTGTGGTACGTAATTCTTGTAACAGAGAGTGGGGGGGTGGAGAGACAGAGACAGAGACACGGGGGGGGGGGGCAGAGAGAAAGGGAGAGAGAGGAGGGGGAGAGGAGAGAGAAAGGAAGGGAGGAAGGAAGGAAAGAAGGGAAGAAGGGAGGGAGGGAGGGAGGAAAGAAGAGAAAACTTCCTGTTACTAAGTACAGTGGGGTACATTTGATGAAGTGGAAGAAGCAGATACTTGGAGTCAGAAGACCCAGATTGTAAACACTTACCATAAATGACCTTGGGTGAGTCATTTCTTAAATCTCTGAGCTTCAGTTTTCTTATCTTCCAAACATCAATAACAATGTTTGTGCCATATCCCTCACAGGGCAATTGTGAGGAAAGTACTTTGTAAACCTTCAGTAACCAAATAAATGGACAGCAGTAGTGGTTGCTCCAGTTCCTTGTGGGACTAACCATCAAAGGAGTAGCAGCAGTATGAGAATAGCAGAGAAATGGTTGTCATGGTAACAGTGGTTATAGATGTGCCAATCCTAGTAGTGGTAATGGATGTAGCGGTCAGAGTAGTGGCAGTCAGACTGGTAGTAGTTGTTGTGATGGTTCTACCAGTGTAAGTAGTAATTGTCAGATCACTGATGGTCACTGTATTAACTGTGGAGCACAAGGTAGTTATTGTTGTCATAATAGAGGTCATTGTGGCAGAAACACTAATAATAGGTGTGGCAGAAGGAGAAAAAGAAGAAAGGGAGAAAGGAAACAAACACAAGACAGAGAAGTTATTAGAGGCATAGAAGCCAAACTGTACAGAGAATGATGGCCAGAAGGACATATGAGGGGACTGTAATCTCCATGACAAAATTCTGGTAAGGTGGTGACAAGATAGCCACTTACACCCAGATCCATTTGCCACCAAATTTGCCACTAAAATACCACCAAACCTCCTCACTATCCCATTAAAAAAATAACAAAAAGCAGGGTGGGGGAGGGGTGGTGACTAGAAAAAAATGTTCTGGGAAAAGGGAAATTTACTCTTCAGGACCCTTGCTATGAACCTCTGGAGATGCTGGCCCTCCAGTCCTCAGAACTGGCCTCAGAGCCCCGAATAGGCACCCCCAACACCTTCCTACCTTCCTGCATCATTGGCTTGAGGGCCTGCAAGTTCCTAAGGCCTTCTGCCACCTCAAGTGTTCACGAGGCCCAGCTGGCTTCAAAAACCTCCACATCTAAGACCTAGATGATTACCAGGAAGGTTCTCCAATTCCCAGAGCCAGAAGAGCCTTTCCCCTCTTTTCCCCCTCAAAAATTTATATCTGGGCTCCCCCCCTACCTGACCAGGACCAAAAGCCTGATTCCTAGGGAGCTTCCTGGTACTTTCCAGAGCTACAAAAAGTTGCGGCCTCTCGTCTCATTTCATCCCACCCACCTTTTCCATGCTTTTGCTAACTGAGGCAGAGACAAGCCATGAGGAAAAAAAGCACATGCTCCCATGATTATGGCACCTGCCAAGAGTGTGTGATATGTATTGAAATGCATACATATATATGACATAATTTATACTTATATAATAGATATAGTTTATCTATGTATTTGAATATATATGCATGTGTTTGTAATGTGTTAGATTCTAATTTGTGTTAGATATTCTGTTTGCTGTTAGTCACACTGCACAATGTAGCCCAAACTTTTATTTGACTGTTTTTATTATAAGAAGAAAAGCTGATCATATAATACATATGTATATATAAATATATGCATTAGAAATATACTTGCAGGGGCAGCTAGGTGGCACAGTGAGTAGAGCGTCAGCCCTGGAGTCAGAAAGACCTGAGTTCAGATCTGACCTCAGACACTTAATGCACACACAAACAAAAACATAGCCGTGTGACCTTGGGCAAGTTACTTAACCCCAATTGCCCTCCAAAAGGCAAAAAAAAGAAATATACTTGCATATACACACACTTGTATTCATGTATAAATGTAAGGTATTGTGTGTACATATGTATTATCTGTATTCCTATACTCTATATAAATGTATGTGTGGTATATATAAGCATGTGTGTTCACCGTATATATGCCTACACATTTGTATACATAGATGCATGAGTGCTAAATGTATATGTCAATGTGTACATGTACACTGTGTGTATTCATGCGTGTATTATTACACATACACATACAGGCATGAGTACATATGTATATTGTGCTGTGATAGATACAGACATGTATTATCACCATAAGGTTTTCTACTTAGAAACAAATCAAAGCTTGAACTAAAATGTGTAATGTGATTACCACAAATAAATTATACTAAAATACACATTTACTAAAGGAAAACACATTTAGCCCAGCCTGCTGTGATAAAATATAGGAATGGAACCAGTCAGGAATACCTAGGTTCAAATCTCTCCTCAGACATTCATGAAGCTCTATAACCCTGAAAAAGTCATTTTCCCTCTCTCAGCATCAGTTATCCCATCTGTGGAGTGGAAATAATAATCACATCTACCTTGTGAAACTAAGACAACAGATAAGCCAGCATAAGGACGCTGTTAGCACCTGTGAGGTGACTAGACTAGGGTAAAAAAGGAATTCAACTCATTTCATGTACTCATTTAACCCGTTGAAGCAGATTTAGGAAATTAAGCTAGGCTGCATTCTCTCCAGGCACAGTCAGGAGCAATAAAAAACAGAATGCTAGAAATCTTAAAAGGTAAATCAAATGTATTACTTGTAACCATACATGAATAGCAGATCATTTGGTGGTAGCAGAAGCTGGAAACGAAATGGCTGCCCATTGCTTAGAGAATGGTTGGATATGAATGTAAAAAAATATCATAATGCCATGAGAAAGGACATAGAGATTAAATAGATGGGCTTGGGTGCATTAAAATTGAGAGATTCTAGACAATAAAAAACAATATGTTCAAAAAAGAAAATAAGAGATTAGGGAAAACATTTACAGTAAATAGAACAGATGAAAAGCATCACATCTAAATTTTTTAAAAGAAACATAAAATTTTACAAAGGTAACACCCAGTCCAAGATGAATAAAAGGTCAAAGGATAAAAATATGTATATGCATGTACTCTGTATGTGAATAGATATGTATATACACATATGTATGAGTGCTATGTGAGTATATGTGGGTATATACATGTTATCGTGTTGTGTGTACATATATATTATGTGTGCATTGCATGTATATGCATATATACAGTGTATTATTGTGTGTATACATATAAGTGAATGCATGCATGTATGTTGAATTAGAAAAAAGACAGAGAAAGAAAGGAGGGAGGGAAAAGGGAGGGAGGAAGGAAGAAAGGAAGGAAGGAAGGAAGGGGGGAAGGAAAGAAAGAGGGAAGGGAGGAAGGAAGGAAGGAAGGAGGGAGGGAGGAAAGGAAAGAGGGAAGGAAGATGCATTATATCACTATAAGGTTTTCTACTTAGAAACAATTAAATCAAAGTTTGGACTAAAATGTTCTTGTGGAACACATTTGGTCTATAAACAGATCATTTTCTAAAGAGAAAACACTGTTAATGATCATTTGAAAAACCGCTCAACTTCACAAATAATTAGAGATAAAAATTAAAACAACTTTGAGATAGCACCTCTCACCCATAAAATTGGCAAAAATCATTTGAAGCAATGAAATTCAATAGTGTATAACATCAGACTTTTTTCAGTATGTTGCTTAGCTTTGCAAGGGTTTCCCCTTTTCTTTATCCTTTTGAATAGGGATTGCTCTCTGAGAGGGAGTGTAGCAGCAAGCACCCCAACATCCCCAGGGTGACTGCCAACACAGGTTCTTAGATCTGCTTTTCAAAAGGAAAGCAACTCAAAATGGGTTAACAAGCTTACTTTAATCAAACAAACATACATTACCTAGTTCAGGGGGAGAAGGTCAGCACCCCAAACTTCAGTTACAGAACTTACAGATCAAACAGACAGGATTCCAAACTGTCCAACCATTATATCAATACCAAATCACAGTTACCACAGAGGGAAGCATCAACATCTGGGTTTTCAAAGCCAGAGGGGCTCTCAACAATGGCTTCCCAGAGTCTCATCTGGTCAAATCACACAACACTTCTCAAAGTGAGCCCCAAAGCAAAGCCTCTCCTCAGGGTTTACATAGCCTTCTCTTGGCTCAGAGAATGTAACAACCTCCTTGACCCACTGCCCAATCACAAAGTATCAAGGTGTGGGCTTTCCTGAAAAACAAGCCTCCCACCACAGGCTCCAGGTGCACTTAAGCTAGGGGCAGGGAAGATCTTTAAATCTGCATTTCCATTACAGGGAGGAGGAAGGAGGGAGCAAAGACAGTGGGAAATGTAGTGGATATAAAAACAAACAATATTAATGAAATTTGTTTTTAATCACAAATTAACAAATGAACTGGGTCAGAGTTACTATTTGAAAACGAACTCATTTTGGGTGGGATTGCAGACAAACAGGTGTATATATTCAGCCCTAACAGTCACAACTTTGTAAAATCTTTTGAGAGAAAAAACATAGCTCCCTGGAGGAGGTAACCCATGAGCTGGGCTGGGAAAGAAGTAAGATTCCAAGAGAGAGCTGTGAAGAAGTAAAATATTAGGGCGGCTAGGTGGCGCAGTGAATAGAGCGCCGGCCCTGGAATCAGAAGGACCTGAGTTCGGAGCCGGCCTCTGACACTTAATCCACACAAACAAAAACCTAGCCATGTAACCTTGGGCAAGTTACTTAACCCCAATTGCCCTAAAGGGCCGGCTAGGTGGCGCAGTGAGTAAGAGTGCCGGCCTCGGAGTTGGGATGACCCGAGATCAGATCCGGCCTCAGAAAATGAGCACCCACGCATAAATAATGACTAACCGTGTCACCTTGAGCAAGTTACTTAACCCCAATTGCTTTAAAAAAAAAATTAAAAAAAAAAAAGAAGTAAAATATTGGAGGATGGTTTGTGTGAATAACCAGAGTCAGGAGAGAGAGCATCTGGAAAACAGCTGGGGTGGAGGGGGAGGGGAGTAATGTGCATTAAGCCTGCAAAGGTAGGAAACCTTTAGTTTAGTCAATAAAAAATCCCTTCTAGGGGTGGCTAGGTGGTGTGGTGAATACAGCACAGGCCCTGGACACAAGAGGACCTGAGTTCAAATCTGACCTCAGACACTTAACACTTACTAGCCCTGTGATATTGGGCAAGTCACTTAACCCCAATTGCCCTGTATAGCAGAGGCCAAATGAATGGAGAATGATTTTCTAAAATAAGATTGGAAGGGAATTGGGGAATGGAGAGACATTAAAATGGTCTCTGCATTTATCGTTTTAAACACTTTCCTATCAATGGATTCTAGTGCCACATCTAAAAAATGAAAAAGAAATCCCTTGTGAGTTAGAATGAGAAGGGCGGCTAGTCTCCTCTGGAGACAGTTTTTCCAAACATAGGTTCAGGAACAGTTAGTTACTCCCTTCCCTAATGTGACCAAAGTAAATTAATTCTCTCTGAATACTGACCTTGCTATGAAGGCTTGGGACATCATTTCACAGGTGCCTTCTTGCCCAGTCACTGGTGTGAATTCATATGATAAGAACAATTCCCACTCTGCTTGTGTTTTAACGTCTCCAAACCTACCCCCCATAACAACCCTGAGAGCTAGGTAGTGTTTGTTGGGTTTGGGGGCACATATGATTTCGCCACTGTGGGATCGAAGGGCATGGAATATGATATTCCAGGGGCCAAAAGAGCTGGGATTAAAACCAAGAATCACCTATCCAGCAAAACTGAGTATCTTCTTTCAGGGAAAAATATGGTCATTCAGTGGTATAGAGGACTTTCAAGGATTCTCGAGGAAAAAACCATAGTTGAATAGAAAATTTGACATTCAGACACAAGAAGCAAGAGATGCTTGAGAAGGTAATCAGGGAAAAGAAATCAAAAGGAACTTATCAAAGTTAAACTACTTACATTCCTACATGGAAAAACAATAACTGTGACTGATGAAACCTTTCTCAGTATGAAAATAATGGAAGAAGGGTATATGGGCATATGAATACATATGTGAATGTGTGTATATATGTTTACAGGTATACATGGATAGAGGGCACAGGTTGAATTTGATGGGAAGAGATGATACTTAAGGGGTGAAGTTAAGAGGTGAGAGAGGAATGTGGCAAGAGGAGATGGGGGGAGGTAAACTATCTCATGTAGAAACGGTAAGGGGAAGTAGTTGCAGGGCAGGGGAAGAACAGGGAGGCAAAAAGGCAAAACCATATTCTCATTGAATTTGGCTCAGGGAGAGAATGACATACATACTAAATGAGATATCTCACCCTGCAGGAGAGTAGTGGGGAGGGGGATAAGAGGGGGGATGGTGGAGGGGAGGGCATGCTGGGGGGAGGAGAGGTTGGAGGCACCTACTTTTGAAGAGGGACAGGATCAAAGTAGGGAATGAACCAGGTGGGAGGGTGGGATGGGTGGGAGGGAAATATAGTCAATCTTTTACAATATATCTACTATGATAATGTTTTGCATAGCTATACATGTACAACACATACTGAATTGCTTCTCTTCCCAACGGGAGTGGGTGATGAGGAACAAAGGGAATGGATCTGGAATTTGAAGTTTTAAAATTAAATGTTTCAAATATATATAAATACTATTATTACTACTATTTTGCATGTAATTGGGAGACAAGATGTGCAGGCATTGGGGTACAGAGATTCACTTTGTCCTAATGGAAAAGTCGAAGGAGGTATGGGAGAAGATATGGGAGAGAGCAGATTGGATGAGGGGATATCCTGTGGGACTGATATTCTGGGGTGATGGGTAGTGGAAAAATGGGGGAAAATTGTAACTCAAAATCTGCTGGAAATGAATGATGTAAACCAGAAGTTAATAAAGCATTTGGAAAAAAAAGTTTAAAAAATTTGTTTGGCATCTCATCACTAGTAAATTACAGACAGCATTTAAACTCAAGCCTTTCCTAGTTCTAATTCTAGGCTGCTTCCCGCTATACCCACAGCCTCCATTACTCCAAAACTCCAAAGAGTTTTGCACACTTGGCCCCATCGAATTCTTACAACCACCCAGGGAGGGAGGCAATTCAAGTAGGATTATGCCCACCTTTCAGATGAAGAAATTAAGGTCGGATAAGCTGTCTAAGGTTGCACAGCTGGCCATGGAGAGGCAGAACTTGGATGTGAGCCCAAGTCTCATGACTTTTGAGTATGACAGTCATTGGACAACCCATAGCTGCCTCTCCAATTTGAGTTACAGCAAGGAACTCACACTAAGAGACCTTTCACCAGGGAATCACATTTCAGCTAGAGGCTAAAAAGAAGGAAATCAATAAAAGCCAGTATAGTGACAACCTGTGCAGAAGAGTTTACGTTTCTTAAACAGACAGCCCAGGATGACTCATGAATACCAGATCAAGGGTTCATGGCAAGTGCCAAGTTTCTGAGAGATTGTCTGTTAAGTATTCTTCTCCTCCACTGCCTTAGTCCCTTCCTAAGGAGGCAGCAACCAACCAATTAACAAGTATTTATTACTCAGCCCACTCCTGGGTCTGTGACGGATGTTGAGGAACAAGAGAAGGAAAAAAGCATGCATCTCCCCTTTTATGTCTTGGTTGAGAAGAGACTCAGCCATGAGACCTTAGAAGAGGAACGGCCAACATCAAATATCCAAGTGCCAAGTGACATGCTGTGGGCAATCAGGGAAGGAAGAGGGTGACCCAGCAGGGAGAAGGTAGGGGTGAAACTTCCAGCCAGAAGTGGGTCAAGTGGGCCAAGGGGATGACTTAATAGGGGACATAAATGTCATCTTCACCCATCAAGTGGATAAAGGATCAGAATTGTTCTGCTGGGTCCCAGAAGATAAAAGGAGAAACAGGGAGGGAAAGTTGTAGAGAAGCAGGTTTGGGTGGGATGTCAAGACCAACTTCCTAAGAATTATAGATATCCCAAAGAAGTATGGGCTGCCCCAGGAGGATGTCATTTTCTGTCGTTGGAGGTTTACAGGCAAAGGCTGTATGACCAGGACCACCTGTCTGGAATGTTGTAGAAGGGTACCAATGGAACTTCCTGGCATCTTGTCACCACCCACCCCACCCCAATTCCTTTGGCAAGTCAAATAATTGGCTGGTAACATCCAAAGCTACCTTCTGATTTGTCTGTTTTGTAAATCTGTGCTTGATATAGCAGATTTTCTTCAAGTGGGACCTATTGGCCTTTACAAGCTGAGGACCCACTAGTTTGAGTGAGTAAAACAAAGAAAGAGTGGTGGAATCCCCACCTGGGGTTGCCCTCTACTCCCAGGGTCTAAAAATTTTCCTGACCCTTTCTTTTATTCAAAACAACATCATCTTCTGTTCTGGTGCCTCTGCGCCCTTTTTAGAAGCACATAGATAACAATAGCCAACATTTATACACATCATCTCATTTGCTACACCAATCTTGTGAGCTAGGTACTATTATTATTATTCCCCTTGTACAGAGATAGCTACATCATATAGCAGAGAGGATGCTAGATTCAGAGTCTAGGAGATTGGAGTTCAAATCCTGCCTTAGTTGTTTTCTAGTTGGGTGACCCTGGGAAAATCACTTAGCCTCTTTCAGACTCAATTTCTTCATCTATAAAATGTTGTGAGCATCAAATGAAATAATCTATGTAAAGTACTTTGCAAACCTTAAAACCTTATATGAACAGCTGTCATTACTACAATTATTGCAGAATAGCATTAGAAATAACCAGGAATGGGGGCAGCTAGGTGGTGCAGTGAATAGAGCACCAGCCCTGGAGTCAGGGGGACATGAGTTCAAATATGACCTCACACACTTAACACAAAAAAACTAGCTGTGTGACCTCGGGCAAGTCACTTAACCCCAGTTGCCCCTCCAAAAAATCAAAAGAAATAACCAGGAACAGCTAGGCAACCACTACTTAAGCAAACATCTCCTCTACAACGTCCCTGACAAATGGATCATTCAGTCTCTGCTCAAACACCTCCAGAGATGAGGAGCTCGCCAAGTTTGGGGACAGTCCACTCTATGTTCAGACAATACTTTTTAGGAGTTTCTTCATTAATCAAGCCAAAAGTTGTCTCTTTGTAACTTTCACCAGTGGGTTCTAGATAATGTGTTTAAGATTAGAATGTGGCTTTGGGGCTAAAGATAAGGATAGGGATAGGGATATATTAATATGTTTATAGTATAAAATTACTTCTTACAATATACATCAAAATAAACCCCATTTGTATCCATGACCTAGATATAAAAGATCATATCTTTTTTAAAAGAGTAGGATGAAAGGGATATCCTCACCATTATAGCTAAGAGGTATTTCTTGGTTTTTTTGGTTTTTTGGTTTTTTTGGTCTTTTGAGGGCAATTGGGGTTAAGTAACTTGCCCAAGGTCACATGGCTAAGTTTTTGTTTGTGTGTGCATTAAGTGTCTGAGGTCGGATCCAAACTCAGGTCCTTCTGACTCCAGGGCTGACGCTCTACTCACTGTGCCACCTAGCCGCCCCAAGAGGTATTTCTTAACCCAATAAAGAATAGATATTATAATAAAAGATAAATTGGACAATTTAAAATACATAAAATTAAAAAACTTTTCTACAGACAAAATCAATGCAGCTACAATGAGAACAGAAACCACTAGGTGGGAAGAAAAATCTTTGCATCTTAAATCTCTGATGAAACTGATATCCAAGAAATATAGATAATTAACAGAAACCAGAAGTTTTTTGACAGAAAAGACACAAAACCACAAGAAAAACTTGGTCAGATAATGGATCAGTTTTCAAAAGATTCACAGTCTATCAAGAGCAATATGAAAAAAATGCTCTAAATCACAAATAATAAGAGAAGTGAAAATGGAACAACTTTTAGGTTTAACCTCACACCTCAAAGGTGCAAAGATGATAAAAGGTAGAAATAGTCAATAGTGGAGGGACTGTTGGAAGACAAATGCACTAAAAACACACCATTAGGAAAGCTGTGAATTGGTCCAACTGCTCTGTAGAACAATTTAGAATTGTGTGAGAAAAGTCACTAAACTGTTCATATACTCTGACCTAGCAAACTAGGCATATAACTGAAAATGCTCAAAGACAGAAAGAAAAGTCCAAAATATTAATGCCAGTACTTTGGGGATAGCAAAATAAAAAATATGGAAAATCCCAGAAACAAAGTGGATGCCCATCAATTGCAGAATTGCTGAATAAATTATGAAATATGAATGTACAGTAACAAAATATCACCATTTTGTAAGAAATAAATATAAGAAATTTAGAGAAGCATAGAAAGATTTGTATGAATTGATACAGAGTAAAGTAAGCAGAACCATGAGAGCAATATGCACAATGACTATAATAATAATGAATGAATGAATATAGTATTTAAATGCTTAATATGTGCATGTATTCAAACAGAAAAGTCAGAAAGTCTCTACCTCACAGAGCTCACAATTGTAATGAAGGAGACAACACCTAGGGAAAGTTTCAGTTGCAAATTATGTAGGTAGGTCCCTGGTCCTTAGGGTACACTGACAAAAGAAGATGGTAAGGCCTCTTCTGTAATGTCATTTGCACTAATAAAATGTTTTTAGTTTCAGATGTTAGACCATTTGACAGGGCCAAAGTATTTGTTGACAGACTTTCTTCTCTGGGTCTTCAATAGCTGGGTCTGTATATAGCCCCAGTAAGGGCAATGACCAGACTGCATCTCCACAGGGGTTCCTTCCCTTGAATGGTGGCTGAGGGCACCAGACTGGAAGCACTGCTACTCCCAAGGTTCTTGGATTCAGGGGCCTAGGTTCTCTCCACTGGAGTCTAAGAAGTGATGGTGGATCAAGGTGGTGGTTGGACCTACCTTGCATATGCTGCTTCCTGTTTCCTCCTTAAGGCTCTGGCTACTTCAGCTAAGATGGCTTGCCTGCTCTGTGGATGACAGTTGGTTCGCAGGTGGTGGGGATGGCTGGCCCCTTCTCTATAGGAATTGCTTCTAAGGATAGCATGAGTGAAAGTAACACTGAACAGATGATAAAACAATTAATTACAAATGTGGATTATTTCATATACTTTCAGATGCAATAGCTGTGTTGATAGGTTTTGCCTTTTATCTGTCATTAAGAAGGATTCACTGGTAGGGGATAGGATAAAACTGAAAAACCCAATATAAAGACAAAAGATATTAACAAAAACACCTTTTGAAAAAGGTTAATAGGTTACCTCTCCCATATCACTTAACCCTTAACCCAGTTAATATGCTTACAGTAGAGCCATTCCCTAAATGATAAATCATCTAGATATATGAATGGGCAGTCCTCAAGGGAAGAAAGTCATATTTATAGCAATGGAAAAATGCTCCAAATAATTAGATAAATGCAAATTAAAGCAACTCTTAGGTCCCAACCCATACTCATCAAATTGGCTAACCTAACAGAAGGAAGGAAGGAAGGAAGGAAGGAAGGAAGGAAGGAAGGAAGGAAGGAAGGAAGGAAGGAAATGACAAATTTTGGAGGAGTTGTAGGTAACCAGTCACATTGATGCACTGTTGGTAGAGTTGTGAACTGGTCCAAACATTCTGGGAAGCAATTTGGAGCTATGCCTCAAAAGTTTCTAAACAGTGCATGCCCTTTGATTCAGTGATACCACTACTAGGCATATACTACAAAGCCGTCAAAGAAAGAAAAAAAGGACCTACCTGTACAAAAATATTTATAGCAGCTCTTATGTGGTGGCAAAGAATTAGAAATTGAGAGGATGCCCATCAGTTGGGGAATGGCTGAACAAGTTGTGGTATATGATTGTGATGGAATACTATTTTGTTGAAATGCTAAAGTAATATTATGATACTGAAATGAAGAGATGGTTTCATAGAGACCTGGAAAGACTGATATGAATTGATGCAAAATGAGGTAAACAGAACCAGATGAACAATTGTGAGAAATAGATAGTTCTCTGTTATATTTAATAATTAATTATTGTATTAGGGCCAAGGTTTTTCCACTGTTATACTTCCTCATCCAGAAACCAACCCAGTGTGGGCCAAGTTTAGGCTAATGGGTTTATTACTGCTCTGTGTGTTTACTCAGACAAGTCTGGGGAAGTGTTGATTATCCCTATTATCAAGACAGGTCATATAGAAATTAATGTCTCTTTGACCAAGATTTGAGTGACCCAGGTCACATACCCCAAGACTTTCATTTTAATATAACCCACCTCCCATCATGTTAATTATATTTGGTTGCTGTTTGATGGACCGCCTATTTTCCAAAGGCATAAAAACTTAAAAGTGGCCATTCATTCTCTTTACCTACCAAGGGGACAATGAACCTATTTTGTTGATTGCTTTCTAGACATAGTCAATAAAACTGATTTTAATTTAACCAGAAACTTGATCTCTCCGAACTTTTTAAACATCACAGTTTATACTTTAACATCAATACATATAAATGAACAATTTTAAAATGCTTAAGAACCATGATCAATTAAATAATCAACCATAATTACAGGGGAATGATGAAGAAGAATGCTATGCATTTCATGACAAAGATGATGTAATAGACTAATACACAGAATAAGAAACACATTTTTGGATGTGGTCAGTGTAAGAATTTGGCTTGAATATGCCAAACATATAACTTTATATGATACAAAGATTCTTTCTTTCTTTTCATTGGGTAGGGGGAGATGGATGGGAGAAAAAAAATAAATACTTCATACTTAAAAAAAATGATTTTTAAAAATGTCTGTGTTACATTCACAGTAGGGATTTCCGAGGGATCTTCTAGCTTTGGCTGGGGGAAGGGGACTTCTCATCATATCATTTGGGCAGTCCTCTAGTCCAAGGCACCAAAGACAAGAAATAAACTACATGGGTAGCTAAGGCGGTGCGGTGAATAGAGCATCAGCCCTAGAGTCAGGAGGACCTGAGTTCAAATCCAACCTCGGACACTTAACACTTACTAGCCATGTGACCTTGGACAAGTCACTTAACCCCAATTACCCTAGCCTCCCCCTCCAAAAAGCAAAAAAAAGAAAAAGAAAAGAAAAGAAGAAATAAGCTACAAACACCTGACAAACAGGAAGTCATGGGATTGTTTCCCTTTCCACATCCTTCCAACTTCTTAGAACTTAGAGGTAGAAAAGGGGCAGAACTATATGGTCTCTAAGCTCCCTTCAAACACTTACATTCTATACCTCTTTAAAGTCAAGGGAGATAAATGACAGGATCACAGAATAGCAGGCTTGCAACAGCACATATGAATCTTCTAGCCCACACCCCAGGCAGCCAGGTGGTGCAATGGATAGAGTGCTAGGCTTGGAGTCAGGAAGACTCATCTTTATGAGTTAAAATCTAGCCTCAGACACTTTACTGGCTGTTTGACCCCGGGCAGGTCACTTACCCCTATTTGCCTCAGTTTCTTCATCTGTAAAATGAGTCAGAAAAGGAAATACCCCTCCAGGATCTTTGACAAGAAAACCCCAAATGAGGTCACAAAGAGTCATACAGGACTGAAATTGGCTGAACAACAACAGGAGTCCACACCCTTCACTGCACAGAGAAGGAAACTGAGGCCCACATCACCTGGGTAGAAAGTAAAAGAAGCAGTGTTCAAAGTCAGGTCCTCTGGCTTTATATCTAAAGCTCCTTCCACTGCAACCCATTTATCGTAAGCTGACTGAATCAGAGATCTAGAGCTGTAAGGCACTTCAGAGGCCATCTAGCCCTATTCCTTCATTTCACAGAAGAGGAAACTGAGCCTCAGAGAGGCTTAAGTGACTTGGCCAAAGTAACCCAGTAAATAGCAAAGCTGGAATTCAAACACAGGTCTTCTGATTCCAGATTCAATATTCCTTCTGCCACATCACATTGGCCATTCTGCATCCTTATCTTTATACCACAGCACCTAGACCAATGGCAACTGGGGCTGGGCATCTCTTTGCCCCACTCTTGGCATTCCACAGATAATGGACAGTCACAAGTGGCTGGGTCATCAGGAATGCTCTCCAGGGCCTCCAGAGTAACCTGGGGTGGGGTGCAGTGGGGGGTATCCCAGAATAAAAAGTTTACAGGAAAAGTCAAGGTTTTGATGAATGTCACACTTGAAAGCCAATTAAGTAGGCTGAGAGGAAGACACAATTTCCCATTGTCTAATTGACTAGCAGCACCTTCAAGGTAATAAATTTGTCACATTGAATTATTAATGAGAAACGAGTATTTGACTTGCTGCCCTGAATAGAAAATAGTTCATTATCGGGAGGCATTGTTCCTTCCCAATAATGAGTCTGGCACTAGGGGAGTTAAGAAAAAATGAGACAGAAAAAAAAACCCTTGCCTTTTCCTTCATCACTGTCTATCACATCCTAGACACCTTTTTCCCCCCATTTAACATCCTGTGAAAATTTCAAATGAGTAGAGAATAAGGATGGGAGGGGGCCCCATTGGAACTTTTATTTAGAGCTGAATTTTGCATGAGTGAATCCTGAATTAGGTGCAGTATATCTGTTATTGGCATTCCCGGAAATACCCAAACTAGTTGTATTCAATAATTAACCCTGATTTGGTGTCATAGAAAGGGAATCCATACATCTACATTCAGCTCACCTTGAGAGATTCCCTAACTATCCTTTATGCCAGAGGATCAGTCACACACCTAAGACAAGAGAGGCCGAGCAGGAAATTTGATGTCTCCTCTAGGCTGCTCCTGGACTTTAGAAACACTTGTTGAATTAAACAAGGCTCTGGCTGCAGGACCTTGAAAGTCACTTTCCCCTCACCGGTCCTCAGTTTCCCATTCTGAGGGGGTTGTCCTGGATGCTCTTTAAAGTCCTCTCCAGTTCTAATATGTTGGTATCCAAGATCTCTCCCATCTAGTAGTTAGATAGTACTTTAAGGTTCACAAATCACTTTACAAAGCATTGTATCTCATTTGATCCTTATTAGAACCTTGGGAGGTAGGTTTTATTATTATTATTCCCATTTTATAGATGAGGAATTGTCTGAGGCCAAATTTGAACTCGTATCTTCCCGAATCAAGGAACAGTGCTCTATCCACTGAACCACACTGCCTATGTCCTAAAACTTCCAACATGTGACACTCCCTCAAACATTCCATCTCTGCCTCTATGCCTTTGAACAGGATGTCTCTGATGCCTGGAATTGACTCTTCTCTCTACTTCAAAGAAACTGTTTTCCTTTTTTCCTTTTTTTTCCTTTTTGCCTTTTTTGGAGGGGAGAAGGCAGGGCATTTGGGGTTAAGTGACTTGCCCAAGGTCATATGGCTAGTAAGTGTTAAGTATCTGAGGTTGGATTTGAACTCAGGTCCTTTTGACACCAGGGCATATGGATGTTTTAGTTACTTTGCTTGCATAATTCCAATTGTCTGATTCACAGCTTCACTAACAGTTCACCAGTATACCTATCTTCCCGTAACTTTTCCAACATTGACCATTCCCATTAGTATCTTTGCCATGCTATAGCATGAGAAGCAGCCACACCCCAGTAAAACAATCTCAGCAGATCGGCTAAACCAGGTCAAGAGTAAACGTCAGGCCTCATACCCAATGGCCATAAGGGTGGCTGAAGCCAGTGCTGTGGAGTGCTTAAAACTGGGTCACACATCAAAGATACCAAGGTCAGTCTGACTCTGTGACCCCACGTGGGGTTTTCTTGGCAAATATACTGGTGTGGTTTGCCATTTTCTTATCCAGTTCATTTTACAGGTAAGGAAACTAAGGCAAGCATGGTGAAGTGACTTGTCCAGGGTCACCCAGCTAGTAAGTGTCTAAGGCCAGATTTGAACCCAGGAAGATGAGTCTTACTGACTCCAGGCCTGTGTTCAATCCAATTCACCACCTACCCACCTTCTATGGGATCTTAGGATATATCAAAAGCAGCATCACTTCCAGGACTAAATAAGTGATGCTATGATTGGCTCTGCCCTCATCAGACCACATCTGGAACATTCAGTTTTAGTTATGGTGCCACAAAAGGACATCATTAAACCTCTCAATCCCCTTATCTGTAAATTGGGGGTAATATTTGAATCATATGGTTGTCAAGAAGATCAAATGCAATAATATCTCTAACATCCTCTGCAAACCTGAAAGGGCCATAGAAACGTAAGCTATTGTCACAATTGCTATAAACTAGAGATGGCCAGCCAGGATGGTGGTGGGCCTGGAGATGACAGCCTAGGAGGATCCACTGCAAGAACTGGGAACACTAAGTGTAGAGAAGAAGAGATTTCAAGGAAACATGATCCAGCTATCATTTCCTGTGATGTCATTTACAATCCTTTTCTGTTCTATTATGTGCATGGAAATATCTCTTTTATTTGCTGTTTTAAGTTCAAAATAAATAAATGCACACAAGATCAGTAGGCTTCAAGTAGCATCAGAGAACTACAGACCTAGAGAGGGAACGGACCTCAGAAGCCATCTAGTCCAACCCCTTTATTTTACAGATGAGGAAACTGAGGCCCAGAGAGGTAACGTGCCTTATCTAATATAAAGTGGCAAAGTAATCTCTTCTGTACAGTGTATGGTCATTAATAAACGTTGCTTTATTGACTGACTGATACTACGATTAAAGCCCTTTCTTCTAATGTTTCATGCAAAGTATGGTGGAGTGGAAAGGGTATTACACTTGGAATTTGGAACCGTGGGTCCGAATCCCAGTCATAACACATAGCAGCTATGTGGACATGGGCGTGTTAGATAGCCTCTCCAAGTCTCAGTTTGGGCACATATGAAACAAGGATTATAATACTTTTACTATCAACTTCATAGGATTGTTGTGAGAAAAATACTTGGCAAACCTTAAGGGCTTGCAAAAATATGAGTTGTTAATCCTAGAGATTCAGCTAAACACTAATTAAAACAATTACTAACCAGCATTGTAGCAGGATGAATGACAGAAAAGGATTTATGATTCATTCCCCAATAGATAATTATCAAAAGATACGTGCAGGGGGTGGCTAGGCGGTGCAGTGAATAGAGCACCAGCCCTGGAGTCAGGAGGACCTGAGTTCAAATCCAGCCTCAGACACTTAACAGTTACTAGCCGTGTGACCTTGGGCAAGTCACTTAATCCCAGTTGCCCTGCCTTCCCCCCTCCAAAAAGAAAAAAAAAGATACAAACAGGCAGTTCTCAAAAGAAGAAAAGCAAGCTTTCAACAGCCATTCACATAGACAAACTTTGGAAATTACAGGTTAAATATCATATATTTTCAAAGAAAAGTAAAATGTACAGAATGGAGATCTGTAATCTCATTTACAATCTTTTTGTTCTATTATATATACAGAAACATCTATTTTATTTGGTGCTTGTTAAGTTTAAAATAAAAATTTTTAATGGACAGAAGATCAGAGGAAAATTCAGAAGAGGAAAGAGCAATTTTGAACTGAGCAATTAAATTTAATAATACTTTTTTAAAAAAACTCTTAAAAGAAGTTTATAATTTCACATAAAATTCTCTTTTTTGTTTATTGAAATGTTGATGTGTATGGATGAGTTCATAATAAAAAACTTTCAATCCTGTAGAAAACCAAATAACAATATAAAATGCATCAACTCACTAATAATAAAGGAAATACACATTAAAACAACTCAGTTTACTGTCTCAGGGAGGGAGCAGAGGAGGACAGGAATCAATTCAAAACTGAAAATTTTTTAAATGAATGTTACAAATTATTTTACATGTAATTGGGAAAAAATAAAATTATATTATTTTTTTAAAAAACTCTAAATTTTCACTTCATACTTATGAGATTGCCCAAGATGATTTTTTTTAAAAAGGTGTGAGAGAATTAGCATGCTAATGCATTGTTGGAGGAGCTGTGAATCTGTACAAACATTCTGGAAAGCATCTTCAAACCACCACCGACACCACTTGAAATCACTAAACTGCAGACATCCTTCGGTCCTGAGATTCCACAAATAGAATCATACCCTGATGGAGTTAAAAGTCAGAAAAGACCCATATGTGAAAGAAAAATCCCAGCTATGCTTTTTTTATTACAAAGAACTGGAAATTAAGGGAATGCCTAATAACTGGGGAATGGTTAAGCAAATTATGGCATATGAATGTAATCGAATTACATCATAAGAAATCATGAAAGATTGATTCAGAAAAACATGGGAGGACATGTATGCTACCAAAGCAAAATGATGAATAGAACCAAGCAAACAATTACAATACTATGAGGAGAAACAATTTTGAAAGACTTAGAATCTCTGAAGGATGCAATGACCAATCATGCTTCCAGAGGACTGTTGACTGCAAGTTCCCTGTCTGACTCTGAAGAATTTGAAGGCCTAGGGCAGTGATGTCCAACTCAAATAGAAATTAATCCTGCAGGCTGGTTATTCACTTAGAAAACCACAAATTAACATTATCTATATGGTATTGCATTTTTATTTATTTTGTTAAACATCTCCCAATTACATTTTAAGTTGGTTCTGGCTGTACTAGAATTTTGCAGGGTTGACACTTTGACCCCAAGGTACAGAATGAGACATATGCTTTTTGAACAAGGCTAATGTGTGGGTTTGTTTTAATTGACTATAATTATGATTACCAGGCTTTTAAAAAAATCCTTTGGGGGGGCACAGTGAGTAGAACGCTGGCCCTGGAGTCAGAAGGACCTGAGTTCAGATCTGGCCTCAGACACTTAACACACACAAACAAAAACTTAGCCGTGTGACCTTGGGCAAGTTACTTAACCCCAATTGCCCTTCAAAAAAAAATCCTTTGGTGGGATAAGGGAAAGAAGGGATAATGATATGATACCCCCCCTGTCTTTAAGGCCCACTTCAAGTCAATACCTCAGACTGGCTTATAATCTGACCATAAAAATGAAGGGGATAGTAATTGCCTGCCTGAAAAGATCAGATATTTCCAACACTAATTATTTTAAAGTTGGGCTCTTTGTTCAGCCTAGATCAAAGGTGAATTCATCAAGATGTCAGCATAGTATTTATATGGTTGTTTTGTTGAACAATGGCATGAATCCTGCATAGCAGCCTAGACATCTAAGTCTATAACATTCAGGATTCTAAAGTAAATGAATTGATTTTTTTAATGAAAAGCTCTTTAAATTCCAGAGGCATCCTTTTAAAAGGTGTTTATTTGTTGCAAAAGAGCTTGGGACTCTCAGATTTGCTTTTGGAATTGCTCAATTGTAGGAAAACCTGGATAGACACTTCTCTATTTCTGGAGGCCACACCTCTGTAATGCAGGCCAAGACAGAATTTACTTTTTTCGTTAGCATATTTTATTGCTGAGTCATCCTCTACTTGTGGTCCTGTAAAACTCCCAGATCCTTTTCAGACAAACTGCTCTTTAATCAAGCCTCTCCCATCTTGTATTTTTATATATACATTTTTTTATCTAAGCATAAGACTTTATGTTTGTCCCTATTAAAACTTGGTCCTATTCTGGGCTTTTTAGCCTATTATGTCCTTTTTGTATCCTAACTTGGTGATGTAATGTGTCAGTTTTCCCTCCCAGTTTTGAATCATCTATAAATTTGAGAAGTGTGCCATTCTGGGCCTTTAACCAAGGCAGTGGTAAAAATGTTAATTAGTTGGAGAGCTAACAGATCCCTGTGGCACTCCACTATAGACATCCTTATAACTTGCTGTTGAACTTAGTATTTTTTTTAGTCTGGAGAGTTAACTGCTGCTAATTCATGTGATTCTGACCCCATTTAGGGTTGAAAGCCTGGCTTCAGCAGCTACAACTTTATAACCCCAGACAAATCATTTATTCTCACTGTCTCTAAGCTTCCCCCACCCCCCCACCCCCCCACCCCCCCACCCCCCACCCCCACCCCCGCCCCCAGCTCCAGAGGCATTATTTGTTTCTTTGTTTCCAAGGACTGAGGGAGGCAGCCAGGAGGAGTCAGGGTGTTTTATAAGTGAAACCCAGCAGGAGGACCCACTTCAAAGAACAGGACTGATGCCACCTTCAAGGACTTAGCTATCCCTGCAGGAGAGCAGTGGTGAGGGTGTGGGAGAGGAGCTGAGTGAAGGCCCTGCTGATGTGAGTAACTTTTTAAACCTATTTATTGGGATTTAACTTGGAAATTTGGGGGTGGGCTGTAGGGGGGAGGGGTCTTACTGCCCTTGCCTCGAACTCTTTTCTGAGTTTTGCCTTCTCCTTGTTTAAAATAGATTCAAGACGGAAAAGTGAAAGGGGTTTGGGTGGTGCGGCCCTAAACGGGAGGCCCTGACTACCTACAATGCAAATAAAGCATACCCAGGCCCAGGCTCCAGTACCACACCAAAAGCAGAATAGGAAAGCCAAAGGCAAACCCAAGGTCCAGAATGTACCAGGGAAAGCCTTACGGAAGTCCAAGACAGACTATGGGGAAAGTGAGAAGCAGGCCTCCAGCCAGTATCCCCAGTCCAGTGATTCTGAATTAAACAGTGAACTTCAAAAAGCTGAGCCTGATTTAAAAACGAACCCCAACGTAAAGGCCAGCACCCTTGAGGAAGGAAAAATTCAAACCAAGAATCTCAGTGAAAAGATGGATGAAAGCAAAAAGCAGAAGCTACCAGAGGACAAGCCCCCCACAGAGCAGGCACCAGCAGTTATTCCAAATGTAGCCAAACCCAAGCCTCCTGATTCATTCAATCAAGAGCAGGAGGTCAGAGAGACAGATAAGGATGACAGTGGGTCTGATGGTGGTTATACCACCCCTAAGAAAAGAAAGGCCAAATACAATGTCACCAGGCCTGATGACAACCTTAACATAATGAGGTTCAAACTGAATCCCCCAGCCTACAGGGTCCCCATTCTGAAGCAGGGCTTTGAGAACCTCAAACTTCATTCTAGTCACCAAATGGGCATCAAAGTAGAGAGCCCCGGGTCTGTGTGGAAGTCTGAGAGGTGGGTAGTAGGGGCTAGCCGTGGTAGATCTGGGCCTAGGTACACACAGAAGAAGGCTTTTGATAGGAGCCCTGGCCCAAACAACCAAAAGGTGGATCCATGGCCCATAACTGTGCCTGCAGCCCCTGTTGTCCCTGCAGCCCCTGCTGTCCCTGCAGCCCCTGTTATCCCTGAAGAGGAAGCATGGAGCCTGTTTAAACAACCTTCAGTTTTCTCAATGGCCAGCAGCAATGTTCCCAAACCCACTTATGCCAGCAAAGTTAAACAAAACCTGCACAAGTTTCAAAGCCATTCCATAACCATAAGGTCATGCCCACAATCAGAATTGTCACCAGAGTCCTCGGCGACCCTGTATTCATCATCTATTATGACAGGGACCCCCATCCTAATGCCCAGCCACAGGCTGAGCCAAGTCCCTATGTCTTCCTTAGAGTTAGATGATTCTCTGGATTCTGTTACTGGGCCTGGGGAAAGCATAGATCCTGACAGTAGCCAGGTCTTGCCTCTGGAAGCCCGCCTGATCAGGCGTCCTTCTAGCTCCAAGTCAGTGACCCACAAACTGAATCCAAGCTGCCCAAGCCTCTTTCCCTGCCCCTCACATATGCCAGCTGAATCCATGGGTCTGATGCCAAATGTCACCCGCTCCCAAACAGAAATCCAGATGCTGAAGGAGATCTTCCAAAATGAGTGGGGCTTATCATTTATCTCTGATGTGAGCATGGACCCTGAGTTCACTGAAGAGATAGCACCAGATCCCAAAGTCATACAGCCACCACAGCCACACAAGTATCTCAGCCTTCTGGCTCTCGAGGACACCAGCAAAAGCCTCTGTGTACCTCAGTGTGTAGTGCTGCCCAAAATCTATAATATGAGCAAATGGCTTAATCCCCAAGGTTTTGACGACATCATCAAATCACCAGCCCCAGAAGAAGAGAGGGAAACCTTAATTCTGGATACCAGCCTTACAGATGAACCCCTAGAGCAAGCAGCCCCCAAGAGCCATGAGGCATTCATACCTCTCCCCAGTAATTACAAGATGGAGAATCCAGAGCCTCTTCCCATAAGCCTTTTCCCTGACTCCACCTTGAAAGATTCAGAGCAGAAAAATGACTGGGAGCCATTCAATTTCAGGGCTGCTGTTGAGTACCACATGGCTGAAATGCAATCTGTCTTGGATATACAGAAGGAAGATCCCCAAAGAGTAATCATTTATGATGAGTCCATGGACAGTTAAGCACCATAAAGGTCCAAAGATGAGCTTCCTGATCATAATCTGTTTGCAGCATTCAAAGTTTTTGGAGGAAGGGAAGAAGAGGTGGATTATTTTTTCCTATATAGTTGTCCAAAAGGAAAGAGGCAACTACAAATAAATGGACTTCATAAAGAATCTCCAAATTAATTTCAAGAACTACATACTCATAGTTTCATCTCCAGTCCAGGAAAGTTTTTTTGGGGGGGTAGAATGGATCATTTTATTTTTTGCTTTTTTTTGGAGGGCAATTGGGATTGACTTGCCCCAGGTTTTTGTGTTAAGTGTCTGAGGCCTTTTGATTTGAACTCAAGTCGTCCTGACTCCAAGGCCAGTGCTCTATTCACTGTGCCATCTAGCCACTCCCAAAGGGATCATTTTTTAATTTTGTATTGGTGCATGGACTTTTTTCATTTTTTTAAATTTCTGCATTTGATTTTGATTTTGCCAAAGATTTGCAAACATGGACTTGAATCCCCATTGAGAATTCAGAAGATCCTGATGCCATCAGTTTTGACAATAACTGACCCCTGACCCCAGAGACAACTCTGTGGGAAGGGTCACGAACTGTTCTTTGACATTTTTCCTCAGACCCAGAGTGGTTGAACATTTTTTTCCAACTCCTCCCATCCCCCCAGTCCTATAGTTCCTCTCCTCTCCTCTCCTCTCCTCTCCCCTCCTCTCCTCTCCTCTCCTCTGCTCTCCTCTCCTCTCTTCTCCTCTCCCTCCTCTCCTCTCCTTTCCTTTCCTTTCCCTTCCCTTCCTTTTCTTCTCTCCCCTTGCCCTGACTTGGGCAGGGATTGCCTTTTGCATGGTCCTGGCTAATCTTGCCAAAAGTAAAGCAATCCAAGCTGAGGGGGAGGGAAGACGGTCTGGGGAAAGGTGGAGGGGTAGATCAGGGTGAGAAAAGGGAAGAAAACTCTCTAATTCTGGAGTAGTAGATAGTAGATAGTTGTCAAGGCTTCTCTTTCCTATTTGGGGTTTAACAATGGAAGAATTCCTAGGATTCCTGAAGACAAGTTTTAGAACAAATAGTTGTTTTATATGTTTGATATGAAAAGAAAAAAACAGTTCTTGCATTTTTCTATTCTTGTATAACTGAGATCAAAGGTTTACCCTGCTTGTCACCAACACTAGCTTAACTCGGTCTCCCAAAGACTAGATGGGGAGGGCTTTTTGTGGTCTTTCATGGCCGGTCTTAAGAGAAATGCAAATGCCACTACAAACCTTTTCCATTTGAATTTTGTTATTCTCTTTAATTATTGGCAAAAAGAATTGGGCAGGGGTCTGGATGGGAGGCAATTGGAAGGGGGGGATACAATTTCATCATACTTATTTCTGGCAGGTGAGCAGTGAACAAAGGTGCACTGTGGAAGATACCCTGCTCCACTTCCCTGAAATCTGTGTGCTTTTAAATCATCTTGCTTCTAATTCTCTTTTAAATATAGATAGAGTGGGGTATGTCAACTGCCCCCTGCCAAGAGCTTAGTACTCTGGCATAGTCTTGTTTCACCAGTTTGCCCCCCAAGATTTGCAGCACCTGGAGAGACCCACCCCAGATGGCATCGAGAGGTCACCGCGGCACCAGTGAGAGACCCAGAGGGATTCAGTCACGCCAAGAACCACCAGACTTCTCCTGCCACCGTGGTCGCCAGGTTCCTGTCCAGCAAAGAAAGAAAGTCTTCTCAAGTTTTTATGTGAAAGGCTATGATGCTTATTTGGCAATTTCTATTAAATTTTTTGAGACTAAAGCCGTTGTTAGACGTGATTCAATACAGCAAAGGAGGGCACAGAGGGGAGGGTGGATGGGGGCATGTGGATGGGGGCAGGAGCAGAGTAGCATGGTTGGCACTACCCACAGCTTCCCCCTCATATAAATGAGGGGACTTGGCAAGAGCCAAAGCTAAGGAACAATCGACAGCTAGCTGCCCTGAGACCTGGGAAGAAGCAAGCAAGTTGACCTATAACCCAAATCTCCTCAGATATTTCTTGACATCCATTGTATATTTTGTTACTAGAAAGAAAAAAAATATCTGGAAGGATACACCCCCCCAGATTTATAGACAAGGAAACTGAGGACCAGAGACAAGGCAAGAACTTGCCCAAGATCACACAAAGAGTAAATAGCATAGGCAGGATTAGAGGTCAGATCCATCACTACCACAGACAACCACAACATCCTGGATAGGATAGATATCAGCAAGCCAAACTCCTCATTTTGTGCAAAAGAAATTGGGAGCTATAGATAGAAAAGGATTTAGCAAATATCCCATAGGTAGCAGCAGAGGGAAGATCTGAACCCAGATCTGCACCACTTTCTACCACACTGACTGTGGTCTATGAAAAAGAACAGGAAAGAAGGGGAGGGAACCAGCATTTTTAGGCCCTCATTCTGTGCCAGAAACTGTGCTAAGCAGTTTAGAGACATCATTTGGTTTTATCTTCACAGTGCTGCTACAAAAGAGAAAGGGAAAAGGAAAGGAATAAACATTGAGTAGGCACCAACAGTAGGGCAGCTAGGTAGTGCAGTGGATAGAGCACTGGGCCTGGAGTTAGGAGAACCTGAGTTCGAATCTGGCTACAGACACTAACTGTGTGACCCTGAACAAGTCATTTCACACTGTCTGCCTCAGTTTCCCTCACTGTAACATGAGCTGAAGAAGGAAATGGTGAATCATCCCAGTATCTGTGCCAAGAAAACCCCAAATGGACTCACAGAGGCAGACTCGACCAACCTGAAAAAATGTACTTAGCACTTTCAAGATATGGTCCCATTCCCCCCCACGCCCTGCAGCAGCACAAAGCAGAGGAAGGGGAAGGAAAGGAAGTTAATTAGCAAATGGCTGTGGGGGCAGCTAGGTGGCACATTTATTAGGCACCATGTGCCAAGGATTGTGCTAAAGTCTTTACAAATATTATCTCATTTTATCTTCAAAAAATCTTTACAAAGAAGGAAGTAGGAGGGCAACAAGCATTTATTAGAACCCTGTTATGTTCCAGGGACTGGGCTAAGCACTCTAATAATATTTCATCATTTTACCTTTAGAATATTTCTACCAAAGAGAAAAGGAAACAGAAGGGTAGGAAAGAAATATGTATCATGCCCTTATTATGTAGCCAGGCACTGTGGACTTTACAGATACCTCATTTTATACTCATAACAATTCTAGGAATGACAGGAAGGAAGAAAACAGAGGGGAATAAACACTCATTAGACACCAGTTGTATGCTAGGTCCTATGGTAAGCACTTTATAGATATTTTGTCATTTTATCCTCACAACATCTCCACAAAAGAGAAGAGGGAAGGAAAAGAAACAAGCATTTATTAGGCCCTACTATGTGCCAGTAACTGTGCTAAGCTCTTTACAAATAGCTTATTTTATCTTCTAAACATCTTTACAAAAAGGAGGTATGAAGGGAACAATTATTTTTAGGCACCTACTATGTGCAAGAGACTGTACTAAGTCCTTTAGTCATATTTTATCCTCATAACATCTCAACCAATGGGAAGAAAATAATGGAAGGGTAGGAAACAAGCATTTATTATGTGTGTGCCAGGCACTATGCTAATATTATCTCATTTTATCCTCAGAACATCTATTAAAAAAAGAGGGAAGAAGGAAATAAGCACTTATTAGATACCAACTATATGCCAGGACATATATTATCTCATTTTACATCCAAAACATTTTTATAAAAATGAAAAATAAAGGGAATTATAGGAAACACACATTTATTAGACACCATCTTTGTGCAAGGCCTGTGATAAGTACCTTACTATTTTTTTTGTTATTTTATCCTCACAATATCTCAACAAAAGAAAAAAAGGGAAAAGAAGAGAAAGAAAAGGGGCGACTAGGTGGCACAGTGAGTAGAGCGTCGGCCCTGGAGTCAGAAGGACCTGAGTTCGGATCTGGCCTCAGACACTTAACATACACACAAACAAACAAACAAACAAACAAACAAAAAACCTAGCTGTGTGACCTTGGACAAGTTAACCCCAATTGCCCTCAAAAAAAAAGAAGAGAAAGAAAAATACATTTAGAAGCATCCACTATGTGCAAGGCAATGTACTAAATAGTTTAATGATATTAACTTATTTTATGTTCCAAACATCTTTACAAAAAGAAGGAGATATGGAAGAGAACATTTGTCAGGGGATCTACTTTGTGTCAGGCATAGGACTAAACATTTCCTGATGTTACCTCATTTTATCCTCAGAAAATCTCTAGAAAAGAGAAAAGGGAGGAAATAGATGAGAATAAACACCTATTAGGCACCAACTATATGCCAGGCCCCAAGTTAAGCAATTTACAGATATTTCATTATTTTATTCACCACTCTCTTTCTTAGCCAGTACCAGACTGTTTTCTTGATGACTATTTTGTGATACAGTCTGAGGTCAGGTAGGGCTAGGCTACCTTCCTTCACATTTTTTGTAAATATCTTTTAAAGATAAAATGAGAGAACATCTGCCTGGCATACAGTAGATGCATAATAAATGTTTGTTCCTTTACCTTCTCTTTTGCAGTGATATTGAGAGGATAAAATATCTATGAAGTGATTAACATCAGGCCTGTTATGGAGTTGGTATCTAATAAGTGTACATTCCCATTCATTTTCTTCCTTTTCCTCTTTTCTAGAATGGTTGAAAGGATAAAATTAAGTGGTATGTATAAAGTGCATAGCATAGAAACTGGCAAATAAGAGGCAAATAAAGTACTTTTCCAGTTCCTGTCCCCAACATTTTGTAGTGATGTTGCACAGGAAAAAAATGAGAGATCTATAAAATTTTTACAGCTGTGCCTAATAAATGCGTGTTTCCTTCTCTTCACTTCTCTTTTCTCTTTTATAACGATGCTGTAAGGATAAAATGATAAAATATGAAAAAAGGGCGTAGCACAGTGGCTAGCATACAGTTGGTGTCTAATAAATGATTGTTTCCTTCTCTTCACTTCTCTTCTATAACGATGCTGTAAGGATAAAATGATAAAATATGAAAAAAGGGCATAGCACAGTGGCTAGCATACAGTTGGTGTCTAATAAATGATTGTTTCCTTCTCTTTACTTCTCTTTTATAACGATGCTGTAAGGATAAAATGATAAAATATGAAAAAAGGCCATAGCACAGTGGCTAGCATACAGTTGGTGTCTAATAAATGATTGTTTCCTTCTCTTTACTTCTCTTTTATAACGATGCTGTAAGGATAAAATGATAAAATATGAAAAAAGGCCATAGCACAGTGGCTAGCATACAGTTGGTGTCTAATAAATGATTGTTCCCTTCATTTCCTATCTTTTTTCTCTTTCATAAAGATGTTGTGAGTATAAACTGAAAAAGAGTATGTAAAGTGCTTAACATAGGACCTCACATATATGTCTAAGAATTAGGCATTCCCATCTATTTCCTTCCCTTGTCTCTTTTCTAGAAATAGTTTGAGGATCAAAAGAAGGAATACCTCTAAAGTGTTCACTGCACTGCCTGGAACACAGTAGGTGTCTAATAAATGCTTTTCCCCTTCAACATTCCCTTCTCGTTGTAAAGATGTTTTGAAGATAAAAATAAGATAATATTTTGAAAGGTGTTTAGTACAGTGCCTAGTAGATAACAGGGGCCTAAAGAAATGTTTGTTTTGTTAAATGGGTTAGGTACACAAAACACAGTAATAAATGACCATAGAAATCTAGGGTCTGATAAACCCAAGGATCAAACCCAAAGACAAAAATTGCTGAAAAAGTAGGAAAGCAGTTTGGCAGAAACTAGGTAAAAACCAACATTCACACCATATACCAAGATAGGGTCAAAATGGGTACATAATTTAGACATAAAGGATGGTATCATAAACAAATTAGGAGAGCATAGACAATTTTACCTATGGGGATGGCTAGGTAGCACAGTGAATACAGCACCAGCCCTGGAGTCAGGAGGACCTGAGTTCAAATCCAGCCTCAGACACTTAACACAAAAACTAGTCATGTGACCTGGGGCAAGTCACTTAACTCCAATTGCCCTCCATAAAAAAAAAAGAAAAGAAAGGTAAGTGATGGGAACCTACTATGTGCAAGGCACTGTACTAAATATGTTCCAGATTTTATCTTATTTTATCCTCATAGAAACCCTGGCTGGTAGGTCCTATTACTACTTCTGTTTTGCAGTAGAGAAAACTGAGACTTCCAGAATTGTGAAGTGACTTGCCCAAGGTCACAGAGCTAGTACGTATCTAAGGCTGGATTTGAACTCAGGTCTTCCTCACTCCAGTGTCACCCTTATCTCTACTGTGCCATGTCACTGCCTCAATTAAAGACCTTTCAATGAAATTTGCCTTTATAGACTGGTTGCTTGCAAGTGGTATACAACTGAGGTATAGTGTATCTCCAGAAAGCTATCAGGAGCAAAACATTGGAAGTCATAAAAATACTTAGAAATCTGAACTGCTAAAACACTAATAAAATATCATCTGCACAACACCAAGAAGCCTATAGGATTTAGAGCCAGAAGGGACCTCAGAAAGCATCTAATCCATCCCTTTCACAGAAGAGAAAGTTGAGACCCAGGGACAGGAATAGACTTACCCAAGGTCACATAGCAGGTAAATGGATGAGCAAATGGGATTTGAAGAAGCATTTTTTTTTACTCTACTTGACTGCATGATGGACCTCAGCTTCCTTATCTGTAAAGTGGGGATAATAATATACCATATGGTTTGGGGAGAAAAGCCTTTTATCAGCCTTACAGGACCAGAGCCCCAAAAGAAATTCAGCCTCAGTAAGTAGATTTGCTGACTTTCTGTAAATGGAGTCTTTGGGGTCTTTCTCTTGACTTCAATGAGTATCTCCCCCTCCCCTTCCAGTGGCCCTCTCCTCCTAAGAGGGGCTGTTGGGAGTAGTCACGGTGCTAGAAAATGCTTGTATCTCATGAGCTGGCTTTTGGAGTCAAAAGGAGCTCTCTAGTAATCTAATCAAACTAACAAGTCATGCTGAGATAGCATTTTACAGGTTGCATGATTCTCCACTCACTTGTCCCTCAGAGGGTAGTCAGGCCAATAATGATCATCTTCCCATTTACAAATAGGAAAACTGAGACTTAATGAGGGCAAGAGACTTGTCTAAGGTCACACAGATAGCAAGTATCAGAATTTTAACCCAAGCCCAAGTGGTTGAAAGTCTAGCTGTCTCTATACTATCAAATGCATGCTCCTAATTCAATGCCCTCATTTGAAGGAGATGGAAATGAGACCCAGGGGCAGCTAGGTGGCATAGTGAATAGAGCACTGGCCCTGGAGTCAGGAGGACCTGAGTTCAAATCCGACCCCAGACACTTAACACAAAAACTAGCCATGTGACCTTGGGCAAGTCACTTAACCCCAATTGCCCTGCCTTCTCCTCTCAAAAAAAGGAAATGAGACCCAGAAAGGGGAAGGGATTTCTGCTAGGTTTCACAGGCAGGAATGACTGATCAACTGAAGCCTCTGTGGGAATTTTTCACTCTCCCCCTCTAATCCCTGCTTCTGTACTGGTTACTTCAAATTGTAACTGGGACCTTGGAAAGAGTAATGAACTTTGAGTCCCAAGACCTGAGTTCCAGTCATGATTCTCTCACTTGCTACCTGCATGACCTTGGGCAAGTCACTAGGTCTCTGTTTCCTCATCTGGAAAATGGGAGGATTGGATGAGATGGTCTCTTCCAGATCCCCATCTAGGATCTCATTTTCCCATAATCCCTTTTCGATGAGCTCTGTTTTCAGTTGTTGGCATATGAGCTACTCATTAAGGAAAAGAGAATTTGGAAGAGCAGTTACCTCCGGACCCACCCTCAGGGCACAATCTGAAGAGGATCAGTGTGTAGGCAAAGGGGGAAAAGCCCCCTACCTCTTCCCAGGTTGTCTTAGACAGCTACCTATTTATTCAATAAACACAATGCAGAGGAGATATTTTCAGGGGCGAATCAATACTTTTAAAGATAAAACCTGTCAATGGAACTGGTAGCCATGGCCTCAAGTAAATTAAGTTTACATCTTGAGCAGACTGTCATGCAAGAGTGTGACAGCTACTGACAAATTGAATTACCATAGGAGCACATCATTCACCAAAGTATTATTGATGGTGACAGAGGGATATTGAATTTAAATTATTCATTTTTATTGATTGGACAGCCAGTTTTTACCAGGAAAAGGGGGGAAGGGAGCTTGGTTGTCAGAACTGGATCAGACATCCTCATCCTCAGGGCTGGGCCCTCCATACATAGCCCTTGGCAGATTTGTGAGACTGTGGGTGGTCTTGGGGGGGGTTCCTTCTCATCTCTGTTGGTAGGCTCCTTCCCACTCAGGAGTGAACTGTTGCTCTCCCTATTCTCCCACCGAATCCCATAGCTTCATAGCTAGGCCCCAGAGAACCAGGGAGTCAGCCAGAAGCCTCCCTGGGCATATAGACAGCAGCCTTGTGTAAAGAGAAGTTACTGTGCCCTCCAGGAAGCAATAAAACCTCCCTGCCTTGGTATAATATTTAGAGGTAGAAGGGACCTCAGAGATAGATCATGTAGTCCAAGGCCCTCTCGTTACAGAGAAGGAAAACGAGGCTCAGAAACAGCTAGCAAGTAGCAAAGTCTGGATCTGAAACCAGAGCCTTTGCCTCCAAATCCAGTGCTCTTTCCACTAACCTTCCTGAGATGGAAACACTAAAGTGCCCTCCTCCTAACCCCAACCCCCCCAAAAAAACAACCTCAAAATATAAGAGAAATTCAAATGGGTAAACAGGAAAACAAGCTTTCATTTTCTACCTACATGCAGAAGGGTGGAGACAAAAATCCCACTCAGTGAAAAGCACACTCCAAACCACAGCTGTAGTGGAAGGCCTGATCTCCTCAGGCCTCTGTCCTGGTCTTTCAGTAGTCAGAACTTGTCACTGAATACTGGGCCCTAAGACCTTGCTGGGAACTGACTGCTGCTTTGGTGTCTCTTGCAGGACCCACTCATTTTACAAAGGAGGAAACAGATCTATAGAGGGGAAGGGACTTCCCCAAGGTTACTGTGACTGTCTGACAAATCTCTGTTAAGAGTCAGGGCCTAGACACTCTTACAACAGGTGCTCTGCTCTGAATACACCCATTGCCCCTGCCTGGTGTGCCTACCATAGACCTTTCTCTAGGTTGTGGGAAAACCCTTATAATATGGTTGAGGAGGAGGCCTTACGCTCTTAAGGACTGAGTCCTAGGACAAAATATTTGGACTTGGGAGGAATCTTTGCAGCCACATAGGCCAGTGGCATCAAACTCAAATATAAATGGGCCCTATTAAACCATATATAAGGAGTCCTACAGGAAATACTAACTTAAAGAATCACATATATTTCCATATGTATTTTCTTATTAATATAGCAACACATTAAAATCAAATAGGACTGACATTTGAAACTGGTTTGGCCACATCCCAAAGTGTTGTTGGTCACACACATAACGGCTCTGATCTAGTCCAACCTTTGTGTCTTATGGAGGAGGTTAGATGCCCCACCTGAGGACTTAGATTTAGAAGGTGAAGGTGTCTTAGCATCCATCAAGGTAATGTGGCATCCCATAGCCATGTGGGCCTATGACTGCATGTGGTCGCCTGGGTGGGCATCTCCCATCTGTGTCTCTGAAGAGTAGGGACTCTGAAGGAAAGGATCCATTGGTCACAGTGGGATTAATTATCTTTTTGTGGCAAGAGGTCATGAGGGCTGGTCTTACCTGGTTAAGCAATGGGCTAGTAGACCCTAATGAGAACCAATCCCAGACTAGTTGTCTATGAGTTTTGCTCTGAAGGTCCCACTAGTGGGTGGAAGCTACAGAAAGAGGAAAATTCCCATCTCCCCAGAGGGCCCTACCTAGGCAGGGCCTGTTCTGGTCTCTCTCTTCCTTTGTTATAATTACCTTCACCTAGTCCCATCCCCTCAGGTGCCTTACTTTACTAAGTGGTGACAAATTAATCCACCCTAAGGGTGACCCTATGGTTGACAAAGGGAGAAACAGTTCTCACAGCAGGATTTATTTGCATTTTGGCTGGGGCGTTCGGGGAAACCCAAAGCAGCAACACAAAGGATTTATTCTTTATATATGGAAATTACAAGCAGTATGTTGGGCTAATGAATAAGATGCTAGCGGAGGGGAACAGAGCTCTTGGGGCCCCTCAGGTAAGCCCATGGGGGAAGTCATCTATTTCCCTGGCTAGGCCACACCCAATAAAGTGTCAGGGCCAGGCAAACTGGAATCTGGGATCTTCGAAGCAGTTCCAGGGGGTTTGTCTGTCACCTTCAAAAGATTACTTGTTTCATTTTTTAATTAAACAAGAAAGGAGCTTTTATTTTTTTCATCCCCCTCAGGAAAAAAAAAATTTATGTCTATGAATTTTAGAGTCACCGTGATGTTTTATCTTAATTAGTTTGGGGTCTTTTTTAATTAAAACATGCACATATTTCTTCATGGCTGTTGGGAAAGCTTAGAAATTAGGCAGTTACAGGTGGGCCTCAGGTAGAGAATCTTCTTGGCAAATGGAGACTCAGGGGACCAGGGAGACAACAACTACCGGGACCAAGAAGCTGGCTCACCCAGCCTGCCACCCTCATTCAGGAGATGACTGTGTGCCAGGAAGGAAGGAAGGAAGGAAGGAAGGAAGGAAGGAAGGAAGGAAGGAAGGAAGGGATGGAGGGAGGAAGGAAGGAGAGAAGGGGGGGGAAAGACAGACTTATTAAGTGACTACTATGCCCCTGATACTGAACTAAGTGCTTTACCAAAAAAAAACATTTCATTTGATCCTCACAATGACCCTGAGAGATAAGAGCTATCATAATGTCCATTTTACAGTTGAGGAAACCGAGGCAGGCAAAAGTTAAGTGAATTGCTCAGAGTCATTCAGCTAGTGATTTGAACTCAGGTCTGCTTGACCCCACGTCCAGGGCTCTATCTACTGGGAGGCCTAGCTGCCCCTTGATAAGAGCCAGTGAAAGCTACTGAGATGTGCCCTTATGACAACCCAGATCCCAAGGAGATGGAAGGCCCAGCAGGAGACATCCCTGCTGTGAGCCCAGTGCTTTCCTCTTCCCTGCCCCAGCCTCCCAGCTACCTGGCTGCCCAAGGGTGTCCAAGGGCCAGCAAGAATAGGAAAACAGAGGTTTCTTCTTCCACCTTACAGCTGAATTCTCCTTGATGTATTGTTGTCTCCCCTAATTAGACTATGAGAGCTGAGGCCTGTCTCACTTTTCTAATTATATCCCCAGGACTTGAAGTAGTAAGCCTTGACATTTCACTGGCTTACGAGGGGCCCATCTTTGTATCCTGAATTCCTGGAACCCAGTGTGCCCCCAGCACCTGCATGATATCTTGCCTGACTGAAGTAGTAAGCCTTGACATTTCACCCCTTACAAGGGGCCCATCTTTGCACCCTGAATTCCTGGAACTCAAGAATCCTCCCCTCGGCTTGATCAGTCATGAACAGCCTGCCCCAGCCCACGTCATGCACTTGAATGATATCTGCCTGACCAGTCTGCCCCATTACTGTTACTCCTGATACGATGGTGGCTTTTGGACTATTTAAACTGTGTGTCTACTGGGGTTCGGTGCAGCTCTTGGGACTCTATTCCTAGGACTGCTGCTGGCCAGCTAATAAATGCTTCCTGAATTCGATTACTGATGGTCTTGGCCTGTTGATTCTGTCCGAGTGTCCATATCACTTGGAGGTCCCACCGAGATCTTGTTAGTCCTCAGTGACACTCTGGAGGGCCGTCCCTGTGACGAGCGGACCGAGGTCCTGAGTTGACTAGTCACCTGTTAGCCGTGCCATGACCAGGGTTTCGGCTTCTCCCAGAGGCACCGATAGAGGGTGGGGGAGGCCACCGATTTGCTTATATCGGCCCCCCTCTCTGACAGTGCCTTTTGACGAATGTCGAACCCACCAAATTCTCTCTGAAGCGTTCTGTATCTGTTCTGGTGAGTAATCGTCTGGTGTGATTGTATGGGGCCTGACGAGGCACAACCCGTCTTCACTGCTCCACCCCGGGACGCCAGGTGTGGGAGCCTGTTTCTGTGGGAGCCTGTTTATTTCTTTTCCTTCACTCTCAGTTCCTCCTGAAATGCTCCCTGAGGAACTTTGCTTCTGCCTTGTCACTGTCTGTTTTGCTCTGTGTGTATTGTGTTCTGCTTTTTGTCGGTCCACTGTCTTCTACCCGCGGGGCTTAGCCACTTTCACTGCAAGACTCTCTAATTTAGTTAACAATGGGGCAATTAACATCTAGCTCCCAGACCCTGCTCCAACAAGTGTTAAAAGATTTTGCTACTTTCAGGCTGGTGGACGGGAGCTAGGGCTTCTGTGTCTCTGAATCAGCCCTCAACTGCCTGTGTCAGATAGATTGGCCCACTTTTACAGTCGTGTGGCCTCATGAGGGTTCTTTTGATCTCATGGTTGCCGGTAAGGTTAAGTCTGTAGTTTATGGTCCAGGGGGCCAGATTCGGTTAATATCAAAACTCCCTTATATCCTGTTTTACCTCCCTCCCCCGAGGAGATGGGGGGATGCAGGGGATCCCCTATCCCCCTCTGCTCCTCCGCCTCCCTACCCGGTCCAGCTGGACTCTACCTCTGATCTCACTAGTCCCTCACATACTCGTGGGGGCACCCCCTATGGCCCTGGTTCAGTATCTAGGGACCAGGTCCCAGGTTCTGACAAAACCCCCACTTCTGCCCAGCTATTTCCCCTGAGAGAAACCCCGGTGGTCAACAACCCCGGACAAGCTCCCTTCACCAATGCTGAATGCAGGCTGGAGAAGGAAAGAAAGAGAGGCAGGCAGACGAGAATTTAAGTATTTCCTGCCTCGCCTAAATGAGGAAAAATTTGTGTATTAGAATAAAACTGTAAGTCAATTAAATTCATATGAGAAGTAAAGAGTGTCACTCCTAATTTGATGCTAAAGATAAGTCAGAATTCATTTTACTGTTTGGCATTTAGGCAAATTGGAATATTTTCTAAGATTTGATAAGAAGAATTGAATTTTCTTTTGGTTCTCTAGTAGTGAGAAAGGGGGAAGGCGCTTCCCCAATATCACTTGCTGGAGAGATCAAAGCTATCACTTTCAAAGAAGGTTTTGTAAGGAGGGGACACATACATAAAGTTTATTGGAGTAAAACTTAAATTGGCTGAAAACATTTTACAAAATTTATTAGTCTCTCATTCTAAAAAAAAAATAGAGAGTGCTAAAGAATATAGGGAATTTGAATTAAGCTCCCCTACTTGATAGCATAGCAACTATATCGAGGGGCCTGGCTACACCCTGGGTACCCCAAAGCCCACACCTCCAGGCATGCAGATGGACCCTCTCTCCTTTCAAATGCCTGGGTCCACAACCAGGCTCTGCAGCTGTGGGGAGAGAAGAAAAACCTCTGTACTTGGTAAGCCCAATTCTTCTACCAATGATCTTTGTATGTGAGGAATTGGAAATGCAATTAATGTCATAATGTCATTGTGTTATTATGGTGTCTCTAAATTGTAAAATCCTCTTATACCGTAAAAGTTTGAGTGACCACTGTGAGCCAGAAATGTTGTTAGATAAAGCAGTTTTCAATCTGAAATTTGTTGAAGCTAAAAGATGGAGAAAAAGTTGTGTAAAACCAGCTATGTTACTTTATCAGTTCTGCTAATCCTGTCTCATGTTTATTTCATGTGAATTGGATTTTTTTATGTTATAAGATCTGACAATTTAAAGCTGTTATATTTGGGATACAAACAGGTAGTGGTAATAATTGCTGATATTTACTGTGATAGCTGATTGTTCATTTAACTTTTTGGCTTTCTGGAAATATGCAGTGACTTAAAGTTAGAGTTTCCACCTTACTAATGATGAAATGAATAATTGTGCACAGTGAATTGTAAAGGCATTTTGTAGAATTCTTGTTGAGCAAATGAGAAACTTGGGGAAAAAGGAAAGAAAATTTAGGAATTGTATAGTAGTTAATGATACCAGGATAAACTGTTTTTGAAAAAGGAAAATATTCTTATGAAGAAATGATTTATAAGATCTTTGGTATGAGATGATGGGGTAACAATCTTATTAGTCCTGGGAAGGGAAACAGGGAGAGAAGGACACCAAGTAGAGAAATCTGCCCATTGGTGCATTAGATATTATCTGTAGTTAATTGCTTATAATCAGAATGATTTGATGAAACTGTGGGAATTTGTTTTAATGTTAAAATCTAAAATTGTTACTTGACTACTGTATGTGGAAAGGAGGAGACTGGATGAAAACTTTATTATGACTAGTTCTGCCCATTCAGAACAGTCCTCCTGCATGTATGAGAATTGGTTAAGTAGGGGCATCATTATTAGCCCTTCCCCCAGTCTCTCCTGCTTAGAATTCATATAAATTTTCCTTATGTTGTAAAACTGCCAGATTCCTTAGAAACTATCTCTATTAGGCAAGGTCATTCAGTCTGGGGGAAGAACTTGTTTAAGTGTAGTTTTACATGAACCTAACTTGCTGAGAAGTAGCAAAGGCTATATACAAAAGATTAAAATGATCTCTAACAACTGGCTTTACTAGGACAAGTTAAAATTTTGTGAAATCTGGATAATGGATTTGAGATATTTGGAAGGATAAAGGTTTGATTGGAAATATGGAAGGCAGATAAGGTTTGGGGACAAATGGGGATCTCCAAGCCCCTCCTGTCTATAAATAGTGGTCTGGATACCTTTGTATCAGATGGTTTAAGTAGGTTGAGAAGGGTGTGAGGGAGTATTTAAGGAGGCAGAAGAGAAAGAGCCTAGAATTCTATGCTGAGGATGGATGGATGGAAAACAGCCAGAGAACTCCCACCAGCTGGTGTAATCCTCTCACAGTTGTATGAAATGGGACTTTTTGGACATTGAAGGGACAATTGTTTGTCAGTTTTCTTTTGAATCTCTGTATCTGTACTCATAAAGGGAACTGCCCCCTTGCATGTTGTCAGTGAGGCAATCCTATTTAAAGGAAAGATGGTAAATGGAATCCCTTACATATGTGAGACCTGATAAATCTTCATTGCTCAGTGCAGCTCCATGAAAATAAAAATAACTAACTAGCTTTAAGCTGTGATTGGTGAAGCTTGTTGTTTGAGGTAAAAGGCACTTGGGACCGTAACTAAATTTCGTTTTGAGTTTGAATTTGGGTATAGTTGTCTGCATTGAATCAGTATCTTGGAGAAAATGCCACAAGCTACTCAGAGGGACTGTAATCTTGTACTGCTGATAGGTGGAAGTCTACATTTGGTAAAGGCCGAAGGGACAATCTTAGCCTCTGTCTGGGATGGGATCCCTCCTGGCTCAGTTTACCCATGGGGTTCCTTTGAAAAGGAATGTTTCCCACCTATTCCTGAGTCTAGCTATAAGATGGAACAGATACTGCATGGTTGGATATCTGTGACTTTACCTGAATTTAAACAGAGTCAAGGATGTTTTATCCTGTCATATTTGGAATGTCACATGTCCCTGCTTTTTTTTTCCTTCTATAGCAAGTTTCTATGATCAGAGCAAGTAGTCAGTAACAGATATGGGTTTTTTTTCGTGTAAGCTTACTGGAAAATCTAATATTATTTTTCATTTGGAATTGCGACATGTGCAGAAAGTATGCAAATTGCTTAAGATCATTTTAAAAGTTTTCAACTAACTTTCTTCATAAAAGTTTAGTGATCAATTATAAATCTTGAAACTGTTTTAAAAGAAGGGAAAATACTTTCAGAAGAAATTTTTAAATCTCTAGTATAATTTTAAGAGGCCTATTAAAACTTTCATTTGCAAGATAAATTTATTGCTAAACTAATATAATGAGATGTAAATCAGAAGAGATCTTGCTGTTTTGGTCTGAATTTGTAGTTATTCCATTATCTAAGCAAAAGTTAACATTTGTAACTGAATGTACATGTACAAGATTCACTTTCTGAAGTGTCTCTTTCTTCCAGAGTGAATATAATCAGAGGATAAACAAGCTTTGTGAAACAAGGATGTGTGTCTACCATTTAGCTGTGAGGTTCAAGTCAGAAGCCTCTTCTGTTAAAGGCAGTACAGTTATGTTAGTAAAAGAATAAAGACTTATGAGGTATCTTGTCTATGTAGTATGTAGAAATATGAAGGACAGTGAAGAAGTCTGAGTAATGGGTTATACTAGCCCATCCTCACCCCACTTCTGGTCAATTTTCTCCTACTTCTTTTGGCCCTTGTTTGTTTAATTTTTTTGCTAGATTTGTGTCTTCTAGGCTCAGCACCCTTCACTTGCAGATGATAGCTCGGGCTGAGTACCAACCCCTGTCCAAGATCATGACCCTTCACCCTCTGGACCTGACGTCGGCCAAGTTCTGGACACTGGCTACAGACCCCCCCGCCCCTTGAACGATGGAACCCTGTGAGGCAGGGACAGCTCTACGCCCCTTCCCAGCGAGAAGCAGTTCGGGAAGCTGAGATCATCGCCCCTTGCCCCCAAATGGTTTGGGTGCCATCTGTTTAAGGGGGGAATGAAGGGGTCCTTGGGATGTATATATGTTTGTAACATCAGTATGTAATGTCAATCTGTAACATCAACTTGTAAATGGGGTGCTTTGGGACCTATGTCTGTAAAACCGATTTGTAAAAGCAGTCTGTAAAGTCACACTTCCCCCCCAGTCTCAAAGCATTAACTCTGCCCCTTCCCCCTGCCAGCACTCTGCCCAGCAACAACTCATGAACTGTTTATCTCTGCCTGAAACAATAAGGTACTTATGAATCCTTCACAAAACTATAAACATTTTTAGCTTAGGCAAACGTTATCTCCCTTAGTTAGAGTGGTCAGCTGCACCATGAATTCTTCAGTAGTACCCTATCTATAGGGTAACTCCTTAGCCAATTATACCCACACTGTGTTTCTGATGGCCTTGGTTCCCAACATCTATCTTATCAAACTTGACATCGATGGGTGGCAGACTGGGCACTCCTTAGTGGCCATGATGGAGGATAGACTTTAGTGAGTATCAGGCCTAAAACCACACCTCCAGGTAGCCCCCCTTTGGGCTATTTCCCAGTGAATCACGGGCAATATGCCAGCGCAGTTGATATTAAAAGTGCATGGTCCTTTAAGCACTGACTCCTACCTGATCCCACCCTTACTCACCTAGTTAGCACAATTGGCACCAGATTTACTGTCTTGATTCCATGAAACTATGCCTGTGACCCCTGGAAGGTTCCATAAGAATCTAGCCCGCTGTCCTTGTGCAGCAAGGAAGAAATACCAGGTGTGTGGGCTGAGAACCACCCTTACAGGCTAGCCTCTCACTAAAGCCCAGTAGTGGTGTCCCTGTTATCCACATGTCCTACAAAACCCTAGAATCGGAAGAATCCTCAGTCTGATCTAAAACAGGGGGGAGTGAAGTAGTAAGCCTTGACATTTCACTGGCTTACGAGGGGCCCATCTTTGTATCCTGAATTCCTGGAACCCAGTGTGCCCCAGCACCTGCATGATATCTTGCCTGACTGAAGTAGTAAGCCTTGACATTTCACCCCTTACAAGGGGCCCATCTTTGCACCCTGAATTCCTGGAACTCAAGAATCCTCTCCTTGGCTTGATCAGTCATGAACAGCCTGCCCCAGCCCACGTCCTGCACTTGAATGATACCTGCCTGACCAGTCTGCCCCATTACTGTTACTCCTGATACGATGGTGGCTTTTGGACTATTTAAACTGTGTGTCTACTGGGGTTCGGTGCAGCTCTTGGGACTCTATTCCTAGGACTGCCGCTGGCCAGCTAATAAATGCTTCCTGAATTCGATTACTGATGGTCTTGGCCTGTTGATTCTGTCCGAGTGTCCATATCAGACTCATCTAGCACCTTGCAAGCATTTAATAAGTATTTTTCCATTGGATTCCATTATACTAAGGCTGCCCTGCCTAGGCCCTAATGTTCCAGGTCCTTCTCTTTTTCCAGACTAAACTCTCACATTTGCCCTGTCCTACATCCCAGGAGCAGGAGGGAAAAGTCCATTTCTAGCAGTAAGTATGCTACTCTTATTCACAGGGGCAAAAATGGACATCAGGGTAATTAAGGAGTGGTCACTCACATAAACACACTCTTCCAAGGAACAATCTCTTCCAATACCAATGATCGTTCTTGACCAACGTTTCAGCCTTTTCTCAGTGGCCAAAAACCATGATTTGAGGTTCTATCCAAGGCTGGGCCAAGCTTTCAGAGAACAACTCTCTGATTCCAGCCATGGCCTTTTCATCCCCCACAGCCTGAGGACCCCTCCACCCTCAAGGAACTTTTTTTTTTGCTTTTGTTGGAGGACAGTTGGGGTTAAGTGACTTGCCCAAGGTCACATGGCCAGTTTTTTTTGTGTGTTAAGTGTCTGAGGCTGGATCCAAACCCAGGTCCTCCTGACTCCACAGCCAGTGCTCTATTCACTGCGCCACCTAGCCATAGCCGCCCCACCCTCAAGGAACTTTTAAGTGACCAAGAAAGGGGCCCTGAGAGCACCGGGCTTGGAGTCTCCAGAATCTGAATTCAAAGCCTGACTCTGCCACTTATAAGCCATATGACCCTGGGAGAGTCACTATAAAATAAATGAAATAATACTTGTACTGTCTATCTCTGAAATGTGGTCTCAGAATAACCTTCTACAAGCTTGAACAAGTCCTAGAAATAGCAGACAGGACACTCTGGAGGGCCTGGGGCTTTTTTGACCCCATCCTCTCAGTTCAAGTATGTCTGTCCCCAAGTATCTGAATTTCCCACTCTGTATCTGTCATTCAGGAACTTGGTCCCAAACTTTTCTAAAGTTTCCAAATACCTTAAGCCAGGACTCCTCAGTATGGGAAGGGATGGCCTTGGGGGTTTGACCTCAAGATCCCTGTTTTTGTCCTGCAGAAAGATGGACTCAGCTCCAACTTTTGTGGCTGGGGTTTAATGAATGGGGTTTAATGTGTCTGTTAGTGCACAAGGTAAGAATCTGCCTTGCTAGACCAAAGAAACCACTTCTTCTTGGTCTATTCTCCTGGGCCACCACCCTCTCACATAAGCTGCCTTTCTCCTGGGCCTGCTCCAGACCCCAGGAAAGTAGGAGTTGGAAGGAAGGAGGTGGAAAGTGAGAGGAAAGAAGTAAAGACCATCAATGCCCTTGGGACTCCTGGGCTAGAAGAAGAGTATGTATGCTTCCCATCTCATTCCTGAGGAAGTAAGTCCACAAAAATGCTCATATCTACCAACCAAATTTAATATCAAACTTTATTAAGACCTACAACGCTCTGAGCTCTATATTCGAAACTGGGGACACAATGAGGAACCAAACAGGGACCTTACCAAGTTGCCCATGGGCCCACTGAAAATAACAAGAATTCTTCATCAAACTAGGGGAGGGTCTATGTTGGCACAAATTTCCCCTGACTCTTCAAACCCACCTTCCCCTTTACCACCTCAGACTACTTTCTCCCAGTGGATAGATATTTTTGAATATTCCCAAAATAGCTCATGACTTAACCCCAGCATCTTTTGCAAGGCCTCCAGAGAGGCTCAACTGGGGGTTGTCAAAGGTGGTCTACAGAATGGACAGGTATCTGGAAATGAAAGAAAACCTGGGGATCATTTCATCCAACCCTTTGTTTTAGACATGAGAATGCAAGGGCTCAGAAAGGTGGCAGCTTTGCCCAAGGTCACCTAGATGAATGGTAACATGAAGCCAGCCAGGCACTCCAACTCCAAATCCAAAGGTCTTTATATTATGTCGCATTCGCTATAAGTAGAAACTGGATGGAAAAACAGAAGAACTTGACCAGCAGATGGTTCGAAGGGTCGGGTCTTTTGGCCTAGAACGTACGGCTCCCACTAGAAACTCTCTTAGGAAAATACTGTTGAAAACAAAAGGAGTCCTGAGAAGAAACAGAAAGTAAGCCATGTTAAGGTTTCTTGAGGGCAATGAAGGAGAGTCTGAAATGCTCCCCTAAATTTAGCACCCCCTAAATCTTAGGATGCAGTCAATCTTTTTTTTTGCAGGGGGAAAGGCAGGGTAGTTAGGGTTAAATGACTTGCCCAAGGTCACACAGCTAGTAAGTGTTAAGTGTCTGAGAACAAATTTGAACTCAGGTCTTCCTGACTCCAGGGCCGGTGCTCTCTTCACGGTGCCACCTAGCTGCCCCGATGCAGTCAATCTTAAAGACCTTCCCTGTGCTGTTTAGTCTTCTGAGTCATATGTTTGTAGCCTACACCTTTAGCCAAAGTGGACAATACTCAATCCCCCAAATATACTTTCTCCCCTCTGCTCCTTTGTTCAGGCTGTTCCCTATGCCAGGAGTGCTCTCTCTCTCTCTTTTCACCTGAGCATCCTTCAAGGCCTAATTCAAAGGTCTTATGTCTCCTGATCCCCTCAACCACTAGTACCCTTCCTCCCAAACTACCTTGTATATAACTAGTTTGTATTTATTGTTAATTTTCCCCTTTGCTTTATTCTTTCTTATGCACACTTGTGATCTCTCCCATTAGAATGCAAGTTCCCTGGGGATCGTTCTTGTTGTTCAGTCTTTCTGCAGTTGTGTCTGACTCTTCCTGACTGCTTTTGGGCTTGTCCTGGCAAAGATGCTGGAATGGTTTGCCATTTCCTTTTCTGGCTCATTTTGAAATATGAGGAAACTGAGGCAGTGTGAAGTGACTTGCCCAGGGCCACTTGGCCAGTAAGTGTCTAAGGCTGGATTTGAACTCAAGAAGAAGAGTCTTCCTGACTCCAGACCCTGTACTCTGTCCACTACTGCCCTCCCTGAGGGTAAGGATTATTTTATTCTATATATTAGTATTCCCAATACCTAGCACATAGAAAGCACTCAAAATGCTTGTTAATTTATTGTTGATTATGCTGTAAATCATATTTATACAATATGAACCACTATATTTTTCTGTGTTTGCATCTTGGCCCCCTAGGTACCTGTGAGTTCCACAAGGACAAGGTCTTAGTCAAACTTTGGACAGCCCTTGGTGCCCAGCACAAGCGTTCTTTACACAGCAGCTATCTCATAAATGTTGGCTGAATTGAAGTGAATTATCTAGCCTGCCTCAGTTTCCTTTTCTGGATTCTAACACCTGACTCACAGAACTCCCTAGGCTCTTTGGAGGAGTGAATGAGGCCAAAGATACAAAAATGCTTGGCAAGGCCCTCAAAATCAGCCATCTGCCAAATAGAGACATACACAGGACGATAGTGATGACCTTACCCCATGGTGTAGGCCAGAGTTCCCTGGACCTTAGGAAGGAGGACAGCAGTAATGTCCAGGCTCTTTCTCAACATGGGCTGTAGGCCTGGTTTTTCCGCTCCCACTTGGCAAGTCTCCCTTGGAGGATCCTTCTCCTGCCTGGTTAGGGGTGGTCTTGGGGTCGTCAATGATCTCTTCATTGGTATCTTCAGGCTCGTTATCCTGGGTCAACGCTACCTCCCTGGGCACCTCCTTGAACTGGTACACCATCTTCTGCCCCTTTACCTTGCCAAGGATGCCTTTCTTATAATAATATCTGGGGGCAACAAGGAACAGTTAGTGGGGAGGGAGACAGTAAAGCATGAACCTTAGATGCCTGTGCTGCCCTGCCAGTGCTTAGGAAAGCCTTTTACTGGTTCAACTTCCAAAGACCTTGGAAACCCAAACTCAGGGGAGGGAGGGCCTACTCTGGTGACTTACACTAACCTGGGGAATTACCACAGGGGCTAACAAATGCATGGGGACAAGGCAAGAAACAGGAAGCTTGTCAGTAAAGTGTTAAGTGGGGTAATAAGGAGCTCTCCCATCCTTGAGCCATCAGGCTGATGGGTCTACCCTAGGGGATGGCTTGGGAGGTATGGGCCTCTGTGGAGGGCAGAGCCAGAGGCCCAAAGCAGAAAAGACTGGTAGGACATGAAGAAGGGCTCAGTGCTGGGATGGGGCCCCTGCACGGGCTCACCTCAGTGCTCGCCCCATGGAGTTGTAGGTCATATCTGGCCTGTTTTTCTGCCTCCCCCACAGCTTTGACACGGCCTCGGAGTCCACGAGCTTGAAGATGCCCTTATCACGCTGGGTCCACTTGATGTACTTGGGGCAAGTGTTCTTGTCCTGCAGGAGAGCCAGTAGGAACTCCCAAAGGCAGATGATATTTCCTGGAAGAAGGAACATTAGCAGACATGGAAGAGATCATTAGTTCCCCAATCAGACTGGGGGCTCCCTGAGGGCAGGCACAGTGTCTGTCTCCTAACCATACTGGGGCTCCCTGAGAGCAGACACAGTGCTTCTCCCTTCATCAGACTCAGAGCTCCCTGAGGGCAGGCACAGTGCCTCCCCCCACATCAGTTGAGGGTCTCTCCAAGAAGTGGGGACATGTCTCCATCCTCTCCCCAGCCCAGGTTCCAATGCCAGAAGGTGAACAAGAGAGAGAGAGAGAGAGAGAGAGAGAGAGAGAGAGAGAGAGAGAGAGAGAGAGAGAGAGAGTGAGTGTGCCCAGTCTATACTTTTGCCATCCTTAGACTTCTTCCAGATGGGGAAGTTGGGCTCGCTGACTGGTAAGGGACAACAGGGTGCTTTCCCCTTCTTGCCTATAAAGCTCCTTACACACTGGCCTCCCTCTGTGCTAGTTTGTAAACATATCAGCAGCATATGACTGGTTCAGGTTCACAGGCATTCTGTGTATGTGTGTGTGTGTGTATACATACACATCTATACATGCATATATACATATACGTATATATGTGTGCATGTGTGTATTGTATATGTGAATGTGTGTATATATTTATTGTGTGTATGTATTACATGTGTGTATTACATGTATATATGTGTATTGTGTGCATACACATATACACCAGAGGACATGCTTGTATGTCTATTGTGTACATATATGTGTGTTGTGTGTGCATATGTGTGTTTCTGTATGTATCTGAATGTATGTGTATATATGTACGTGTCTATATCATATTATATGGAGAGAGAAAGCATGTCATCCCCTACCCCCATGCAGCCCTCAAGGGCTAATGGGAAGAAGAAGAGGAGCCAGGGATCCTAGTGGTCAGGGAGCCCAGGGAGATATTATACCTTTTGTTACAATATGTTTTATAAGATGGGGAATTAACTGCCCACCCTCAGGATCCAGGAGAACTGATCATCTGCTGCTCGGCTTTGTATGTGTTGAGAGCTTAATAAATGCTTTTTAATTCAGTCACTTACTCTGAGTCTCAGTTTCTCTCTTAGTAAACTAGATCAAAATGCCCCCCTTTTTCTAGCACTTGAGAGTTTACAAACTGCTCTCCTCTGTCTTGTATCAGTATTTATTATCATTTTACCAATGAAGAAATTGAGGTTCCAAGAAAGAGAAGAGATTGGTGCCAAAGCCAGGATTTGAATCTAGGTCTCCTTACATGAAGCCTAGATCATGTTCCATTACATCAGACTGCCTCTAGATATGATCCCTAAGCCAGCTCTAAAGTGTTAGGATTGCCTTTGTGCTAGCACAAAAACTGAGACCCACTGAGGCAGTGAGGGACCATGGGCTATAGAACTAGAAAAAGCCTCAGCTGGTGGTCTAATTTAACCCTTTTTTCTAACAGAAGAGAAAACTGAGGCACAATAATAGGACATCTATGAAGTCCAGGGTCACAAAGATGGTAAGTGGAAAAGCCAGGATCTGAACCCAGATTTTTTGCCACCTGAGTGTCAAATCCAGGTACTTCCTTTGATAGCACAGGGCTCTACCTGCTAGACCAGTGGTGTCGAAGTCCAATAGAAATGGGGCCCGTGAAGGCAGCCTATTGACTCAGAAAACCACAAATTAACATTATCTATGGTGCACTGTATTTTTTATTTATTTTGTTTAAAATCTCCACCTTATATTTCAATCTAGTTCAGACTCCACTCAAGAGTTTTGCACTAGCTTGCAGTTCTCTGGGACTTTGACACCCTTGACTCTAGAGAAGCAGATGGAGGCATCCCAAGGGCAGATAGGCAACAACACTGTGGCTGCTTCTCCCCCAAGTCTGTACCCCTGACATCTCCTGTGTGTAGCCCCCTTTAAGAAAGGTTCAGCCCAAGCCTGACAAAACAAAAGTCCTTACTTCTCTGACTTGTTTTTCTCATGAGAGTCATCTGACGTCCTTCATCATTCTGCATGGGGTTCCCCTTACCACTCATGTTCCCTGAATTAGGAATGTCTCTCCCTGTGGAGGTAGAAAGACACACAGTTGGTGAAAGCCCCAGGAGAGCTGGCTCAGGGAATGACTCCTGGTCACTGATGGCAAAAAGAAAGGCCCAGGCAGCCCAACTTGGTGACCTCCAGCAGGTCCTAGCTGGAGGGAGAGAAGAAGAAACAATAGATCCCAGGACTGGGGATCAGAGAACCCGAGTTCAAATTCTGACTTTGTTCCTTAAGCTTTTTTTCATACTGTCTCCTTTGTATTCTCAGAGGTTGGAGGACAGATGCCTGGCTCACAGTTAACACTTAACAAATGCTTATTGCCTGCCTGACTGGACTCAAGAGGTCCTAATTCCGATGAGGGGTACAGCAATGGAAGGCAACCCCCCCCGAAAAAACCCCTGCCTCTATACTCCAGGGGGCCTACACTGTCCTTAGCTGGGGAAATGAATGGCTTAATGAATTTTAGAGCTGTGAGGAAATGGAGGGGACATTTTCCAGAGAAGGCCACCAAGGCTGAAGGTAGAAAAAAGGGCTTGTCCAAGGCTATATATCAAATGAGTGCAAGGACTTGACCTAGAACTCTGATCTCCCATCCTACCTTTAGGGCTGCAGACTCACTGCCCAGCACGGGGTGATTTATTGCTCTCCCACGCAGAGCAACAGGGCACGTGCTCTGAACAGGAACCTGGATGGGGAGGGATGCTGAAGGCCCCCTGCTGGGGGTCGAGGGAGGAAACAGCCTTAGGTGAAGCACCAGGCTTAGAAACAGGCAAGATCTAGATTCTAAATCCCTTCACCTCTGGGCATCTCTTTCCTCCATCATATAATGGGAACAAGAATGTCCCCCAAATTAAATAAATTTCTACAGTGGCTGAGACCCTGGGGCAGGGCTGGGGAACCTGTAGCCTGGAGGCTACACATGGCCTTCTAGTCCTTGGGTATGGACTTTTGACTGAGTCCAAGGTTTACAGAACAAATTCTTTTATTCTGTGAAGTTTGGATTCACTTGAAGGGCCACAGTTGAGGACCTAGAGGACCACATGTGGCCTCCAGGCCACAGGCTCCCCAGCATTGTCCTAGACACAGGCTGCCTGGGGATGGACTAAGACCTGGGAGATCTCAGGAGAGCTTTCCCAGTGTGGGCTATTTCTGGCCTTCCAAAGTCAGAATTCCAATAGCGTCATAATCTGTGTCTTATAATGCCTGCCTGGGACCCCCTCACTGCACTTACTGGGCCCCTAGCTTCCCCAGCAACATCTACCAATCTTCTCCAGCTCTGGAAGGACACTGAATCTTAGAGAGGGGAAGAGACTTGCCCAGGGTCATGTGGGTGTGAAGTAGCAGAAATTGAATTTGAACTTAGGTCCTCTGACTCCCCGGTCTAGCCCTCAGTCTCTGACAACCTCTGTGTCACCTCTCTGCTGTTTGGGGCTTTCCAGGGAGAGGGAGATTCCAACTCACTCATGCGATTTTCATCCAGTATGTTGTTGGGGGCCTCAACATCTAGAGGGACTTCGGTGGCCATCACGGTCTGGTTGTTATTATCTGGTGTAAGGGAAGATGGAGGAGGTAAGAGAAGGCCATGTGGGGCACAGGTCGGGGACACAGACTGTGATCTCACCAGCTCAGGTGAAGAAGCTAGTATAGATGCTAGAAAAATCCCTGAAAATTGAGAGGGGCACCATGGGGAGCCCTATGGCAGAACATCATTGGGTTCAACCCCCTGGGCCTCTGACAGTCCTGAGGGATGGTTTGAGGGAAGCTGTGATCATCATCCAAGTGGAATAGTGGGGAGAGCACTGGATTTGCAGTCAAAGGGCCTGGGCTCAAATCCCAGCTCTGCAGCTCCCCAGGTGGTCTCATGGGTAAGTCACCCCACCCCCGGGCCTCAACTTCCTCCTCTGAAAAATGAGGCATTAAACACCAGAGGAGTTAAATATATAGGTCCCAACATTTCTTAAACCAAATTTAAATGTAATTGGGAAATATTTAACAAAATAAAATATGATATTTTTACAATAAAATATAGATAACACGGTATTTGAAAATGAGGCCAATTTGTGGCCTGCATTTAACAAAATAAAATATGAAATTTTTACAATAAAATATATAATATTTTATACAATAAAATACTGATAAAATGGTATTTGAAAATGAGGCCAATTTGTGGCCTGTGGGGATCCTCATATATAAATTACTAGCTCCCATTTCTATGTGTTTGGCCCCAGTGGTCCAGAGGATTCTAAGGCCTGTAGTGGCCTAAGAGGGTACAACTTACTCTACTCACAGGCTCCATGTGCCTAGTGCTCATTTCTGTACTGATTTGTACCTTTCCCCCTTTTCCCCTTTTCCAGCTCCATCTCCTCTCTTTCAGCCCTGTAGCTGAAAGGGGCATTCAAAGTCACCCAAGGGCCTCATTTATAAAATGAAAAAAATGAGGCGCAAGTGTTGAAATGACTTTTTTCAATGGTCACACAGCATAAATGGGACTTGAACTCAGGTCCTCTGAAGTTAAGGTCTGTGCTGCTCTCACTAGGCCCACCAATAAAATACTATTTTTCCCTCCTCAATTAGATTATAATATAATCTATAAACAATATCATATCTAAATATCATATCTATATATATCATATCTAAATATCATATCTATATATAATATAATATAACATAACATAATAATGATTACAATATAAATCATAATTAAGGGCCCAAACCATCTTGTAATACTTCTGTATCCCCCACCCCACCCCACCTCACAAGCACCAGTAATTTGTAAGTAAATCCCACAGGCCTCAAGAAGCTGATTACCCCTCCACTCACCACACCTGCACAGACTGCACAGCTTTCTAGTCGCCCCTCTCCTCTATAAGATGAGTCCTACTGGTTATTTGCTTGATACTATTAGCTCCCAGCATGCAGTGTGGTGGGGGGAGGGGAGATGTGTTAGTGCATGACCCCTCCTCCCTTCCACGTCTAGGGTAACTTAAAGAAAAGATACAAACCTACCCCCCAGGAAGACCTCCTTGACTTAACTCATTTTTAACAAACTGTTCATCTCTTCCCCTTCCTGCTCACAGGCAGAAGCCCATAGGAAGTGTTCCTAGCTCCTGCCCCCAAAGCCTGGCACTACATAGCTTAAAATCTCAACATACCCAGAGGCTAATGCCAAGCCCATACCTCTCCCTTTCTCTCTTTTCTGCCCATAGACCGACCCCAAAGAGAGCAAACTTGAGAGCAGAATGTCTCCCTCCAGAATACACCCTTCAAGCAGGGGCAAGTTCTGGCTCAGCAAGAGGCTGCTGGGGAGTTCTTCTTGCTCAAACCCTGCTGACCACAAATGTAGCAATTCAGAGCAAGGCACCTGTTCCACAATCACCGATATCAAAGCAGGGTCATCCAACTGCAAGGAAAAAAAGTAAAAAACCAGTGCAAAACACATACCCATGTTCTGCTTCCACTCACCAAGTTCAATGTGACCCCAGGAAAAACAGACCAAAATGAGACAAGAGTCACCTAGCTGCCATGGACTCGAGACTCCAACGAAGCTCGGCTCAACACTTCCTACCCTAGCCCACTCCAACCAAAACCAGGTTCAGCAAAGGGCAGACCTGACCAACCCAGCCCTGACCCGTCGAGCCTAAAAGGACTAAATACAGTCCAATCCTGACCACTCCAGCCATGAGCAATTCAATCTGGGTGGGCTCAGTCCAGTCACTTCCTGACCACACACCCTGACAAGTCCAGCCTAAATGGCCTCAACCCAGTCCAAATCTGACCCATCCAGCCCTGACCAGTTCAGTCTTAGTGGGCTCAGTCCACTCAGTTCCGGACCAACCCACTGTGTTAACATGCTAGCCTATACTGCCTCAAGACAGTCTGGTCCTCATCAATTCAGCCCTGACCAATTAAGTCTAACTGGGATCAGTCTGGTCACTTACTGAAAAACCCAGCCCTTACCAGTCCAGCTTAAAAGGACTTAAACCCAGTCCAATCCTAATCAATCCAGCACTGTCCAATTCACTCTAAGTGGACTCAGTCAAGTCAGTTCCTGAACAACCCAGCCCTGACCAATCAAGCCTAAATGAACTAAACCAAGTCCAATCCTGACCACTCCAGCCCAGACCAATTCAGTCTAGGTGGGCTCAGTTCAGTCACTTCCTGACCACACACCCTGACCAGTCCAGCCTAAAAGGACTAAACCCAGTCCAATCCTGACCACTCCAGCGCTGACCAATTCAGTCTAGGTGGGCTCAGTTCAGTCACTTCCTGACCACACACCCTGACCAGTCCAGCCTAAAAGGACTAAACCCAGTCACATCGTGACCACTCCAGCCCTGACCAATTCAGTCTAAGTGGGCTCAGTTTGGTCACTTATGGAGAGACCTGACCCTGAAGAGTCAAGCTTAAAAGAACTAAACCCAGTCCAATCCTAATCAATCCAGCGCTGACCAATTCACACTAAGTGGGCTCAGTCCAGTCACTTCCTGAACAACCCAGGCCGGACTACTCCAGCCTAAAAGGACTAAACCCAGTCCAATCCTGACCACTCCAGCGCTGACCAATTCAGTCTAGGTGGGCTCAGTCCAGTCAATTCCTGACCACACACCCTGAACAGTTCAGCCTAAAAGGACTAAACCTAATTCAAAACTGATCAAGCCAGCCACGAGCAATTCATTCTAAGTTTGCCCAGTCCAGTCAGTTCCTGAACAAGCCACCCTGTTAACAGTGCAGCCTACACAGCCTCAAGCCAGTCTGGTCCTCCCCAACTCAGCCCTGACCAATTAAGTCTAACTGGGCTCGGTCAGCTCACTTATTGACGAACCCAGCCCTGACCAATTCAGTCTAATTGGTGTCAGTCCAGTGAGTTCCTAACCAACGAATCCCTGACCAGACAAGGCTAAATGGCCTCAACCCAGTCCAATTCTGACCAATCCAGCCCTGAGGAATTCAACCTAAGTGTGCCCAGTACAGTCAGATCCTGACCAACCCACCCTGTTAACAGTTCAGCCTAAACTTCCTCAAACCACTTTGGTCCTCACCAATTCAGCCCTGACCAATTAAGTCTAACTGGGCTCAGTCAAGTCACTTACTGACCAACCTAACCTTGACCAATCCAGCTTAAAAGAACTAAACCCAGTCCAAATGTAATCAATCCAACCCTGAACAATTCGGTCTAAGTGGCCTCAGTCCAGTCACGTCCTGAACAATCAAGCCCTGACCACTACATCCTAAAGAAACGAAGCCCAGTCTCCTCCTAACCACTCCAGCCCTGGCCCATTCAGTCTAGGTGGGCTCAGTCCAGTCAGTTCCTACCCAACCAAGCCCCGACCAGTCCAGCCTAAATGCCCTCAATGCAGTCCAATCCTGATCACTCCAGCCATGACCAATTCAGTCTAGGATGGCATAGGCCAGTCAGTTCCTGACCACACATACTGACCAGTGCACTCCAAAAGGACTAAACCCAGGCCAATCCTAAAGAATCCAGCGCTGACCAATTCACTCTAAGTGGGATCAGTCCAGGCACTTCCAGTGCTGACCGATGCACTTTAAGAGGGCTCGGATCAGTCTAAGTCCCCATCAATTCAGCCCTGATCAGTTAAGTCTAACTGGGCTCAGTCTGGTCACCTACTGACCAAGCCAGCGCTGACCAGTCCATCTTAAAAGGACTAAACCCAGTCCAATCCTAATCAATCCAGCGCTGACCGATGCACTATAAGAGGGCTCGGTCCAGTCACTTCCTGAACAACCCAGCCCTGTCCACAGCAGCCTTAAAGGACTAAACACAGTCCAATACCGACCACTCCAACCATGACCAATTCAGTCTAGGAGGGCTCAGTCCAGTCTCTTCCTGACCACAAACCCTGAGCAGTCCAGCCTAAAAGGAATAAACCCAGTGCAATACTGATCAATTCAGCCCTGACCAATTCAGTCTAGGTGGGCTCAGTCCAATCAGTTGCTGACCAACCCAGATCTTACCACTCCAGCCCAAAAGGACCAAACGCATTAAAGTCCTGATCAATCCACGCTGACCAATTCAGTCTCAGTGGCCTCAGGCTAGTCAATTCCTAACCTACCAAGCCCTGACCAGTCCAGCCTAAATGGCCTCTACCCAGTCCAATTCTGACCAACCCAGTCCTGACCAATTCACTCTGAGCGTGGTCAGTCCAGTCAGTTCCTGTCCAACCCACCCTGTTAACAGTCCAGGCCTGACGACAGTCTTGTCCCCACCAATTCAGCCCTGATCAGTTAAGTCTAACTGGGCTCAGTCCAGTCACTTACTGACCAACCCAGCCCTGACCATTCCAGCTTAAGAGGACTAAACCCAGTCCAATCCTAATCAATCCAGCGCTGACCGATGCACTATAAGAGGGCTCGGTCCAGTCACTTCCTGAAAAACCCAGCCCTGACCCCAGCAGCCTTAAAGGACTAAACACAGTCCAATACCGACCACTCCAGCCATGACCAATTCAGTCTAGGTGGGCTCAGTCCAGTCTCTTCCTGACCACAAACCCTGAGCAGTCCAGCCTAAAAGGACTAAACCCAGTCCAATCCTGACCTCTTCAGCCATGACCTATACAGTCTAGTTGGCCTCAGGCCAGATACTTCGTAAGCACACACCCAGACGAATCCAGCCTAAAAGGACTTAACGCAGTCCAATTCTGACCACTCCATCCCTGACCAGTCCAGTCTAAATGTTCTCAACCCAGTCCAATTCTGACCAGTCCATCCCTGACGATTTCAGTCTAAGGGGGCTCAGCCCAGTCATTTCTGAAATAACCAAGCCCTGACCACTCAAGCCTAAATGGACTAAACACAATCCAATCCTGACCACTCCAGCCATGACCATTTCAGTCTAGGTGGGCTCTATCCAGTAAGTTCCTGACCACACAAGCTGAGCAGTCAAGCTTAAAAGGACTAAACCCAGTCCAATCCTGACCGCTCCAGCACTGACCAATTCAGTCTCAGTGGGCTCAGTCCAGTCAGTTCCGAACCAACCAATCCCTGACCAGTCCAGCCTAAATGGCCTCTACCCAGTCCAATTCTGATCAAACCAGTCCTGACCAATTCACTCTGAGCGTGGTCAGTCCAGTCAGTTCCTGTCCAACCCACCCTGTTAACAGTCCAGGCCTGACGACATTCTGGTCCCCAACAATTCAGCCCTGATCAGTTAAATCTAACTGGGCTCAGTCTGGTCACCTACTGACCAACCCAGCCCTGACCAGTCCATCTTAAAAGGATTAATCCCAGTCCAATACTAAACAATCCAGCGCTGACCAATTCACTATAAGTGGGATCATTCCAGTCGCTTCCTGAACAACCCAGGCTGGACTACTCCAGCCTAAAACGACTAAACCCAGTCCAATCCTGATCACTCCAGCCCTGACCAATTCAGTCTGGGATGGCATAGGCCAGTCAGTTCCTGACCACACATACTGACCAGTCCACTCCAAAAGGACTAAACCCAGGCCAGTCCTAAACAATCCAGCGCTGACCAATTCACTCTAAGTGGGATCAGTCCAGGCACTTCCTGAACAACCTAGCCCTGTCCACAGCAGCTTTAAAGGACTAAACCCAGTCCAATCCTGGCCACTCCAGCCCCGACCAATTCAGGCTAGCTTGGCATAGGCCAGTCAGTTCCTGACCACACACACTGAACCCAAGTTCAATTCTGACCACTCCATCCCTGACCAATTCAGTCTAACTGGCCTCAGACCAGTCACTTCCTACCCAACCAAGCGCTGACCAGTCCAGTCTAAAAGGCCTCAACCCAGTCTAATTCTGACCAATCCAGTCCTGACCAATTCACTCTAAGTGTGCTCAGTCGAGTCAGTTCCTGTCCAACCCACCCTGTTAACAGTCCAGGCTAAATGGCCTCAAGTCAGTCTGCTCCTCACCAATTCAGCACTGAACAATTAAGTCTAAATGGGCTCAGTCTGGTCACCTACTGACCAACCCAGCCCTGACCAGTCCATCTTAAAAGGATTAATCCCATTCCAATACTAAACAATCCAGCGCTGACCAATTCACTATAAGTGGGATCAGTCCAGTTGCTTCCTGAACAACCCAGGCCGGACTACTCCAGCCTAAAACGACTAAACCCACTCCAATCCTGACCACTCCAGCCCTGACCAATTCAGTCTAGGATGGCATAGGCCAGTCAGTTATTGACCACACATACTGACCAGTGCACTCCAAAACGAATAAACCCAGGCCAATCCTAAACAATCCAGCGCTGACCAATTCACTCTAAGTGGGATCAGTCCAGGCACTTCCAGTGCTGACCGATACACTTTAAGAGGGCTCGGTCCAGTCTAAGTCCCCACCACTTCAGCCCTGATCATTTAAGTCTAACTGGGCTCAGTCTGGTCACCTACTGACCAACTCAGCCCTGACCAGTCCATCTTAAGAGGACTAAACCCAGTCCAATCCTAATCAATCCAGCGCTGACCGATGCACTATAAGAGGGCTCGGTCCAGTCACTTCCTGAACAACCCAGCCCTGTCCACAGCAGCCTTAAAGGACTAAACACAGTCCAATGCCGACCACTCCAGCCATGACCAATTCAGTCTAGGTGGGCTCAGTCCAGTCTCTTCCTGACCACAAACCCTGAGCAGTCCGGCCTAAAAGGACTAAACCCAGTCCAATACTGATCAGTTCAGCCCTGACCAATTCAGTCTAGGATGGCATAGGCCAGTCAGTTCCTGACCACACATACTGACCAGTGCACTCCAAAAGGACTAAACCCAGGCCAATCCTAAACAATCCAGCGCTGACCAACTCACTCTAAGTGGGATCAGACCAGGCACTTCCACTGCTGACCGATGCACTGTAAGAGGGCTCGGTCCAGTCTAAGTCCCCACCAATTCAGCCCTGATCAGTTAAGTCTAACTGGGCTCAGTCTGGTCACCTACTGACCAAGCCAGCCCTGACCAGTCCATCTTAAGAGGACTAAACCTAGTCCAATCCTAATCAATCCAGCGCTGACCGATGCACTATAAGAGGGCTCGGTCCAGTCACTTCCTGAACAACCCAGCCCTGTCCACAGCAGCCTTAAAGGACTAAACACAGTCTAATACCGACCACTCCAGCCATGACCAATTCAGTCTAGGTGGGCTCAGTCCAGTCTCTTCCTGACCACAAACCCTGAGCAGTCCAGCCTCAAAGGAATAAACCCAGTAAAGTCCTGATCAATCCACGCTGACCAATTCAGTCTCAGTGGGCTCAGTCTAGTCAATTCCTAACCAACCAAGCCCTGACCAGTCCAGCCTAAGTGGCCTCTACCCAATCCAATTCTGACCAACCCAGTCCTGACCAATTCACTCTGAGCGTGGTCAGTCCAGTCAGTTCCTGTCCAACCCACCCTGTTAACAGTCCAGGCCTAACAACAGTCTGGTCCCCAACAATTCAGCCCTGATCAGATAAGTCTAACTGGGCTCAGTCTGGTTACCTATTGACCAAGCCAGCCCTGACCAGTCCATCTTAAAACGATTAATCCCAGTCCAATCCTAATCAATCCAGCGCTGACCAATTCACTATAAGTGGGATCATTCCAGTCGCTTCCTGAACAACCCAGGCTGGACTACTCCAGCCTAAAACGACTAAACCCAGTCCAATCCTGATCACTCCAGCCCTGACCAAATCAGTCTAGGATGGCATAGGCCAGTCAGTTATTGACCACACATACTGACCAGTCCACTCCAAAAGGACTAAACCCAGGCCAATCCTAAACAATCCAGCGCTGACCAATTCACTCTAAGTGGGATCAGCCCAGGCACTTCCTGAACAACCTAGCCCTGTCCACAGCAGCTTTAAAGGACTAAACCCAGTCCAATCCTGGCCACTCCAGCCCCGACCAATTCAGGCTAGCGTGGCATAGGCCAGTCAGTTCCTGACCACACACACTGAACCCAAGTTCAATTCTGACCACTCCATCCCTGACCAATTCAGTCTAACTGGCCTCAGACCAGTCAGTTCCTACCCAACCAAGCGCTGACCAGTCCAGTCTAAACGGCCTCAACCCAGTCTAATTCTGACCAACCCAGTCCTGACCAATTCACTCTAAGTGTGCTCAGTCCAGTCAGTTCCTGTCCAACCCACCCTGTTAACAGTCCAGGCTAAATGGCCTCAAGTCAGTCTGCTCCTCACCAATTCAGCACTGAACAATTAACTCTAACTGGGCTCAGTCCAGTCACTTACTGACCAACCCAGCCCTGACCATTCCAGCTTAAGAGGACTAAACCCAGTCCAATCCTAATCAATCCAGCGCTGACCGATGCACTATAAGAGGGCTCGGTCCAGTCACTTCCTGAACTACCCAGCCCTGTCCACAGCAGCCTCAAAGGACTAAACACAGTCCAATACCGACCACTCCAGCCATGACCAATTCAGTCTAGGTGGGCTCAGTCCAGTCTCTTCCTGACCACAAACCCTGAGCAGTCCAGCCTAAAAGGACTAAACCCAGTCCAATACTGATCAATTCAGCCCTGACCAATTCAGTCTAGGTGGCCTCAGTCCAATCAGTTGCTGACTAACCCAAAACTTACCACTCCAGCCCAAAAGGACCAAACCCAGTAAAGTCCTGATCAATCGACGTTGACCAATTCAGTCTCAGTGGGCTCAGTCTAGTCAATTCCTAACCAACCAAGCCCTGACCAGTCCAGCCTAAATGGCCTCTACCCAGTCCAATTCTGACCAACCCAGTCCTGACCAATTCACTCTGAGCGTGGTCAGTCCAGTCAGTTCCTGTCCAACCCACCCTGTTAACAGTCCAGGACTGACGACAGTCTTGTCCCCACCAATTCAGCCCTGATCAGTTAAGTCTAACTGGGCTCAGTCTAGTCACCTACTGACCAACCCAGCCCTGACCAGTCCATCTTAAAAGGATTAATCCCAGTCCAATACTAAACAATCCAGCGCTGACCAATTCACTATAAGTGGGATCATTCCAGTCGCTTCCTGAACAACCCAGGCTGGACTACTCCAGCCTAAAACGACTAAACCCAGTCCAATCCTGATCACTCCAGCCCTGACCAATTCAGTCTAGGATGGCATAGGCCAGTCAGTTATTGACCACACATACTGACCAGTCCATCTTAAAAGGATTAATCCCATTCCAATACTAAACAATCCAGCGCTGACCAATTCACTATAAGTGGGATCAGTCCAGTTGCTTCCTGAACAACCCAGGCCGGACTACTCCAGCCTAAAACGACTAAACCCACTCCAATCCTGACCACTCCAGCCCTGACCAATTCAGTCTAGGATGGCATAGGCCAGTCAGTTCCTGACCACACACACTGAACCCAAGTTCAATTCTGACCACTCCATCCCTGACCAATTCAGTCTAACTGGCCTCAGACCAGTCAGTTCCTACCCAACCAAGCGCTGACCAGTCCAGTCTAAACGGCCTCAACCCAGTCTAATTCTGACCAACCCAGTCCTGACCAATTCACTCTAAGTGTGCTCAGTCCAGTCAGTTCCTGTCCAACCCACCCTGTTAACAGTCCAGGCTAAATGGCCTCAAGTCAGTCTGCTCCTCACCAATTCAGCACTGAACAATTAACTCTAACTGGGCTCAGTCCAGTCACTTACTTACCAACCCAGCCCTGACCATTCCAGCTTAAGAGGACTAAACCCAGTCCAATCCTAATCAATCCAGCGCTGACCGATGCACTATAAGAGGGCTCGGTCCAGTCACTTCCTGAACAACCCAGCCCTGTCCACAGCAGCCTTAAAGGACTAAACACAGTCCAATGCCGACCACTCCAGCCATGACCAATTCAGTCTAGGTGGGCTCAGTCCAGTCTCTTCCTGACCACAAACCCTGAGCAGTCCGGCCTAAAAGGACTAAACCCAGTCCAATACTGATCAGTTCAGCCCTGACCAATTCAGTCTAGGATGGCATAGGCCAGTCAGTTCCTGACCACACATACTGACCAGTGCACTCCAAAAGGACTAAACCCAGGCCAATCCTAAACAATCCAGCGCTGACCAACTCACTCTAAGTGGGATCAGACCAGGCACTTCCACTGCTGACCGATGCACTTTAAGAGGGCTCGGTCCAGTCTAAGTCCCCACCAATTCAGCCCTGATCAGTTAAGTCTAACTGGGCTCAGTCTGGTCACCTACTGACCAAGCCAGCCCTGACCAGTCCATCTTAAGAGGACTAAACCTAGTCCAATCCTAATCAATCCAGCGCTGACCGATGCACTATAAGAGGGCTCGGTCCAGTCACTTCCTGAACAACCCAGCCCTGTCCACAGCAGCCTTAAAGGACTAAACACAGTCCAATACCGACCACTTGTAATGGAAATGCAGATTTAAAGATCTTCCCTGCCCCTAGCTTAGGTGCACCTGGAGCCTGTGGTGGGAGGCTTGTTTTTCAGGAAAGCCCACACCTTGATACTTTGTGATTGGGCAGTGGGTCAAGGAGGTTGTTACATTCTCTGAGCCAAGAGAAGGCTATATAAGCCCCGAGGAGAGGCTTTGCTTTGGGGCTCACTTTGAGAAGTGTTGTGTGATTTGACCAGATGAGACTCTGGGAAGCCGTTGCTGAGAGCCCCCCGGCTTTGAAAACCCAGATGTTGATGCTTCCCTCTCTGGTAACTGTGATTTGGTATTGATATAATGGTTGGACAGTTTGGAAGCCTGTCTGTTTGATCTGTAAGTTCTGTAACTCTGAAGTTCGGGGTGCTGACCTTTTTCCCCTGAACTAGGTAATGTATGTTTGTTTGATTAAAGTAAGCTTGTTAACCCATTCTGAATTGCTTTCCTTTTGAAAAGCAGATCTAAGAACCTATATTGGCAGCTACCCTGGGCATATTGGGGTGCTTGCCGCTACAAAATGGCGACGCGGATGGGATCTGCTGAGTAAAAGGAAAGTATGGGGGCTGGGATAATTGTTCGTTTCCCAGTTGTGGTAGCTGTGATTCTGTGGAGCCATGGAGCAGGAGAGAATGGCCTGCATGCTGACTTCACTGAGCTGAGAGCAGGACTGGTGAGCTGCCTGCATGGAGACCTGTGGAGAAACCTGGAGCTGCTGCCTTCTGCTGGAGGAGAAGGAACCCAGGAGTTTGGAGTTCAGCCACAGGACAAGATAAGGACTGTGAGGCAAAGCAGGGGCACTGAATGTGTTTCCTTGCTGCATCCCACAGTTTGGGACCCAGGGGGGATGGACTTGTGACTGGTGGGTGGGGTGAAGTGCAATGGACCCCAAGGACCCCACTTTGGTTTTGTTGCTTAGTCCCCTCTCTGGACTTGAAAGCAGGGTCTGGAGCAGTGTTATGGGAAGGACACCCCCCTCCTCCCAAGAGAACTTTATGTGATAATGCTTTGTATTTTGTGAATTGATGTGAAAATGCAATGTACTTTGTTTAAGACCCAGTGGCCACTTTGGTAACTTTAGATGTACCTTGAAAATGTGACCTAAGAGATGTTTAGTGCTAATTCAAATGTAAATTGTGTATGCTATGGGCAAGAAAGATCTTGGGGCCGAATGTAATGGAAATGCAGATTTAAAGATCTTCCCTGCCCCTAGCTTAGGTGCACCTGGAGCCTGTGGTGGGAGGCTTGTTTTTCAGGGAAGCCCACACCTTGATACTTTGTGATTGGGCAGTGGGTCAAGGAGGTTGTTACATTCTCTGAGCCAGGAGAAGGCTATATAAGCCCTGAGGAGAGGCTTTGCTTTGGGGCTCACTTTGAGAAGTGTTGTGTGATTTGACCAGATGAGACTCTGGGAAGCCGTTGTTGAGAGCCCCCGGCTTTGAAAACCCAGATGTTGATGCTTCCCTCTCTGGTAACTATGATTTGGTATTGATATAATGGTAGGACAGTTTGGAAGCCTGTCTGTTTGATCTGTAAGTTCTGTAACTCTGAAGTTCGGGGTGCTGACCTTTTTCCCCTGAACTAGGTAATGTATGTTTGTTTGATTAAAGTAAGCTTGTTAACCCATTCTGAATTGCTTTCCTTTTGAAAAGCAGATCTAAGAACCTATATTGGCAGCTACCCTGGGCATATTGGGGTGCTTGCCGCTACACCGATGCACTATAAGAGGGCTCGGTCCAGTCACTTCCTGAACTACCCAGCCCTGTCCACAGCAGCCTCAAAGGACTAAACACAGTCCAATACCGACCACTCCAGCCATGACCAATTCAGTCTAGGTGGGCTCAGTCCAGTCTCTTCCTGACCACAAACCCTGAGCAGTCCAGCCTAAAAGGACTAAACCCAGTCCAATACTGATCAATTCAGCCCTGACCAATTCAGTCTAGGTGGGCTCAGTCCAATCAGTTGCTGACTAACCCAAAACTTACCACTCCAGCCCAAAAGGACCAAACCCAGTAAAGTCCTGATTAATCCACGCTGACCAATTCAGTCTCAGTGGGCTCAGTCTAGTCAATTCCTAACCAACCAAGCCCTAACCAGTCCAGCCTAAATGGCCTCTACCCAGTCCAATTCTGACCAACCCAGTCCTGACCAATTCACTCTGAGCGTGGTCAGTCCAGTCAGTTCCTGTCCAACCCACCCTGTTAACAGTCCAGGCCTGACGACAGTCTGGACCCCACCAATTCAGCCTTGATCAGTTAAGTTTAACTGGGCTCAGTCTGGTCACCTACTGACCAACCCAGCCCTGACCAGTCCATCTTAAAAGGATTAATCCCAGTCCAATCCTAATCAATCCAGCGCTGACCGATGCACTATAAGAGGGCTCGGTCCAGTCACTTCCTGAACAACCCAGCCCTGTCCACAGCAGCCTTAAAGGACTAAACACAGTCCAATACCGACCACTCCAGCCATGACCAATTCAGTCTAGGTGGGCTCAGTCCAGTCTCTTCCTGACCACAAACCCTGAGCAGTCCAGCCTAAAAGGACTAAACCCAGTCCAATCCTGACCTCTGCAGCCATGACCTATACAGTCTAGTTGGCCTCAGGCCAGATACTTCGTAAGCACACACCCAGACGAATCCAGCCTAAAAGGACTTAACGCAGTCCAATTCTGACCACTCCATCCCTGACCAGTCCAGTCTAAATGTTCTCAACCCAGTCCAATTCTGACCAGTCCCTCCCTGACCATTTCAGTCTAAGGGGGCTCAGCCCAGTCATTTCTGAAATAACCAAGCCCTGACCACTCAAGCCTAAATGGACTAAACACACTCCAATCCTGACCACTCCAGCCATTACCATTTCAGTCTAGGTGGGCTCTATCCAGTAAGTTCCTGACCACACAAGCTGACCAGTCAAGCCTAAAAGGACTAATCCCAGTCCAAACCTGACCGTTCCAGCACTGACCAATTCAGTCTCAGTGGGCTCAGTCCAGTCAGCTCCTAACCAACCAAGCCCTGACCAGTCCAGCCTAAATGGCCTCTACCCAGTCCAATTCTGATCAAACCAGTCCTGACCAATTCACTCTGAGCGTGGTCAGTCCAGTCAGTTCCTGTCCAACCCACCCTGTTAACAGTCCAGGCCTGACGACAGTCTGGTCCCCAACAATTCAGCCCAGATCAGTTAAGTCTAACTGGGTTCAGTCTGGTCACCTACTGACCAACCCAGCCCTGACCAGTCCATCTTAAAAGGATTAATCCCAGTCCAATACTAAACAATCCAGCGCTGACCAATTCACTATAAGTGGGATCAGTCCAGTTGCATCCTGAACAACCCAGGCCAGACTACTCCAGCCTAAAACGACTAAACCCAGTCCAATCCTGACCAATCCAGCCCTGACCAATTCAGTCAAGGATGGCATAGGCCAGTCAGTTCCTGACCACACATACTGACCAGTCCACTCCAAAAGGACTAAACCCAGGCCAACCCTAAACAATCCAGCGCTGACCAATTCACTCTAAGTGGGATCAGTCCAGGCACTTCCTGAACAACCTAGCCCTGTCCACAGCAGCTTTAAAGGACTAAACCCAGTCCAATCCTGGCCACTCCAGCCCCGACCAATTCAGGCTAGCTTGGCATAGGCCAGTCAGTTCCTGACCACACACACTGAACCCAAGTTCCATTCTGACCACTCCATCCCTGACCAATTCAGTCTAAGTGGCCTCAGACCAGTCAGTTCCTACCCAACCAAGCGCTGACCAGTCCAGTCTAAACGGCCTCAACCCAGTCTAATTCTGACCAATCCAGTCCTGACCAATTCACTCTAAGTGTGCTCAATCCAGTCAGTTCCTGTCCAACCCACCCTGTTAACAGTCCAGGCTAAATGGCCTCAAGTCAGTCTGCTCCTCACCAATTCAGCACTGAACAATTAACTCTAACTGGGCTCAGTCCAGTCACTTACTGACCAACCCAGCCCTGACCATTCCAGCTTAAGAGGACTAAACCCAGTCCAATCCTAATCAATCCAGCGCTGACCGATGCACTATAAGAGGGCTCGGTCCAGTCACTTCCTGAACAACCCAGCCTTGTCCACAGCAGCCTTAAAGGACTAAACACAGTCCAATACCGACCACTCCAGCCATGACCAATTCAGTCTAGGTGGGCTCAGTCCAGTCTCTTCCTGACTCTTCCAGACAAACCCTGAGCAGTCCCACCTAAAAGGACTAAACCCAGTCCAATACTGATCAATTCAACCCTGACCAATTCAGTCTAGGTGGGCTCAGTCCAGTCTCTTCCTGACCACAAACCCTGAGCAGTCCAGTCTAAAAGGACTAAACCCAGTCCAATACTGATCAATTCAGCCCTGACTAATTCAGTCTAGGTGGTCTCAGTCCAGTCAGTTCCTGACCTAGGCACCCTGATCAGTCCAGCCTAAAAGGTTTCAAGCCAGTCTGGTCCTGACCCATCCAGGCAAGACCAGGCCAGTCTAAGTGGGCTCAGCCCAGCCCAGATGGTTCCTGACCCATCCATCCCTGACCAGTCCAGTCTAAGTGGCCTCAGCCTAGGTTAGCCTGGGCCTGACCCATCCAGCCCTGACCTGTCCAGTATCAGTTGGTTCAGCCCAGCCCAGCCAGTTCTTGACCCATCCAGCCCTGACCAGCCCAGTCTAAGCAGGCTCAGCCCAGCCCAGGAACGGAACATGTAGCCCAAACTCCAAGTCTTTTTCTCACCTTGATATCAGGGGACAAAGTGTAGATTGGCATGCCCTCCAGGGTCTCTATGGCCATGTACAAGGCTTACTGTGCTGAAGGGAAGCTCCCCAGGGGATCTGTACAGCAGCAGCTCCAGGTAGCAAGGTACCTTTCTGCAGAGTATCAAGCCAAGGGCTCTATGCAGGGAGCTCAGTACACTTCTTCCTAGCTCTTGCTCCTTCCACTGTGCACTTGTCCCTGGTTAAATACCCCCTTTAGGCTTTCTAGTCCAGGAGTGTGTGCAGGCTCCTCCCAGCACAAGTACAGCCTGTGCTGTTCTGCCTGCTGTGGTGCAGACCCTGGAGCTCCCAGAGAGAAGATAGGTCTGGGAGAGGCAAGGAAAGGCATGCAAATCCCAGGCTCTGGCACCAAGGCCCGGACCTTGCTAGCATGCTGCCTTGCAACTACAAGGTTCCCTGAGCAGAGAGTGTGCATTGTGCCCATTCCAAATACTGTGCACCTTTAGAATGTATACCAAGAAAGGCAGTGGGGCTGCAGTGGGAGAATCTCAGCTCTTCTACTTGCAAGCCATATGGGTCAGGCTGAGTGCAGCACAGACCTGCTCTCCTTCTTTGAACAACATGACATGGGACTATACTTAAGCAGGGAGGCAGGGGGGGTAGGGAATGCACATTCAGCCCAGGCTACCAAACACTCTTCCATTTTGGGTGACAAAGGGGCCAAGAGGGGTCATTGGATCATGGGTCCTCTGTCAAGGGATGGCCCTTTTACTTAGCACAAGCATGAGTTCTCCTGAACACTGTGCCCCCAAAACCTTGCTTCCTCTCATTCAGTGCACCGTTCCAGAAACAGGAACGCCTCTCATGCTTCCTGTATGTACCTATGCATGGACCTGATGGGAGCTTCTCCAACCCCATGTCAAATCTCAGCTCTGGTATTTACTACAAGGCTACCACAGTGCCTTGTTCTTCTAAGTGCTTGTCTCAGTGCTCCAGAGAACTGAGTGCATGCACCCATTGCCTGCAAACTCCAACATGAGTTCAGTGGTCTGCATTTCACTGGCTGTGATGCTTCCTCCAAAGAGCAGTGGGTCTTTCTGGATTGAGAGACTGTCACAGGAGACCCTTAACAGACTCAGGACTTCTGGAGGAAAGCAGGAAGAAGAGTGGAGATAGACACATAAAGCAAGAAAAGACTCAAAGAATTCCAGAGCCAGAAAGGGAGCAGAGTTTTTAGAGTACTGTCAAAACAGAAAAGGATGTAGCAGCAAGCACCCCAGCATCCCCAGGGTGACTGCCAGCACAGGTTCTTAGCTCTGCTTTTCAAAGGGAAAGCAACTCAAAATGGGTTAACAAGCTTACTTTAATCAAACAAAAACACCTTACCTAGTTCAGGGGGAGAAGGTCAGCACCCCGAACTTCAGAGTTACAGAACTTACAGATCAAACAGACAGGCTTCCAAACTGTCCAACCATTACATCCATACCAAATCACAGTTACCAGAGAGGGAAGCATCAACATCTGGGTTTTCAAAGCCAGGGGGCTCTCAACAACGGCTTCCCAGAGTCTCATCTGGTCAAATCACACAACACTTCTCAAAGTGAGCCCCAAAGCAAAGCCTCTCCTAAGGGTTTACATAGCCTTCTCCTGGCTCAGAGAATGTAACAACCTTCTGGACCCACTGCCCAATCACAAAGTATCAAGATATGGGCTTTCCTGAAAAACAAGCCTCCCACCACAGGCTCCAGGTGCACTTAAGCTAGGGGCAGGGAAGATCTTTAAATTTGCATTTCCATTACATTCGGCCCCAAGATCTTTCAAGCCCATAGCATACACAATTTACATTTGAATTAGCACTAAACATCTCTTAGGTCACATTTTCCAGGTACATAAGAAAATCACAATATAATCTCAAAATACAATAGTCCAAGTCTTCCACTCATAGGGCAAATGTTAACTCAGTCACTTATCAGTAAAATCAAAAAATAGTCACTCTTAAGTTAACTCAATCAGTTACATCAGTTTTCAAAGTACAAGTCTTCCACTCAGGGGCAAAGTCTTGATTAGCTCAATTAGTCTCTTATCTGTAACAATATCTCAAAGTACAATTAGTCACTTATTCAGTAAAGTCTTACTAAGTATGCCCATAGCATAGATAATTTACATTTCAATTAGCACTAACCATCTCTTAAGTCATATTTTCAAGGTACATCTAAAGTTACCAAAGTAGGGGCGGCTAGGTGGCGCAGTGAATAGAGCGCAGGCCCTGGAATCAGAAGGACCTGAGTTCGGAGCCGGCCTCCGATACTTAAACCGCACAAACAAACACAAAAAAAAAACCTAGCCGTGTGACCTTGGGCAAGTTACTTAACCCCAATTGCCCTAAAGGGGCAGCTAGGTGGCGCAGTGAGTAAGAGCGCCGGCCTCGGAGTTTGGATGACCCGAGATCAGATCCGGCCTCAGAAAATGAGCACCCACACATAAATCAAATGACTAGCCGTGTAATCTTGAGCAAGTTACTTAACCCCAATTGCTTTAAAAAAAAAAAATAAATTTACCAAAGTGGCCACTGGGCCTTAAACACAAAATACAAAGCATTATCACATCAATTCACAAAATACAAAGCATTATCACATTAAGTTCTCTTGGGAGGAGGAGGGTGTCCTTCCCAAAACACTGCTCCAGCCCCTGCTTCCATGTCCAGAGAGGGGGCTGAGCAACAAAACCAAAGTGGGGTCCTTGAGGTCCATGGCACTTCACCCCACCCACCACAGTCACAAGTCCATCCTCCCCCTGGGTCCCAAACTGTGGGATGCAGCAAGGAAACACATTCAGTGCCCCTGCTTTGCCACACAGTCCTTATCTTGTCCTGTGGCTGAACTCCAAACTCCTGGGTTCCTTCTCCTCCAGCAGAAGGCAGCAGCTCCAGGCTTCTCCACAGGTCTCCATGCAGGCAACTCACCATTCCTGCTCTCAGCTCAGTGAAGTCAGCATGCAGGCCATTCTCCTCTCCTGCTCCATGACTCCACAGAATCACAGCTACCACAACTGGGAAACAAACAATTATCCCAGCCCCCATACTTTCCTTTTACTCAGCAGATCCCATCCTCATCGCCATTTTGTAGCAGCAAGCACCCCAATATCCCCAGGGTAGCTGCCAATATAGGTTCTTAGATCTGCTTTTCAAAGGGAAAGCAACTCAAAATCAGTTAACAAGCTTACTTTAATCAAACAAACATACATTACCTAGTTCAGGGGAAAAAGGTCAGCACCCCAAACTTCAGAGTTACAGAACTTACATATCAAACAGACAGGCTTCCAAACTGTCCTACCATTATATCAATACCAAATCATAGTTACCAGAGAGGGAAGCATCAACATCTGGGTTTTCAAAGCCGGAGGGTTCTCAACAATGGCTTCCCAGAGTCTCTTCTGGTCAAATCACACAACACTTCTCAAAGTGAGCCCCAAAGCAAAGCGTCTCATCAGAGTTTATATAGCCTTCTCCTGGCTCAGAGAATGTAACAACCTTCTGGACCCACTGCCCAATCACAAAGTATCAAAGTGTGGGCTTTCCTGAAAAACAATCCTCCCACCCCAGGCTCCAGGTGCACTTAAGCTAGGGGCAGGGAAGATCTTTAAATTTGCATTTCCATTACAAAGGACCAGAAAACACAAAGTATCTAAACTGTAGAGAACTTTTAAACATAACAGGTCAGAAATGAGTGGGCCTTTTAAATATAGGAGCTGGGAGAGATCTTAGAATATAGCACAACAGAGATGGGCCACAGAATAGAGAATATTGACCTGAATTTCCCTTAAGGTATCTCCAATTCAGTGGACTGGACTGAACTTGGAGGCCAGACTTTGTACAAATCCCACCACTGTGTTTGATCCTGGGCTAGCCAGTTTCTTCAAGTAAGTAAGGAGGTTGAAATCTTCAAGTAAAGTAAGGAGGTTGAAATCAGCAAGCCCCTTCTAGCTCTATTCTGTGACAATAAGCACACCCCTCCTCCAGTCTTCCCTGCTTCTGTGGAGGGCACCAGCAAATCCTTCCAATTCCCTAGGTTCACCACCTCTGGGTCATCAGGGGCTCTTCACTCTTGCATTACTAATGGTTTTCTAGGTCCCATTGATTCTATCTCTACAACATGTCTCCTATACTTCTTTTCTCCACTTAAGCAGCTACTGTGTCAGTTCATGTTCCCATCACCTCTCACCTGGATGACTGTAAGTCTTCTGTTTCTACTTCTAGGCTCTCCCCTCTCCAACCCATCCTCTACACAGCTGCCAAAATAAGATTTCTAAAGTGCTGGTCCAGCCATGACATTCCCTTCATTGCCAGTTTTCAGTGATTCTCCATTGTCTCTAAAATCAAATGCAAACTCTTCTGATTTCCACTGAAATCCCTTCCCAGGCTGGCTCCATTCTCTTTCATAGTAGTCTCCTTCAGGTACTCTGCATTCTGACCGAGCTAGCCCGTTTGCATTCATAGATCTTTACATTCTGCCTCCCATCTTCAGCACAGGCTGAAATGTTGGATTTGGAGTCAGGGAACCCAATATCAAATCTTAGCTCTGGTATTTACTATCCTGTGACCTCAGGAAAGTTGTTGAACCCTTGGGGACTCAGTTCCCTCATCTGTAAAATGACAGGGTCAAACTACATCATCTCTAATGTGTCTTCTAAATGGATGATCCCATGGTCATGTCTCACCTCAGTATTTTAGAATCTTTAACTTCCTCCAAGGGGTAGTTAGGTGATGTAGTGGATAGAATTCCTGAGTACAAATCTGGCCTCAAACACTTATAAGCTGTATGACCCTGGGCAAGTCACTTCACCGTGTTGGCCTCAGTTTCCTCATCTGTAAAATGAGATGAAGAAGGAAATGGCAAACCACTCCAGGATCTCTGCCAAGAAAACCCCAACTGGGGTCACATGGAGTCAGACATAAATGAAAAAACAATAAAGCTTCCTCCAAGACTCAGTTCAGGTGGCAGCTCCTTCAAGAAACTTTTTTCTTTGATGATTCCCCCTAGTTTTTAGTGCTTTTTCTACCTCCTCAAACTTTCTTGTCTTTCCTTATCTGTTTACTTGTTACATCGCCCAGTGGAATGTAAGCTCTTGAAGTCGCAGTCTGTTTCATCATTGTTTTTATTTTCCCAATATCTAGCACAGTGCCTGGTACATGATAGTCAATTGAAAATTGTGAGGATGTCATCCAGGCTGGCTGGGAGGAACCTTAGAGCACTGCACATCAAAGCTGGTAGGGGAAAACCTGAAAGAACACCCACTTTTAGAGCTGGAAAGGTTCTTACAGCATATGACATAGAATGTCAGACCTGGGAAGGACCTTGCAACACAAAGCCACATAAAATTTGGGCCACAAGGGCCTCATATATTACTATTGTCTATCCACTTCACTAAACATATGGGGAAACAAAGTTCCAGGGAAGGAACTTGCTCAACTCACACAGGTTGTAGGTGACAGAGATGAAACTGATTTACCTTCAAAAATTCACTGCAGAAGAGAACTCCTTAAAAACAGAATTGGCCAAATGGAAAAAAGAGGTACAAAAACTCACTGAAGAAAAGAATTTCTTAAAAATTAGAATTGGGCAAGTAAAACAGGGAAAATTTCTCACATAAAAGAGACTTGCAAGAAAGAACTTTTATAGTGGAGAAAAAATGAATGAGGGGAGGTGGTGGGCAATGCTTGACTCTCTCATCAGAATTGGTTCAAAGAGGAAAGAACATACACATGCTTAGTTGAATACAGAAATCTATCTTACCCAATAGGGAAATAAGAGGGAAAGGGGATAAAACATATGGGGGGATGACAAAAGGGAGGATGGATTAAGGGAGACAGTGATTAGAAGCAAAACTTTGAGGAAGGGCATGAGTGAGCGAGAGAGAGAGAGAGAGATGATAAATAGAAGAATATAGGATAAAGTGAAATACACAATTAGTAATCATAACTGATAATGTGAATGGCATGAGCTCACCCATAAAACGGAGCAAACAGTAGAATGGATTATAAACTAGAATCCAACAATGTGTTGTTTACAAAAGACACATGACACAGACACATGCAGAGTTAAAAATAAAGAGCTAGTGGGGGCAGCTAGGTGGCACAGTGAGTACAGCACGTCGGCCCTGGAGTCAGAAGGACCTGAGTTTGGATCCGACCTCAGACACTTAACGCACACACAAACAAAAACCTAGCTGTGTGACCTTGGGCAAGTTACTTAACCCCAATTGCCCTCCAAGAAAAAGCAAAAATAAATAAATAAAGAGCTAGAACAGAATCTATTATGCTTCAGCCAAAGTAAAAATAAAAAGCAGAAGTAACAATCTCAGACAAAGCAAAAGCAAAAATAAACCTAATTAAAAGGGATAATCAGGGAAACTACATTTTGCTAAAAGGCACCAGGGACAATGAAGTAATATCAAGAAATTTTACAGCAAGTTTCTCCTTAAAAGTTTCATTTTGCAAATATATACTGAGTATAGAAAAGAGTAATATTTATAAAAGTAAGAGCCATTCTTCAACTGATAAATGGTCAAAGGATATAAATAGGCAGTTCTCAGAAGAGGAAATCAAAACTCTTTATAGTCACATGAAAAAAATGGTCTAAATCATTATTGATTAAAGAAAGGCAAATTTAAAATTTTTGAGGTACCACATCTCACCTATGAGAAATTACAAATGCTGGAAGGGATGAGGAGAAAATAGGGACTCTAATAAATTGTTGGTGGAGTAGTCTACTGGTCCAACCATTCTGGAGACCAATTTGGAATTAGGCCCAAAAAAACTGTAAACTGGACATATACCCTTTGACTCAGCAATGCTACAACTAGGTCGGTATTCCAAAGATAAAGGAAAAGCACATCTATGTACAAAAATATTTATAGCAACTCTTTTGTGGTAGCAAAGAATTGGAAATCAAGGGGATACTCGTCAGTTGAAGAATGGCTGAACAAATTGTGGCATATGATTGTGATGGAATACTACTGTGCTGTAGGAAATGCCGAGGAAGGTGCTCTTAGAAAAACAGGGCAAGACTTATATGAACTGACACAAAGTGAAGTGAGAACTGGGAGGTTATTGTTCACTATAATAGCAATGTTGAAATAATGATCAAGACTTGGCCGCTATGATCAATACAATGATCCAACAAAATTCCAATGGACTCATGGTGAAAAAAATGTTATCCACTTCCAGAGAGAGAACTGATGAACTCAGAGTACAAATTGAAGTATAATTTTCTCACTTCTTTTATTTTTTTCAGGTTTTTTTGCCATATGGCTAATATGGAAATATGTTTTGCATGATTTCACATGTGTAATTAATTGGTATCATTTTGTTTGCCTTCTCACTGGGTAGGGGAGAGAAAGAGAATTTGGAAATCAAATTTTATAAAGAAAAGAATGCTAAAAATAAATTTAAAAAATTTAAAATGAGAGAGATATAAGCTACAAGCAAGTACAGTTAAGTGGATTGAAAACTGGTAAAATGACTGAATCCAAACAATGGTCAGTATGGGGTGGATATCAACTTGAAGGATTTCCCAGAGGTCTGTCCTTGGCCCTGACCTATTCCCAGTCATGCTTGCTGTCTTCCCCACTAGAATATAAGCTCACCACTAGAATATAAGCTTGTGAGTAGAAATGATTTCATTCTTTGCATTTGTATCCCCAATGCCTAACACATAGTAGGTTTTTTTTAAACAAATGCTTTATTAACTTCTGTTTTACATCATTCATTTCCGCCAGATTTTGAGTTACAATCATTTTCCCCCCTTTATTCCCCTACCCAACCTCCCAGAATAGCAGTCCCACAAGATATTGCTTCCTCCAATCTGCTCTCTCCCATACCTTCTCCCATACGCCCTTTGACTTTTCCATTAGAGGAAGGTGAATCTTTGTGTCCCAATGCCTGAACATCTTATCTCCCAATTATAAGCAAAAGAGTATTAATAATAGTATTTATATATATTTGAAACATTTAATGTTAAGACCTCGAATTTCAGATCCATTTCCTTCCTCCCTTGTCACCCATTCCCTCTGGGGAGATAAGTAATTCAGTATATGTTGTGCATGTCTAGCTATGGAAAGCATTATCATAGTAGATATATTGTACAAAGCTGCTTATAATTCCCTCCCACTCATCCCACCCCCACCTGGTCCATTCCCTACATGATCCTGTCCTTCTTCTATAGTGGGTACTTCCAACCTCACCTCCCCCTAGAATGCCCTCCCCTCCATCATCCCTCCTCTCAGCCCCCTTCCCCCTATTCTGCTGCAGGTTGAGATAACCCATTTAGTATGTATGTCATTTTCTCCCTGAACCAAATTCAATGAGAATGTGGATTTACCTTTTTGTCTTCCTATTCTCCCCCTCCCTTGCAACCACTTCCCCTTGCTTCTTCTACATGAGATAGTTTACCCTACCCTGTCTCTCCCCATCTCCTCTTGCCACTTTCCTCTCTCACCTCATAATTTCATCCCTTGAGTATTCTCCCTTCCCAACAAATTCAACCTATGCCCTCTATCCATATATAACTGTAAACATATACACACACATTCACATATGTATTCATATGACCACACCCCCTTCTTCCATTATTTTCATAGTGAGAAAGATATCATCAGTCACAGTTATTGCTTTTCCATATAGGAATGTAAATAGTTCAACTTTGATAAGTTCCTTTTGATTTCTTTTCCCTGATTACCTTCTCAGGCATCTCTTCCTTCTTGTGTCTGGATGTCAAATTTTCTATTCAATTCTGGTTTTTTCCTCAAGAATGCTTGAAAGTCCTCTATTCCACTGAATGACCATATTTTCCCCTGAAACAAAATACTCAGTTTTGCTGGGTAGGTGACCCTTGGGTTCATTCCCAGCTCTTTTGCCCTCTGGAATATCATATTCCATGCCCTTCGATCCCTCAGTGTAGAAGCTGCCAGGTCCTGGGCTATTCTGATTGTGTTTCCACAATATTGAAATTGTTTCTTCCTGGCTGCTTGGAGTATTTTCTCCTTGATCTGGGGATTCTGGAACCTGGCTATAATATTCCTGGGAGTTTTCTTTTGGGGATCTTTTTCAGGAAGTGATCGGTGGATTCTTTCAACCTCTATTTTGCCCTCTGGTTCCAAAACATCAGGGCAATTTTCCTTGAGAATTTCTTGAAGGGTGATTTCTAGGTTCTTTCTTTGATCATGGCTTTCAGGTAGTCCAATAATTTTAAAATTGTCTCTCCTGGATCTATTTTCCAGGTCAGTGGTTTTTCCCATGAGATATTTCACATTGCCTTCTAATCTTTCATTTGTTTGGATCTGCTTAACAGCATCTTGATTTCTCATAAAGTCATTAGCTTCCATTTGCTCCAGTCTAACTCTGAAGGAATGAATCTCCTCAGTGAACTTTTGAGATTCTTTTTCCATCTGGCAAATTCGACTTTTTAAGGCATTCTTCTCCTCATTGCCCTTTTGGGCCTCCTTTGCCATTTGAGTTAGTCTATTTTTTAAGGTGTTGTTTTCCTCAGTCAGGCTGTTGACCCTCATTTCATACTTTTCCTGCATCCTTCTCATTTCTCTTTCCAATTTTTCCTCCACTTCTCTTATTTTATTTTTAAAGTCCTTCTTAAGGTCCTCTCTGGCCTGCAACCCGCTCATGTTTTCCCCTGGGGCTTTTGGAGCAGGACTTCTGACCTCACAGTCCTTTTCCCTCTCTGTGTCCCCAAAATATGAGTCTAGGGTTGCATTTTTCTATTTCCTTTGCCTTGGCATGTTGCCACTTAATTACTTGACTTTTGGGCTTGTTGCCACACTATGGCTTTAAGGCCAGATAGAGGAATTTTCGTCCCGAACGTGTTGGGGGCAACTTCCGTTTCTGGCAAGCTGTAAACCCACCCACAACTTCCACCCTAGATCACAATCCAGATCCAAGGAGGTTAAAGCAAGAGCGATTACCCCCCAAGACTGATCGCTGGATCTCCCTACAATTTGCAGGCCAGGAGCTGGAGCTGCCTCTGAAAACTACAAAATGGCATGTCTCCTCAGCAGCTTCTAGCCCCCAGGGGAGGGAGCTGACGCATTCCCCAAATACTGGTCCCAAAGTCCATAGGACACTAACCTCTTACTTTGTCCTACACATGTCTATGTTGATAATTCTGGAGTCGCCACAGCTGCTGGTGTTCTGGGGTCTCTCCAGCTGGCTGCTGGCCCTGCTGCCCTGGGGCTAAAACCCCGGCTCACGCGGACCTGGGCTCAGCTCAGCTCCCCACACTCTGCGTGCTGCGCACTTCTGGCTCCCAGACCACTGCGCTGGTCCTTCCTGCAGGGCTGCTGGGCTGTCCTCAGCGGAAGGTTAGCTTCTCTGTGTCGTTCTGTGGGTGCTGGGGCTCCAGAAGTTGTTCAGAGTCCCCTTTTACATAGTTTGGGGGGAATCTGGGGGCAGAGTGGCTTGGATGAGCTGTTTCTACTCCGCCATCTTGGCTCCGCCCCCCACATAGTAGGTTTTTAGTAAGTATTTGCTGGTTGATATGACAGTTTTATCATTGGCTTGACACAAAAGGTATTTGTCAAATTTGCAAATAACATGAAACTAAAAAGGATAGGTAATATATATCGAATGACAAAGTCAGGATCCAATAGAAATCTCCACAGTCTGTAACACTGACAGAATAAGATAGCTTAAAGTTCACAAAAAAACTCACAGAACAGAAGAACAGCATCTATTATGCTCTCACAAAAAAAAAATTGATTTCTCAAACAGACTTCATTGAGAAAGAAAGGAAAGAAGGACAGAAGAAAGAAGGAAGAAAGGAAGGAAAGAAATATGGAAAGAAGGTAGGAAGAAAGAAATATGGAGGGAGGAAGGAAGGAAGGAAGGAAGGAAGGAAGGAAGGAAGGAAGAAAGAAAGAAAGAAAGAAAGAAAGAAAGAAAGAAAGAAAGAAAGAAAGAAAGAGAGAAGGAAAAAAGGAGAGATGGAAGGAAGGAAGAGAAAGAAGGAAGGAAGGAAGGAAGGAAGGAAGGAAGGAAGGAAGGAAGGAAGGAAGGAAGGAAGGAAGGAAAAGAAAGAGAGAGAGAAGTAAAAAAGGAGAGATGGAAGGAAGGAAGAGAAAGAAGGAAGGAAGGAAGGAGCAAAGGAAGGAAGGAAAGAGGGAGAAAGAGAGAGGTCTGGGGGGTGGCTAGGTGGCACAGTGAATAGAGCACTGGCCCTGGAGTCAGGAGGATCTGAGTTCAAATCCATCCTCAAACATTTAACACACACACAAAAAAACTAGCCATGTGACCTTGGGCAAGTCACTTAACCCCGATTGCCCCTCCAAAAGAAAAAAGAAAGAGAGAGGTCTGGGTTTTTTTCTAATAGATTGTTAACTCAATTGGAGTTAAGAGGGTTCTCTGGAAGCCAAAAGAGCCTAAAGCAGTCTGGGGCTCCATTAAGATTAATAGAGGTCTAGTTTCCAGGACTAAGGAGGTACTGTACCTACTGTACCTTGTCCCAGTTGTTGTTGCTATTGCTGTTGTTGTTTGTCCTTCATTCTCAAAGAAGACCAATGAAGTCAGGAGGGTGATGTCTTGACTTCCAAGTGTATAGATATAAGTGAGGCAGGGCTGTGCAAAGTCACTAGTCTCACTGTCTCCTCCAGAGTCATTCAGGTACAGTGGCCAGATATAGATCAGGATGACTGAAGATGGCCCAGGATGCAGTGGAAGACCTTTTTAAGCCTTTTTAAGCTGAGTCTGTCCCATGTCTGAGTTTGGTGAGGCAATGCCCATTCAGACTATATTTGGAACACCAGGTTCAGTTCTCAACACAGATGTATAGGAAGTACATTGATAAACAGGGAAGCACACAGAGATGGGAGATTGTAACAGTGAAAGACATTGAGTCCATATTGTATGAGGATTACTTAAAGGAACTGGGGCCATTTCACCTCCAGAAGAGAAGACTCCGGGGGTACATGGTAGCTATCTTCCAGCATTTAAGAGGCTGTCATATGAAAGAGGGATTGACTTTATTTTGTTTGGACCAGAGCAAACAAATGGGAGATACAAAAAGACAGACTTCAGTTTGATGTCAGGAAAAGCTCTTTAAAATGAGAACTCTCCCTAAGTGGGATGGGGTACCCTGGGAAATTATGGTGGTTGTGGCCAAATGAGCACATTTCAGGTGTGTTTCAGAGGTGATCTTTTTTCAGGGCCTAGTTAGACTGGATAACCTTTGAAGTCCCTTCCAACCCTGAAATTCTGTGATTCTATGAGGAAAATCTTGCTAGCTCTGAGAGCCTCCCAAAGTAGAATGGGCTGCTTCATGAAGTAAGGGGTCCCCTCTCCCTGGCCAACATGTTGAAGTTGGACGGCCACTTGTCAGAAATAGGGAGAATGTTTGGGTCAGCATCTCATTCTCTGATTCTGGGATTATGTGGCTGTATGAATCCCAGAACTGACACTTCCTACCTCAATGACCCTGAATAAGTCAACATCACTCTCTGGGCCTCAGTTTCTCCCTCTTCATGATGGGAAGGTTGTAATAGATTATTTTAAGGGTCCCTTTCATCTCTATATACTACAACACTACAAAAGGTAAGGGAAGAATCAGATTGTGAAGTCACAAAGGAAGGAATAAGGTCTTTATATTTGGCAGCCAATGGGGAGCCATGGAAGGCTTGGACCAGAGGAGCATGTATCTTTCCTTCCACCTCCACCTTCTACCATCAAACCAAGGGCTTTCAGTATTAGCAAATGTCAAAATATCTGTCCAATTCTCCCACCGATCTTAATTATGTGGATAGCCCTTCTGATGATGCAGATAACAAACTGCAGGGACATATGCCTACCCACCCTGTGAAGCTCTCATCCATGTCCTCAATCAACAAGGCAACAAGCATTTATTAAGGGCCTACTGTATGCCAGGCACCCTGCTAGGTTCTGAAATATAAGCACAAAGAAAGAAACAATCCCTAACCATAAGAAGCTTGCATTCCAATGGGAGAGACAATGAGTAAATATATAAATATATGCAGCATAAATATAAAATGAATAAATACAAAAAGTAAAAAGAAATTAAACCAAAGGTAGTTTCAGGAGAACAGACATTAGCATTTGGGGGAAGAAGAAGAGCATCTTAAAGAAGAAATGGATTCTATGAGACAGAAATAAGAAGGAAAGTGTGGGGGGGTAGCCTGTACAAAAACACGGAGGTGGGAAATATGTTGTCAGGGGTAAGAGAGAAATTTGCCATGGGGGGTCAACCACACTAACACTCTTGACACCAAAAGGATACCATCAAAGCACACAGACTGCCCACCATTGTTTGCTCTTGCTTACATAACCAGGCCTTTTTCTTTTGCAGTTTTCTTTGGCGCAGGCAACCCATGGACAAAAGCAGCACATTAGGGCCAGATCAAGTCTCCCCTCCCCATCTATTCTAGCTGTTCTGTGACACGGTGGAATGAGCAAAGGACCTGAGTCTGACTCCAGCAGCAGACGTTTCCTCAGCTCTGTGATTACGGCACATTCCCTCTCCTCTCAGGGCCCACGCTTCCTCATCGGCAGAATGGAGAGCGTGATCCTGTCACTCACCAAATGGCTGGGAGAAAAGCACTTTGCCAGCCCTCAAGTGCTGAGAAAATCTAAGTTCTCATTATTATTGGGTCTGTTCAGGATACCTGCGAGCATCATGTCTCTCAGAATCTGCCAAGAGGCTGCCATGTGGAAGAAGAGTGACAGCAACCACGTTCTCTTTTGTTCCTTATAGTTTTTTAGCTAGGATCTGTCTGAAGCTCTGCAGTATTATTGAGCAGACACCGGAACTGAAGAGAATGAATCAAAAAAAGCCCCATCCCCCCTTGGGGTGACTACAGCTTCTGGCTCCTTCTCAATCAATTTTATAAGTTTGGGGTTTTTTTACCCCCTCTCCTTCCCAGATTCCTCTCCCCCAATCTTGGTTCCTCTTCCCCTTCCCAGATTCCTCTCCCCTCTCTGATTCCTCTCTCCCTCTCCTTCAGTTCTATTTTCTCTTGCCCCTCTCATGAGGGGCTGCTCATGGCCATGGCAGGCACTTCTATTTGATGCCAATTTGTGGTATTGTCTCTTTGATTCCAACTGGACAGTGCTTTCTAGGCACAAAAGGCACAGTGTGATGGGTTATGCTAGAACCAACTCCAATTGGCCATTGTTAAATTTTCAGGCTGAGCATTTACACCTCAGAAATCAGAAAAGACTGGGAATCAGGGCTTGGTTTTTTATTTCATTAATTGTATTGACTTAAGAAAGTGATAGTGAATCATTTATATTATCACTCTAATCAGACTAAAAAGAGTGTCCTACATATACCTTTTTTCTTCTAGAGAGCCAGTTGTTAAATTTTGACCAGCACACTGCTATATAGGAGATGAGGGGACCACATCTCCTGGCCCTCACAAAAATTAGAAGGGAAATTGAAGATCTGTTTTGGCTTCTGCATTCACTTGCCTGCTTCAGCCACCTCAACATCACAATTTTGTCTGTATAGCACAGGATGGAATAGAATGTCAAAGCCACAATGGGCCTTAGAGACCATTTAGTTGAATGTCCTCACTTTTTTTGGAGGGCAGTTGGGGTTAAGTGACTTGTCCAACGTCACACAGCTAGTAAGTGTTAAGTGTCTGAAGCCAGATTTGAACTCAAGTCCTCCTGACTCCAGGGCCAGTCCTCTATTCACTGTGCCACCTAGCTGCCCCGATGTCCTCATTTTTTAGAAGAAAGAGAGGCTCAGAGATGGGAGGTGACTTGCTAGAGGCATCAGCTCTTCCCAGATGCCTTGTTTGTCAATGCAGTCAAAAGGGCATTTCCCAGCTAGAGAGGGTTGCTGGGGCCACTTGGGAAAAGTGTCACCCCTTTCACAAGGACCCCCAGCAAATGGAACTGTCGAACCCAGATCTCCTGCATTCAGGAAAAGCCCTGTACCTCATTCTAGATATACAAAGGAGCCAGCTGTCAAAATAGGGGAGATGGAGACAGTAAACACATAGGGACTGAGCAGGAAAGGAAAAACAGCTGTAGTGCTGCAGCTGGAAAGGACAATTCATCAATTGATGCTTGCCTTTGTCAGGATGACAGCGGGCCTTAATGAAGCCCAGAGGTAGTTAAGCAAGCCCTGCCACTAGTGATCTAGTCTGGTCACTTGTCTCTCCTGCAGCAGGGGAATTTAACTGCTGAATTAAATAGAGTGATGCCACCACATGGACAGTGGTGTGTTTACATCCATCCCTACAAAAGGGGCAAGGCCAATAGATTCATAAAGGAAGAAAAATTGCTGCACAAGTAGCCGGACCTATCCCTTTCATCTGGACCAGCATTCTGTCTACATGCTGCCGCCTCCACTCTGCAGTGATTGGATCCATTTCTACTACAAGAATGTAATTTGTTGACATTTTTTCTGTTCTCTTTACATCAGTCCCAGGTCCCAAAGTGAAGATTTTCCCTGCTACCAACCCCATTCTCTGCCCTTGGACAGTACCTCCAGGGGCAAGAATCACCTCTAGATGACCACCATCTTGCCTCCCATCAGAGTATAGAACCTGCAAAGCCTTGTTATCTCATTTAATCCTCAAAACAACCCATTATCATGAATCCCTAAGGCAAAAGGAAATCTCTGGATCTAAAGTCTATTGTTACTAAATTGGTCGAAAGATGTAACTTCACTGCATACTAATTATTAACAGATAAAATTTTATAATTTTCATAAATGATAGCCAAATGATCTTAGATGAAACTCAGCCTTTACTATAAGCAAACTTTTACATTTTTTCAGTCTGTGTGGGAGTGGTCCTACTGTCTCAAACTTCAACATGTAGTCAACAGGGCTGATAAGATCTTATGGCCCAGGCAAAGTAGAAACTCTCTAAGAAACTTCACAGATGTAATAGGAGGAGGAGGAGGAAGAGTAAGAGTAGGAGTACAAGTAGGAGTACCAGTATGTACAAGGAGGAAGAATATGACTAGGAATAAGAAGAGGAGGAGAAGGAGAAGTATGAGTAGAAGGAGGAAGAGGAGGAGGAGGAATAAGAAGAGGAGTGAGGAGGAAGAGGCAGAGGAGTATGAAGAGGAGGAGGAAGAGGAGGAGGAGGAGGAGGAGTAAGAGTAGGAGTACGAGGAGGAGGAAGAGTGTTGTTATTTAGTCATGTCTGACTTTCTGTGACCCTATTTGGGATTTTCTTGGCAGATACTAGAGTGGTTTGCCATTTCCTTCTCCAGATCATTTTACAGATGAGGAAACTGAGGCAAGCAGGGTTAAGTGACTTGCCCAGGGTCACCCAGCTAGTCTGTATCAGAGGTTGGATCTGCACTCAGGAAGAGGAATTTTCCTGACTTCGGGCATTACACTCTATCCATTATTCCACCAGGCTGTTCCTTTCCTTTCAAAACAAATTTCTATAATCAGAGCAATTGAACAGTGGAAGTCTTTCATTGAATAAGTCAATACTAAAACATCAGAATCACTATAATAAGACACAAGTGTAAAAGCTCCTACTGTTGTTAATATGTATCTGTGGTCAACTCCATATCCCATGTAACTAGGTAAATGAGTTCTTAGGTTTATCAAGAATTATATATTTATGTATAAGAATAGGTCCTTAAAGTACTTCATTCTTTCAAGATGATAAGAGGATAATATGTATGCCCTAAAAAGGGGGGGATAGGACAAATATGTAAAAGTATTTTTTTTATTTTAATGAAATGGGGCAGTGAACAGAGCACCGGCCCTGGAGTCAGGAGAACCTGAGTTCAAATCCAACCTCAGATACTTAACACTTACTAGCCGTGTGATCCTGGGCAAGTCACTTAACCTCAATTGCCCTGCCCCTCCAGAAAAGCAAAAATATAAAAAATAAAATAAAATAAAATTTAATGGAGAAGTAAACTTTGGAAAAGCAGTAAGATTGGAATGTTTTCTCTAAGATCTAAGACACACACACATGATTAGCTTCCAAATATTTCTAATGGGACATAGAGACCTTGAGTATGTTTTGGTAATAAATCTCAAAATTAAATTATGGTTTCCACATGTAAAAGTGCATTAATAATTATAAAGAATTTTAAATAATATTTTTCTCCATTTTGAAGTATCTGTGTGAAAATATTAAGGGATAGGAGGGCTCATTTCCAAGTCAGGTCCTCTTCCATCAGCCTGGGAATGATGCCCATCTCAGGTGCAGAGTTTGAGTAAAGATAAAATGATCATACGGTATGTAAAAACTGAAGTTCTCTGAAGTTTCAGGTGAATAATGGGTTCCTAAGTTCTTCTTATAGCTTCTGTTGTTAATAAGGTTAGATTCCTATAGGAAAGTTAGTTCTCACCACATGAACTAATTAGTAGAAAAGCAAATTTGGAAGAATGTACTAAATTCTATTAAGTCTTGTTCATTTTAGCAAAAATTACCTAAGAATCTTCTTGGGTAACTTGGAACCATGGAAGCAGATATTCTCCCCTTGGAACTGCCCTCAGGATGAGACCTAATGCAGAATGTCCAAGGGAGATGTTTTGAGGGAGCAGATGACAACATGGGACATCTGGAACTCCAGATGAAATGTGCTGATGAAATGAACATTGGGAGTGGGTTACCAGGTTACAAGAAGACTTAATGATCGTTATTGTATTAATTTGACCTTTTGTTTCATGGTGTTTATGTTTCCTAGGTTTTCTCAGAGACCTGGGTGATATATAAATTTCTCCTTTCTAATTAGTACAGATGAGCCCTCTAAGTGGTTTAATCTATAACCTGACTTAGTTTACCTATAAAGCCTATTTAACATGGTTTTTCTCCTTAAGGGATATATGAGATTGTGGCTCTTTATCTAAGTTTGTTCAACTTTCAGGGCCCTGAAGGAAACATAAGATTTTGATGTGTGATGTTCATGTCACAGAACACCTGTTTTCTACTTCCCTAGCTTATAGCCACTAGTTATATGCTGAAACCCATCTAAAGTGGCCTGATGAACTTCCTCTGGCTTCATTCTATCTAAACATTAGACTAAAAGGGGAATTATGCAGATCTCCTTTTGAGATGCTTTTTGGGCATGCCCCCATCCAGTCAAGGCTTTTTTTCCCTAGTGTGCAGATTTCTATTAGGAGGAAATTCCTCTCTTGCTTCCTATAAACAAAAACTACAAACCAGACTTACCACTACATGGTTTTCAAGGTCTACACCAGGGGTGGGGAACCTATGACCTCAAGGCCATATGTGTCCCTTGAGGTCCTCAAGTGCAGCCCTTTCACTGAATGCAAACTTTACAGCACAAATCCCCTTAGTAAAAGAATTTGTTGAAGATGGCAGAGTAGTAACAGTACCTCCACAGCACTCTGGCCCACACCACTTCCAAATTAATGTAAAAGGGGACTCTGAACAACCTCTGGAGCTCCAGAACCCACAAAATGACACAGAAAAGCTAACCTCCCACTGAGGACAGCCCAGCAGCTTAGCATGGAGCAGCCAGCAAAGCAATCTGGGAGCCAAGCCCCAGCTCCCTTGAGATGGAGGTTTTAGCCCCAGGGCAGCCAGACTAGTAGCCAGCTGGAGGGACTTCAGAACACCAGCAGCTGTGGAATTTCCACAATTACATAGATGCCATGGACAAAGTGAGAGATTAATGCAGTATGGGCTTTGGGACCAGTACTTAGGAGCCTGTCGGCCTCTTTCCCTGGGGGCAAGAAGCCTCTGATTAGTGCAGCTTGCACCACATTGCCACATTGCAGCTTCAGCTCCTGGCCTGCAGGCAGTAGGGGGATCAGGCAATCAGTCTGGGGGGATGGTAATCGCTCTTGCTTTAACCTTCTTGGATCTGGATTACGGTTTGGGGTTGAGGTCTTGGGGTGTGTGACCAGCTTGCCAGAGTGTGTGGAGGCTTCATAGAGGGCACCCAACTAATACCTCTAGCAGCTGAGAAAACCCCAGAAATTTGGGACAGAAGCTCCCCTGGCTGGTGGCAGAGTCCAACAGTGTCAACAAGTCCAAAAGTCAAGTAACTGAGTGGCAACATGCCTAGGCAAAGGAAACAAAATAAACTGAAAAATTCAACATGAGACTTCTATTTGGGGGGCAAAGAGGATAAAAGCATGGAACAGGAGGATGACTGGGAGGTCAGAACTCCTGCACCAAAAGCCCCACATGAAAATACGAGCTGGTTACAGGCCAAAGAGGACCTTAAGAAGCAGATAAGAGAAGTGGGGGAAAAATTGGGAAGAGAAATGAGAAACATGCAAGAAAAGTATGAAATGAGAGTAAACAGCCTGACTGGGGAAAATAATACCTTAAAAAATAGACTAGGGGGGGTGGAGCCAAGATGGCAGAGTAGAAACAGCTCATCCAAGCCACTCTGCCCCCAGATTCCCCCCAAACTATGTAAAAGGGGACTCTGAACAACTTCTGGAGCCCCAGCACCCACAGAACGACACAGAGAAGCTAACCTTCCGCTGAGGACAGCCCAGCAGCCCTGCAGGAAGGACCAGCGCAGTGGTCTGGGAGCCAGAAGTGCGCAGCACGCAGAGTGTGGGGAGCTGAGCTGAGCCCAGGTCCGCGTGAGCCGGGGTTTTAGCCCCAGGGCAGCAGGGCCAGCAGCCAGCTGGAGAGACCCCAGAACACCAGCAGCTGTGGCGACTCCAGAATTATCAACATAGACATGTGTAGGACAAAGTAAGAGGTTAGTGTCCTATGGACTTTGGGACCAGTATTTGGGGAATGCGTCAGCTCCCTCCCCTGGGGGCTAGAAGCTGCTGAGGAGACATGCCATTTTGTAGTTTTCAGAGGCAGCTCCAGCTCCTGGCCTGCAAATTGTAGGGAGATCCAGCGATCAATCTTGGGGGGTAATCGCTCTTGCTTTAACCTCCTTGGATCTGGATTGTGATCTAGGGTGGAAGTTGTGGGTGGGTTTACAGCTTGCCAGAAATGGAAGTTGCCCCCAACACGTTCGGGACGAAAATTCCTCTATCTGGCCTTAAAGCCATAGTGTGGCAACAAGCCCAAAAGTCAAGTAATTAAGTGGCAACATGCCAAGGCAAAGGAAATAGAAAAATGCAACCCTAGACTCATATTTTGGGGACACAGAGAGGGAAAAGGACTGTGAGGTCAGAAGTCCTGCTCCAAAAGCCCCAGGGGAAAACATGAGCGGGTTGCAGGCCAGAGAGGACCTTAAGAAGGACTTTAAAAATAAAATAAGAGAAGTGGAGGAAAAATTGGAAAGAGAAATGAGAAGGATGCAGGAAAAGTATGAAATGAGGGTCAACAGCCTGACTGAGGAAAACAACACCTTAAAAAATAGACTAACTCAAATGGCAAAGGAGGCCCAAAAGGGCAATGAGGAGAAGAATGCCTTAAAAAGTCGAATTTGCCAGATGGAAAAAGAATCTCAAAAGTTCACTGAGGAGATTCATTCCTTCAGAGTTAGACTGGAGCAAATGGAAGCTAATGACTTTATGAGAAATCAAGATGCTGTTAAGCAGATCCAAACAAATGAAAGATTAGAAGGCAATGTGAAATATCTCATGGGAAAAACCACTGACCTGGAAAATAGATCCAGGAGAGACAATTTAAAAATTATTGGACTACCTGAAAGCCATGATCAAAGAAAGAACCTAGAAATCACCCTTCAAGAAATTCTCAAGGAAAATTGCCCTGATGTTTTAGATCCAGAGGGCAAAATAGAGGTTGAAAGAATCCACAGATCACCTCCTGAAAAAGATCCCAAAAAGAAAACTCCCAGGAATATTATAGCCAGGTTCCAGAATCCCCAGATCAAGGAGAAAATACTACAAGCAGCCAGGAAGAAACAATTTCAATATTGTGGAAACACAATCAAAATAGCCCAGGACCTGGCAGCTTCTACACTGAGGGATCGAAGGGCATGGAATATGATATTCCAGAGGGCAAAAGAACTGGGAATGAACCCAAGGGTCACCTACCCAGCAAAACTGAGTATTTTGTTTCAGGGGAAAATATGGTCATTCAGTGGAATAGAGGACTTTCAAGCATTCTTGAGGAAAAAACCAGAAGTGAATAGAAAATTTGACATCCAGACACAAGAAGCAAGAGATGCCTGAGAAGGTAATCAGGGAAAAGAAATCAAAAGGAACTTATCAAAGTTGAACTATTTACATTCCTATATGGAAAAGCAATAACTGTGACTGATGATATCTTTCTCACTATGAAAATAATGGAAGAAGGGGTGTGGTCATATGAATACATATGTGAATGTGTGTGTATATGTTTACAGTTATATATGGATAGAGGGCATAGGTTGAATTTGTTGGGAAGGGAGAATACTCAAGGGATGAAATTATGAGGTGAGAGAGGAAAGTGGCAAGAGGAGATGGGGAGAGACAGGGTAGGGTAAACTATCTCATGTAGAAGAAGTAAGGGGAAGTGGTTGCAAGGGAGGGGGAGAAAAGGAAGGCAAAAAAGGCAAAACCACATTCTCATTGAATTTGGTTCAGGGAGAGAATGACATACATACTAAATGGGATATCTCAACCTGCAGCAGAATAGGGGGAAGGGGGATGAGAGGAGGGATGATGGATGGGAGGGCATCCTTGGGGGGAGGTGAGGTTGGAAGTACCCACTATAGAAGAAGGACAGGATCATGTAGGGAATGGACCAGGTGGGGGGTGGGATGAGTGGGAGGGAATTATAAGCAGCCTTGTACAATATATCTACTATGATAATGCTTTGCATAGCTAGACATGTACAACATATACTGAATTACTTGTCTCCCCACAGGGAATGGGTAACAAGGGAGGAAGGAAATGGATCTGAAATTCGAGGTCTTAACATCAAATGTTTCAAATATATATAAATACTATTATTAATACTCTTTTGCTTATAATTGGGAGATAAGATGTGCAGGCATTGGGACACAAAGATTCACCTTCCTCTAATGGAAAAGTCAAAGGGGGTAGGGGTGAAGGTATGAGAGAGAGCAGATTGGAGGAAGCAATATCTTGTGGGACTGCTATTCTGGGAGGTTGGGTAGGGGAATAACGGGGGGAAATGATTATAACTCAAAATCTGGCGGAAATGAATGATGTAAAACAGAAGTTAATAAAGCATTTGTTTAAAAAAAGTAGACTAGGAGAGGCTAGGTGGTGCAGTGAGTAAGAGCATTGGCCTCGGAGTTGGGATGACCCAAGATTGAAACCAGCCTCAGAATATGAGCTCCCACACATAAATAATGACTAGCCGTGTAACCTTGAGCAAGTTACTTAACCCCAATTGCTTTTAAAAAAAATAGACTAACTCAAATGGCAAAAGAGGCTCAAAAAGGTAATGAGGAGAAGAATGCCTTAAAAAAACAAATTTGCCAAAAAGAAAAAAGAATCTCAAAAGATCACTGAGGAGAATCATTCCTTCAGAATTAGACTGGAGCAAATGGAAGCTAGTGACTTTATGAGAAAGCAAGATGCTGTTAAGCAAATCCAAACAAATGAAAGAATAGAAGGCAATGTGACATATCTCATGGGAAAAACCACTGACCTGGAAAATACATCCAGGAGAGATAATCTAAAAATTATTGGACTACCTGAAAACCATGATCAAAGAAAGAACCTAGAAATCATCCTTCAAGAAATTCTCAAGGAAAATTGCCCTGATGTTTTGGAACCAGAGGGCAAAATAGAGGTTGAAAGAATCCACCGATCACCTCCTGAAAAAGATCCCAAAAAGAAAACTCCTAGGAATAGTGTAGCCAGGTTCCAGAATCCCCAGATCAAGGAGAAAATACTCCAAGCAACCAGGAAGAAACAATTTCAATATTGTGGAAACACAATCAGGATAGCGCAGGATCTGGCAGCTTCTACACTGAGGGATTGAAGGGCATGGAATGTGATATTCTGGAGGGCAAAGGAGCTGGGATAAAAACCAAGAATCACCTACCCAGCAAAACTGAGTATCTTGTTTCAGGGGAAAATATGGTCATTCAGTGGAATAGAGGACTTTCAAGCATTCTTGAGGAAAAAACCAGAGTTGAATAGAAAATTTGACATTCAGACACAAGAAGCAAGAGATGCTTGAGAAGGTAATCAGGTAATCAAAAGGAACTTATCAAAGTTGAACTATTTACATTCCTACATGGAAAAAATGATAACTGTAACTGATGAAACCTTTCTCATTATGAAAATAGCTGAAGAAGGGTATATGGGCATATAAATACATATGTGAATGTGTGTATATATTTTTACAGGTATGCATAAATAGAGGGCACAGGTTGAATTTAATGGGAAGGGATGATACTTAAGGGGTGAAATTGAGAGATGAGAGAGGAATATAGCAAGAGGAGATGGGGAGAGACAGAGTGGGGTAAACTATCTCATGTCAAAGAGGCAAGGGAAAGTGGTTGCAGGGGAGGGGAAGAACAGGAAGGCAAAAAGGAAAAACCTTATTCTCATTGAATTTGGCTCAGGGAGAGAATGACATGTATACTAAATGGGATATCTCACCCTACAGGAGAGTGGGGGGGGGGGGATAGGGGGGATGATGGAAGGGAGGGCAGGCTGGGGGGAGGGAAGTTGGAAGCACCCACTTTTGAAAGGAGATAGGATCAAAGTGGGGAGTGGACCAGGTGGGAGGTGGGATAGGAGGGAGGGAAATATAGTCAGTCTTTTACAATATATCTACTATGGTAATATTTTACATAGCTATACATGAATAGCATATACTGAGTTGCTTATCTTCCCAGCGGGAGTTGGTGGCAGGGGAGGAGGGGAATGGGTCTGTAATTCGAAGTTTTAAAATCAAATGTTTTAAAAATATATAAATACTATGACTAATACTATTTTGCATATAATTGGGAGATAAGATGCACAGGCATTGGGGCACAGGGATTCACCTTGCCCTATTGGAAAAGTCGAAGGGGATATGGGAGAAGAGATGGGAGAGAGCAGATTGGATGAGGGGTATCCTGTGGGACTGATATTCTGGGGTGATGGGTAGGGGGAAAATGGGGGAAAATTGTAACTCAAAATCTGACAGAAATTAATGGTGTAAACCAGAAGTTAATAAAGCATTTGAAAAAAACAGAATTTGTTTTGTAAAACTTGGACTCAGTCAAAAGGCTGTACCCAAGTTCCTAAAAGGTCACATGTGACCTCAAAGCCAGAGGTTTTCCACCATGTAACATATATTATATAACATATAAGACCAACAAAACTCCACCAGCTTGGGAAGACCTATGGCAGGTGCTACTGACTACTCCAACAGCAATAAAGTTTGGAGAAAAGGATTCAATACAGGGAAATGGCCTGTTGGCTACCCGTGGTAAATAGGTCCTTATTGCCCTCTGCCTTATAATTCTTTTTAGACTTTGGGTGAGTTGCTACGTTAAAGCCTGTTCCAGAGTAGTCCCAGAGAGGCTCATGTTTGTGTACTCAGCCACCCATTACCATGTAAAAAAATCTTATAGAATTAGCTTAGAGATAGTGATCCATGGGGGACAAGTCATCTAGGATCAAAGGCATGGGGGGGAGTGGAGCAGAGTTGAGAAAACTAAAGTGACTCCATTTTGTATCATTGCTGGCATTTTGAACAGTTGCTGGAGTTGAGTCTCACTTCTCTGAGTTAAGTTTAAGTTTTCCTGCAAGTCACATAACTTTGGAGAAGTTATTCATTATTGTACCACTAACTATTTTGCAGGATACAGGTAGATACAGTTCCTAAATTCTGGAAAGTCTCCAAAGATAAAAACAGTAACTGTACTTTATTATAAAAAACTTTGCAAATCTCTCTTCAGGGTCTCTGCGCCTACTGAGGAGGCCCTGGACCCAATTTGTTTCATGTCTGCATGCATTGCAGATAGATCACATTGGTGAGAATTTATTTCCTCGGTTATGATAAAATTGCTCATCACAGTCTTATAGGATCATAGTATTTAGAGATGGAAGGACCCTTAAAATTATCTAGTACAATTCTTCTAACAGATGGATAAACTGAGACCCAGAGAAGGTGATTGATTTGTTCAGGTAGGAAGAAGCAGAGTGTGGAATTCAGAGAATTACATAATCCCAGAATCCAATAGTTAGAAAGGACCTCAGAGTACATCTAATGCCACCCATACCTGACAAAGCATCCCCCTTATGGTATGGAAGGCAAGTGGTCCTGCTTGATGACTAGCAGATTGGCTAGTGTATGGAAGGGAGTATATGCAATAAGGCTGGAAAGTAGCCTTAAATGCCAGGTGGAAAAATTGCACTTTAACTCTGATAGTAATATGGAGACACTGAAGGCTTTTGAGCAGAGGAGTGGCATGACCAGATGTGAACCCAAGAAAAATCATTCTGGTTGGATTTGAGAGATAGAAAGGTAGAATTAGAAAATGTTAGCTCTCTGGGATATCACCAGCAGTTGCTAAAGCAAACATAGAAGAAGCGTGGAATAGTTTACCTGTCTGATATATGGATAAGGGAAGAGTTTATGGCCAAATAAGAGATAGAAAGCATTAGGAGATATAAATGCACAAATAAAACCAAAGTAGCCAAGATTAGAAGGAAAGCAAGAAACAGGAAACAAATTTTACAACAATTTTCTCCAACAAAACCCCTATTTCTCAAATATATAGAAAATGGAGTCAAATTTATAAGAATATGAGTCATTCCCCAATTGATAAATGGCAGTTTTCAGAAAAAGAAATAAAAATATCTATAATCATATGAAAAAATGCCCTAAATCATTATCGATTAAAGAAATATAAATTAAAACAGTAATTAAATTAACATAATTAAATTGGCATAAATTAAAACCCACACCTATCAGACTGGCTATGACAGAATAGGAAAATGACAAGTGTTAGAGTGGATATGGAAAAATTGGGAGACTATGCATTGTTGGTGGAGTTGTGAACAATCCAATCATTCTAAACAATAATTTGGAACGGTGCCCAGAGGGCATACCTTTGACCCTGCAATACCACTACTAGGTCTTTACCTGAAAAACATCAAAGGAAAAGGAAAAGGATTTATATATATAAAACTATTTATAGCTCACAAACACATACACAAACACACACACACTTGTTGCAGCAAGTACCCCAGCATCCCCAGAGTGGCTGCCAACACAGGTTCTTAGATCTGCTTTTCTAAAGGAAAGCAACTCAAAATGGGTTAACAACTTTGCTTTAATCAAACATATCATTTACCTAGTTCAGGGGAAAAAGTCAGTACCCCGAACTTCATAGTATGCAGAGGTTAAAAGTAGAAATTACAAGAAACATTTCAAGCAGACAGGCCTCCAGCTGTCCAACCATTACATCCATACCTAGTCAGTCACCAGACAGGGAAGTATCAACATCTGGGTTTTCAAAGCCAAGGGGCTCAACAGCTGCCCAGAGTCTTGTCTGGTCAAATCACACAACACTTCTCAAAGTGAGCCCCAAAGCAAAGCCTCCCATCAGGGATTATATAGCCTTCTCCTGGGTCAGAGAATGTAACCACCCTCTTGACCCACTGCCCAGTCACGAAGTATCCCCTTGAAAAACAAGCCTCCCAGCACAGGCTTCATGTGCACTTAAGCCTATCAAAGGGTCTAGGGGCAGGGAAGATCTTATACAATATGATCTTAGAAAGATGGCAACAACATAAATTTATATTCCCATTACAACACTCTATTCAATAAACTCCAGCAACTCCCTATCATCTTCAAGTTCAAATATAATATCCTGTCAAAGCCCTTAACAAACTAGCCCCCTCTTACCTTTCCAGTCTTATACTTTACTCCCCTACATACACAATGATCTAGTGACAGTGACTCCCTTGCTTTTCCTCATAAACAACTTTCCATCCCCTGACTCCAGACATTTGGCTATCCTCCATGCCTGGAATTCTCTTCCTCACCTCCACCTCCTGCTTCCCTGGCTTCCTTCAAGCACTAACTAAGATCCCTCCTACTACAGGAAACCTTTCCCTGTCTCCCTTAATTCCAGTGCCTTCTTTCCATTGATTATTTTTTATTTATCCTGTATTCAGCCTGTTTGTACATAGTTTGTATACTCTCTCCTCTATTAGACCATAAGCTCCTGGAGAACAGGAACTAGACTGTCTTTTGCCTTTCTTTGTACTTAGCACAGTGCCTGGTACATAGTAGGTGCTTAATAAATGTTCATTGACTGATTAATAGCTAATGACAGCCACAAGGGAAAAGATGGCCCCATCACATTCTCCATCCTATCTGCTTCTTTACAAATGCATCTCCTTTTGTAGCAGGAGCAGATTTGTGTTCTTACTGTCATGACTTACAGAAGCCATATTCAACCTCCAAATGACCTTCCAGGGCCTCATTCCCCAAGGTACTCTGGTCACCAGCACAAATATACATGCAGCAGATGCCATGTTTACTGGATTCATATGGGGAAATGTATAAGTACAAAGAACCTGGCTGCAAATTCCTCAGGTCCAGCAATCTGAAAGAGGAAGAATAGGCCATTCTTACTGTGAAAGGTCAAATGAAACACAATAAAATTGAAGCCAGAACAGTAGTGAAGGGGAGCCACCTAGAATACTATTAGGGTAGAGACAAAGCCATCCCATCAAGGGAAGGATCCTAGAGAAACCAAATAGGCATAAGCCTTCCAGGAGGCTAATCCTACCTGAGGCCAAGGTCAAGTATTAAATAAGGGAGATCCAGTGAATTATGACAATACCACAAGCTAAGGCCTCAAAACCCAGAATAGTCCATCACAGAAGATGTCAGCATGCATGCCAGGCTTGCCAGGTGCTTGGGTAGCACACTTGGTGTGCAATGATCTACAGCCTCCACCACTACCAATCACAGTATTTGGAACTAGAAGGAAGCCTCAGAATTCATCTCCTCCAGCTCTTAAAGTAACATGTTGAATTTACTATGATATATAGATATAGATATACATTAAAAGTAAATTATACATTAAATAGAGATTCACGGTTTCATTTATAACCCTCTTTTTCTATTGTACTTTGTAGAGATGTTCTTTCTCTTTTTTCCATTGATGTTCATTAAATTTGGAATAAGAAAAATAACATTTTAAGAGAAAAAGATCAGAGCATCTAGGTGGCACAGTGGATAGAGCACTGGCCCTGGAATCAGAAGGACCTGAGTTCAAATCTGGCCTAAGACACCTATTAGTTGTGTTACTTTGGCAAGTCACTTAAGCCTGATTTCCTCAGAGAGAGAGAGAGAGAGAGAGAGAGAGAGAGAGATTATATCCTCTACCTTCTCTCCTCTTTTTACAAATGAGGATACCAAGGCCTAGAGAGAGTAGGGGACTTGCCAGATCACTCAGCAAGGAGGGTCTCGAACTCAGGTCTTCAGACTCCAGAAGCGGTGGCTACCAAGAGATCTGAATCAGTATACCAGTCTGAGTTGAGAAGTATCAACCAGGAAGACTTCCTGGAGACAAAGAACCAGAAAGGCAGCATGGGCCGGCACAGAAGAGGGGGAAGATCCCAGTTACCCTGAAAAACACAGGGAACATGTTTGCACCCACAACAAAGGAAGATACAAAGATAACCTTCAAATCATTATTTATTCTCTCTGGCAGTTTTGTTGCCTCTATTAATTGATTTGCTGCTATTAAAAACCTAATAATTAAAATGATAGGCTTCTATAGATGGGTCAATTAAAATCTCCCTTGGCTAATCAATTTCCTTCTCAATGAATGCCATAGGGCAAACAGATATTCCATGTTTCTTTTTTTTAGTATTCTATTCCCACATCCCAGGAGCCCTAAGTCCTTTGGCTTCCCACAAGATCCTCTGTGACACTCTACCCCTGCTTGTCTTCCCCTGGGAATCTCCCCAACACCTCTGCATGCCCAACCTTCCCCTGTTTATAATCAATGGACAGGATTATAATATCAGAAAAAAATCAAGAAAAGTCCCCAGCACATTGGATGGACTCTCTTGTGTTGAACCTGTGAGAGGATATAGACAAGAGTAGCAGAAGATGAATAGGAATGTACGGATTGCAATTAGCCTTCATTGGACGGATCGCCCCATCAATGAGCTCACAGACCTATTGGCATATTGAAGAGCCCCCAACACACCACCCAGCAGCACCTTTGACATATGGGATTCTGAGAATGCCCAAAAGATCTGTGATTATGTCAAATGAGGGACCTCTCAATTTTAAAACTCCTACTGATACACATCACAACTTATATATGCCTTAGTAGACAAATCCTAGGAGGTCTCTTGAGTCACATAGAGGTTAAATGACTAGACCTCTAAGTATCAGTGGTAAAATTTTAATCCAGGTCTTCTCTGGATTTGGAAAAGCTCCATCCAAACCCTAACTGTGTGACCTTGGATAAGTCATTGAACCTCTATGGACATCAGTTTCCTCCAATATAAAAAAATGGGAGGCAAGCTTAATTAGATGGTCTCCACAGCCCCTTCCAACTCAAAATGTATGATCCTCTGTGACTTCACCTCCTTGTGCCTCAGTTTCTTCATATTTAAAATGAAAGCTTTGGATTAGATGGTCTCTGAGGTCTCTTTGGGGTCTAATCTGTGATCTTTTTCCTGATTTCTTGCTTAGCATGGCCCACTACACCAAGATATCTCTACCTTCTACATCGTAGGCACTGAACAATTGAACCAAATCAAAATGGATCAGATTGAATTGAGAGAAAAGGATGAAATTAAAGAAACTGGAAGAGAGATTGGCAGTAGCAAGGAAATGGACCACTTCTTTATCTGAAAATGGAGCAAAGGACAAGGGAATGGGGGTCAGTGAAGTTGGGTTTGGAGGTGTAGAGAATCGTGGAGAAGAGGGAAGTCACTGTGAATTACCTCAGTTTTTTCCGCAGAAGTGGAGGTGAGGTCCTTTCTTTCCCAGAGACAACAGGGAAGAGTGCTGCATGAGCCTTAAGGAGAAACAAGAAAGATTAGTACATCATTAATCCGTAGGGAGTGGACTACAGAGTGGTCCAGGAAGGAACAAAAGCATCATCCTGCAGCAATCAGGGCCCAGTTGAAACTGTGAAACCAATCGATAGTAGACTCAATCAGCACAGCTGTATGGCTCTCTCCAGAGGTATTCAGTATCACACAAGTAGACTCAGAGAAAACAAACCTCGGGAATCGCCCAAGGTTGGGGTCTGGTGAGGTATGAGGGGCAAGAAGATAAGGAGGAAATGACAAAGAGGTTTGCCTCTTTCCTAGCTGACTGCTCCTCAGTCTCCTAAACACAAGTGATCTCCAAGGTTCTGTCCTGGGCCCTCTTCTCTTCTCCTTTATTCTCTTGCTTGGGAGCATCTGCTCCCATGAGTTTAACTATTACCTCTGCTACTGATGCCCAGATCCATGTATCCAGCCCTAGTCCCTCCCTGAGCTTCAGTCCCCTATCACCCCAGTGCTCACTGGGTGGCCTAGAAACATCTTAAACTCAACACACTTAAAACTCAACTCATTTCTTTTCCCCAAAACCTTCCTCTGCTTCCAAACTACCCTAATGTATCTTCAATCTTTCCAGCCTCCCAGGTTTGTAACCATAATGTAAACCTGGCCTCTGCAATCTTTCTCAGCCCAAATATCTCATAAATTGCCAAATCTCACCATTTCTGCCTACTCAATATCTCTGGCACCTTATGGGGGGAGTACACAAAGTTTTCCTGCTTCTATGTCACCATCTTGGCTCCATCCCCTAAATAACATCCTTTATGAAAAAAAGTGAAAGTGATGAATAGATTTAAGGGATTAGAGCTGGTAGAGTGCCTGAAGAACTACAGACAATATTGTACAGGAGGCATCAACTAAAACATTCCAAAGAAAAAGAAGAGCAAGAAAGCAAAATGGTTTTCTGATAAGGTTTTACAAATAGTGGGAAAAGAAGGAAAGGGAAAAGGGAAAGACAAACTCAACTGAATGCAGCATTCCAGAGAATAGCAAAGAGAGATTTAAAAGTTTTTCTCAAATGAACAATGCAAAGATAGGACTCATTGGAAAAGACCCTGATATTGAGAAAGATTGAAGATAAAAGGAAAAGGGGACAGCAGAGGATGAGATGGATAGTGTCATGGAAACAATAAATATGAGCTTGGACAGACTTTGGGAGACAGTGAAGGATAGAAGGGACTGGTCATGGGGTCCCAAAGACTCAGACATAACTGAACAACAGCAGCAAGTGTATTATGCATGTATTATGAATTGTGTATCATGTATATATGTATATGCCTACCCATCCTCCTGGCCCACCAAGTGGAAGTGGGAGGGGAGGGGGAAGATGGATAGAATGACCAGGAATGTGGCATCTCATAGTACAGGAGTTTTGTAGCATTTTGTGCACTCTGGACCCTTTTAGGAGCAGTCTGCTAAAATCTATTGATGGACCTCCTTTCCAGAATCATGTTTTTAAAGCATTGAATGAAATGCTAAATTTCATTTTGTGGTTAGTGAAAATGAAAATATCATTCTTTTTCCCATCTGAGTTCATGGACCATCTGACATCAATCTAGGTACCCATTGAGGTTCCATGGGCCCAACAGGCCCCAGATTAGGAATTCCTGAAAGAAGATGAGAAAGAACTTGTTGGAGGAGAAGGTATAGAAGGAAGGGGAGCTCACTACCAACAGCACTAGGCAAGTTCATCTTAAACATGCCTGAAAGAACTTTTCTCCTCTTTTAGTCAGCTAGTTGGTACAGTGTAAGGAGGGCTGGACCTGGTGGCAAGATGACCTTGGTTCAAATTCAGCCCCATTCACCTAATAGCTATGTGACTCTGGACAAGTCATTTGAAATTTGTCTTCTTTAATTTCTTCAGTTGTAAAATGGGCATCATAATAGCACCAAGTCACAGAATTGTTATGAAAATCAATCAATTAATAAACATCTATTTAGCACCTAAAAAAACAGAACTAGGGGCTCAGATGATAGGATGAAAGGGGAGGGAAGCAGAGAAGGGAGACAGAGCATGGCTGAGTTGGATGGGATGAGAGATCAGAGAGAAGGATCCGAGGAGGGGGAGTTTCACATTGGCATACACTAGCTCTGAAGGGTAGGGAGGAGGGAAGCAGGAGGGGGTACTTAGCTATATAATCATTGGATAGGGGACAGTGCCATCCACTGGCCTAGGGCTATCACCCTCCAGGGAACTATGTTGATGAATGATGGCATCAACTTCCTTTCTCAAATACCAGGACTAAGAAATTGAGTAAGCATTAATGATACCAGCACCCTGAGATGAAAGAACTATCTGGTCCTCAGGGCTCTGCCTGAACGCAGACTCAGCACCAGGTCCTTTGCTACACTCTAAATGTATCCATATACATATCCATAAACACTCTAGCATGCATCCATGCATTTGGCTTCTGACTGGGTCTGGTGTGTGATACCCTGCTCCTAGGGTAAGAGGTCCTAGGGCTAAAAAGCCCTAACTTTTTTTAAAAACCCATAACTGTACTGGTTATGAAGGAATCAGAGAATAAGAGACCAGTGATTTAGAGATGGAAGGCATATATCAGACAGTTAAAGCAGAAAATTAACATTTCAGCTTTTTACATAAGAGGAAACTGAGGCCCAGGGAGGTGGTGACTAGCCCAAGGTCACACAGATAGTATCAGAGGTACTCTGACTCTACAGTCAGGGCTTTTTCCACTGTACCAGGAGGGCTGAGGCATTGCTGCTTTTCTCATGTGGTTGGATAAAGGAGGGCAGAGTATGATAGGTTCTCAACCCATGGCAGTTGATTCTGGAGCAAGAAGGCTTCCAAATGCAGTCCCTAAGCTGATCACTAGTCACAAACAGTTCAGCCATGGGGAACTGTGTCACCATGGAAGTGACTCAGGGTTACTGTAACTCTTTCCTACTGGAGCCATGGAGACTCTATACCCATTCCCAGGCTCTGGGTCCAGGCCTTTCATAGGGTGGGGGCGGGGAGGAGGAAGGGGAGAGAGGCAGGGAAATGGGGAGATGGAGAGAGAGAGGGAAGGAGGGAGGAAGGGAGAGAGGGAGAGGGACAGAGACAGAGAAAGGGAAAGAGACAGAGAGAAAGGGAGAGGGAGGGAGGGAGGGGGTGAGGAGGGAGGTAGAGAGAGAAAGGGAGGGAGGAAAGGAGAGGAAGAAAGAGGGAGAGAGAGGGAAAGGAGGAGAGAGAGAGAAAGAGGGAGAGAGAGAGAGAGAGAGAGAGAGAGAGAGAGAGAGGAGACCTCAGAGGCCATCCAGTCCAATCCCTTCATTTTATAAATGAGGAAACTGAGGCCCAGGGAGGTATGGTGACACCCAAAGTCACAGAGGTTTAAAAATGACGAAACCTAGATTCAAGCTCAGGCTTTCTCCACTCTAGGTCCCAGCTTCCCAGCCAACCATACTCCCTTGCTGTACTGCACTCTCCCCATCTACCATATACAGCTGTGTTTCCAGCACAAACAAAAACCAAAAAATTGCAGAGAAAAATTGAACCCACAAGATAGTTTCTCAGCAAGAAATTAACATATGCTGCATAAGCAAAAAAAAAGCCCATATTTTAAATTAAACCTTTATTAAATATTGAGATCAGTGAGTTCCCATCAATATTACACGTGTCCTGAAATATTGTAATCATGCATATTTCATTAACTACATGGCCAAATCTTTCTAATAACATTCACAATTTGCCCCACCCCCATGCTTGGCAGAAAGGCTCTTGAAGCCAGGGAAGGGGTAGAATAAGGGACGTGAGTTTTCCTTTCTGCTACCATTGGGGACTTTAAAGTATGAAGATACGGACATGAAAACAATATGTTTATTCAAAGAGTGCACTCGATAGGAAAAACCTCGGTGGCAACCTTGGAGCACCACAAGCAAAAGCGAATGGTGTGTTATTTATCATAGCTAATTATTGATCAATCAGCATTTATTAAGTGCTTACTATATGCCAGGCGCTGGGAATGCAAGGACAAAGAACGAAAGGATCCTTCCTCACAAAGCAGCTTACAATGGGGGAGACAAGTACATTAACACACATATGTAGCACAAATATCCAAGGGAGAAATATGAAGATTTGCAAAATGGTTCAATCCAGCTGCCCAACAGCAGTGTGGGAGGGAGAGCACTGACAATTAAGTGGATCAGGGAAGGCTTTATGCAAAAGATGTTGCTTAAGCTAAAGAATTTTATGAATTATACAGGCTTTTGATTGGCTCTATTCACTCAGATTTTCCCCAGACTTCCTTGGTTTCCTTTCCACTAACCTTTTCTCCTGTGATCCAGCAGCTTATTCAAGGCTCCCTGCTACCAGAAGGGAGGTCTGACCAGCCTGCCCCATGGTACAGGGTCCCTGGGCCAGATTGGACCCCTCCCTCACTCCTCCTGTTTGGTTAATGTGTGACCTTGGTCAGTCAAGTCATTTCATCTGCCTTGGCCTCAGTTTCCCCATCTGTAAAACCTAAAGGGTTGGGCTAGGCAGTCTCTAAATCTCAGGAACCATAAAGAGAAGTACACACCCCCAGGAGCTCATCCCTGGGAGGAAAGTTCACTTTGAACTTCTGTTTGTTTTAACCAAATCTCTTTCTATCCTCCACCCCTCAATCTGCAAACTGCAATTGAGCACATGTATAATACAGTGTAACCTTATTTGTTTTAATAAGGTCATTCAGAGCAGCTGTTAAATGATCCATAGTGTTCAATGAAAACCCCAGGTGTTTCAAACACAAACCTTATGGCCCACCGCCCCATAGGCTCCACACATCATTATTAGTTATTGCTTTCATATCCCGGGAGGGAGGGGCATGGTGCCCCAGCAATCTGGAAAATCCATGTCAAATTTTTGGGCCCTCCCTTCAGAAGAAGTCTGAATTATTATGGTATTAAAAATTAAACCATAGGGGTGGCTAAGTAGCACAGTGAATAGAGCACCGACCCTGGAGTCAGGACGACTGAAGTTCAAATCTGGCCTCAGACACTTAACACAAAACTAGCCGTGTGACCTCGGGCAAGTCACTTAACCCCAATTGCCCTGCCCTCCCCCCTCCAAAAAAAAGCAAAAAAAAAAAAGTTAAACCATGTTGATATTATACAATACTTTACATGTATTTTATGCATCTCTTGAGTTTCTAAACTTTTTCTGCATCTTCTGGCCTTCGAGTACCATCTGTGGCTTCTGCAAAACTCCCCCCAAATTCCTGCAGTGACATATCAAAACCATGATGGAAAGTCGTGAGGTAGAAGGGATAACTGCACAGTATTTCTTCACTTAATTTTCTTTTCTTTTCTTTTTTATTTTTGGAGGGCAGTTGGGGTTAAGTAACTTGCCCAAGGTCACACGGCTAGGTTTTTGTTTGTGTGTGTGTTAAGTGTCTGAGGCCAGATCCGAACTCAGGTCCTTCTGACTCCAGGGCTGGCGCTCTACTCACTGTGCCACCTAGCCGCCCCTTCATCACTTAATTTTCTAACCAAGTGGCTTCCCTCAAAGGAGGACCCTGCCTGGTGGGGAAAAGCACCACATTCTGAGAGCAGAGGGGCAACAGGTTCAGGGGCCTCTAGCTGCCCCCCTCAACAACAGGGAATTCTGAAACTGAAGGGCATACTGCAGATAATCCAACCCAATGCCCCACAATGTAAGGATGAGGAGATTAACCCCTAGAAGGAGTCGTAGCGATCCAGAATGGCAGAGCTAAGAGAGACCCCAGAGACCAAGGCCAACCTTCTCATTTTTCAGATAAGAAACTCAAAGCCAGAGAAGTTAAGCAATTTGCCCAGAATCACACAGGTAGTAATGAGCTGAGCCAGGATTCAAAGCCAGGTACTTAGACCACAGAGCCAATACTCATCCACTAGATTCTATTGTATTCTCTCTCTTTAATGCTCTCTGTCCTCTGGCCTCCCTGATTGATTGCCTTATTTCTATTCACTCTCTTTTCTCTTCTCTATAGTCAGAATTTACTAAACACTAAAGTTGTAACTGGCCTGAAACAACAAGGGCTTTGCCCCATGCACTAGCAGCTAGGTTGGGAACATGTGGGTGTTTCTTCCCTGCAGGGACTGCCATAGCAATATTCCACCAACTCTCACTTCTGTAGTGCACAAACCACTCCTGAGTCAACCACCCAGGGGTCCCATCATCATGACACCCTCCTCCTGGAGTCTATCTCTCCTCATGGCTCAGACTCTCTGAAGGTGGCCCATATCCCTTTCTATGGTCACATTGTCTTCTCTCTACCAAAACCTCCTTCCTGTCACTCACCTGACTTTGCCCCTGGCAGAATAATCCCTAGTTATGGTTCTGCAGAATTCTATAATATAGCCAGCCCCATGCCAGGTGACAGAACTAAGCCCAGAAGGGGACATTTCTTGCCCAACATCACATTACTTTCCAGTAGCAATGGTGCTAAATCAGTGGCAGAGTTGGGTTTAGAATCCAAACTCAGGACTCTTCCCACTATACCAGGCTCAGGGTAGGTAGTTTAGAGGTCAATGTTCCAGGTAGTCTCTCTCAAAATATCTTCAAGATCCACCTGAGGGAATGGGACCAATCTCCTGAGGGCATGTATTCAGGCCCATACCATGGCTTTACCATATTGGTATTGTCCGGAGACTGAACAATGAAACCAATGTCTGTACCTTCCACACACCCTGTCCAGCCATCATGGGCAGAAATCCAGGGAAATGGCTAAAGTTTGGGGCCAGGAATAACTGGAATGCAAACTCAGACTCTTAGTCATGTCTCTGTATACATAAGCAGAAGATGGGGCTCACACCATAAAGCAGAGGAAAGCCAGGGTAGAGGCTGAAGAGTTCCTGCCCTAGGGGCAAAGGTTAGTCTCTGGTTGTTCAATGAACAAATCCACTTGCTTAGACTAGATCCCGGCTTTGCTCAGGGCATGTTTTCTACTTACTCCTTTGTTTCTATTTGGGGATAAGAAATAATAATAATATATCAATATTAATTTTAAGATAATATAGTAAAATAATAAATTTTGGGATAATAAATAATAATATATTAATATAAGGATATTATTTTAAAATATTAATATAGTAAAATAATAAATTTGGGGATAATAAATAAGAATATATTAATATGATAATATTATTTTAAAATGTTAATATGGTTAAATAATAACAAATTTGGGGATAATAAATAAGAATATATTAATATAATGATATTATTTTAAAATTTTAATATAGCTAAATAATAAACTTGGGGATAATAAATAAGAATATATTAATATGATAAAATTATTTTAAAATGTTAATATAGTTAAATAATAATAAATTTGTTGATAATAAATAATAACATTAATATAATGATATTATTTTAAAATATTAACATAGTGAAATAATAAATTTGGGGATAATAAATAAGAATATATTAATATAATAATATTATTTTAAAATGTTAATATGGTTAAATAGCAATAAATTTGCAGGTAATAAATAATAATATATTAATATAATGATATTATTTTAAAATATTAATGTAGTAAAATAATAAATTGGGGAATAATAAATAAGAATATATCAATATGATAATATTATTTTTAAATGTTAATATAGTTAAATAATAATAAATTGGGGGATAATAAATATGAATATATTAATATGATAATATTGTTTTTAAATGTTAATATAGTTAAATAATAATAAATTGGGGGATAATAAATAAGAATAAACTGCCTCCCAAGGGGTGGTTTAGCACAAAGGAACAGATGACCATAAATCTAGAACTAGAAGGTACCTTCAAAGTCTTCTAGTTCAATCCCCTCACTTTATAGAGTAAGAAACAGGCCTGCAAGATCAGCTAGGTGGCACAGTGAATAGAGCACCAGCCCTGGACTCAGGAGGACCTGAGTTCAAATCCAGCCTCAGACACTTGACACACTAGCTGTGTGACCTTGGGCAAGTCACTTAATCCCAACAGCCCTCCAAAAAGCAAAAAAAAAAGAAAAGAAACGGGCCTGGAGAGAGGACAGTGCAGGATCATCTATAATCTTAGGCATCGAAAAAAAACATTATTCTGAGAAGGGGCCCATTAGCTTCACCCAATGCCAAAAGGGGTCCATGACACATAAAACTCTTGGCTCAGCACAATGCCTGTCATACAGTAAGTGCTTAATAAATGCTTGCTGTTGACTAAGCACAAATAGGCTTGTCATGAGGTTGACCACAAAGGATGAATTTTTCTGGCTACAGAAACTCATGAAGACCATCCTTGGTGCATATATGCATATGTGTTGGGGGAAGGGTGTCTTTGTCAGTAGAGGGAATCCATAGTCCTAGAAGTACTCCATCAATTGGTCAATCCACAAGCATTAATTCATCATCTACTATGTTTCAGAAGCTGTGGAAACCATCCCTACCTTCAAGGAGCCCATGACTAGGTTTATTAATGAAGCTACTGAAACTCATTCAATTCATCAAGGATTTCTAAAGCACCTTCTATGTATAATGCACTGTGCTAGGTGCTGGGAGTTCAAAGTAAAGCAGTTCCTACTCTCAAGGAGATTATATTCTACTGGAAGAGAAAATACAGAATTATATGAGTAACAATAATAATAATCCTTGCTAATAAGTAGAGAAAACTAACAGCCTAGACAAAACTCATAGCAAGCTGGGCTTATTAGCCAAAATAGGTCTTCTAACTCTTGGGCATCAGTGTCCTGTGCAGAGAAATGGCCTCAAAGAATCCCACTCAGTGCAAGGATATGCTTTCTACTGGCACATGGACCCACACCTTTTCTAAGACACTTTGTTCTGTCCAAAATAAAGAAAAAGAAACCCCCCCGCCAAAAAAGACCAGAAATGAATGTTGTGTTAGACTGGAAACTACCCCAAACAGGGCAGAGGGACGTCCTCAGATATCTCTATGTTGATAAGTGAGTAGAGAAGAAAACAGATGGTCTGCCTTTTACCATGAGGGAAGGGGGAATATCGAGAGGCAAACACAAGGACAGACAGAGGCAGAGACAGAGATGGGGCATTTTCACATGGCCTCCAGTATGAAATCTCGTCTGGGTCCTGGGAAGGCAAAGAGCCAGTTGGAGGACAAAAAACATAAATTTTATTATGGCCCCCACTGCGTGCTGGCTAATTGAGAGCAACCATTACAGTTTGGCCAAAATTCTGCAGTGTGTCACAATCTTTGGGATGACACAGTAGACTCGAGGCTTGCCCAGTCTCTCCAATGTTTCCCGTTCACATGTTTACAAACCGACTGCCTGCCCTTTCCCAGCTGCTCAAGGCCTAGTCTGCTTGCCTGCCTGTGCTGGAGCCACCAAGTCTTAGGCTGCTGCTAAGCCCAACCTCTCACTCTAAGGATCAATTTACCCCTGCCAGTTCTCACTTGCCTGCCCCCACAAAGAGAGAATAAAGCCAGGGCTGAGGGCAGACATCCTGTCCTAGGAACAAAGGTTGGCCCCAAGTTGTTCACTGAACAAACCCACCCACCCAAATTTGATCCCAAGCTTCGTGGTGCTCCTGCTTCCATTTGGGGAAAATAAAGTGAGTCTGCCTCATCAAGGTGGTCCTAGGTCTAGAACTGGAAAGAACCTCAGAGACCATCTAATCCAAATCTCTCATTTTACAGAGAAGGAGACTGAGGTACAGAGAGGTGAAAAGATTTGCACAGAGAAAGGATTAAACCAAGGTCTAATAACTGGGAGACATTGTATAAGATAAAGAAAGCAGCCCCACAGGAGCAACAGCAACTGACGGGAGTTGTGAGGACAGCCCTAAACCCAACAACCTGTTCACCTCCTGGACTGCAGAGATTACGCCAAAAGTCTGAGATGACTTTAAAGGTGGATGGACTCTGGTCTGATTCGAGAAACCAATTAATTGATTGGCTCCGTCATTGAGTCACAAGGGGTGACAGGAAGTTAGAGAGAGAAGGGAAGAGAGAAGATGCCAGTCAGGGGTGTCCTGAAGTTAGCTCAATTAGCCAATTGCTAAAATTTCAGTGTAAGCATTCATCCCTCAGAAACTGGCAAATGCTATAAATCAAGGCTTAGTTTACTGGGGCTGGTGGGGTGGAGAGGGTTCTAAATGTCTAGACTTAAGAAAGTAAGAGAAAATGTTAATATGCAGATAAAACATAAAAGTGAATCAGAGCTACATTTTCCCCCCATGGATAGTTGATTATTAAACATTTGCCAGAACACCTCTGAAAACAAGCCATCCCTTGCTTTCAACAGAAGGGGGCAGAGAGCCATGACAAGACCTGGTAGAAGGTGGGAAGGGGATCTCTGCCAGAGAGCCAACATTCACATGACTCCAAATGACTGTGGATATGCACGTACATCTTTGAGACTAATAATTGTTCATCCTAAAGTTCTCTGCTTTGGTTTTCTCTTTCTTATAGTAAAATTTCCTTTAGTAATCTTTTGGGCTATATGATTACAAGAACAGAGGGAGTCTCAGTATGGTGTGGGGGGGATGTTGAGAGTAAGTGTAGGAGTAGGGAAGCATATATACATTTTGCCAGGAAGGGGCTATGAGCCATGAATGAGAGAAAATGCCCCTCAAATGGACTCGGGGTATATTGTTGCATCATAGGAAATGATAAAAGGAACAGTTCCAGAGAACCTTGGGAGTATCTGTATGAGCAGTTAACTGAGTAGAATCAAGAGAACATTTTATACAATAACCCTGTTAAGACAAACAATTTCAAAAGACTTACAATCTCTGATCAATGCAATGACCAACCAGAAGTCCAGAGAACCAATGATGATGTGTGCTATCCACTTCCTGGAAGACGTGTGATTGACTCAAGATGAGAAATGAAGACATGGCCAGTGTGAAGATTTGTTTTCCATGACTATTAATAGTTAGGTATGAAGGAGGGAGATCTATGGATGGGGAAGAAGTGTATGGGAGTCAGTGGAGAAGAAGAGATAGATAGATAGATAGATAGATAGATAGATAGATAGATAGATAGAATAGACAGATAGACAGACTAGATAGACAGACAGACTAGATAGATAGATAAATAGACAGACAGACTAGATAAATAGATAGACAGACTAGATAGATAGATAGACAGACAGACCGGATAGATAGACCAGATAGATAGATAGACAGACAGACTAGATAGACTAGATATAAATAGACAGACTAGATAGACAGACAGACTAGATAGACAGACAGACATAGACAGACAGACTAGATAGATAAATAGACAGACTAGATAGACTAGATAGACATAGATAGATAGATAGATAGATAGATAGATAGACAGAGATAGTGGTATACAGATAGATATATCAAATAGTGATAGCAAAAAAAGGAAGAAAAGATTGTCAAGGTAACATTTTAACAACATATAAAAATTTTTTAAAATATACAAATAAGAGTAGATGGAAATTCAAAAGAACCCCAAACAACCATGTTAAACGTTGAATATATTTTTTAAAATAAACCAAACATAATAGAGATTCACAGCATCATAGTTAATTCTCTTTATTGGTTCTTATATAAAGAAATGTTTGCTTTAAGTGATGTTTGTTAAGTTCATATTAATAAAAAAGATTTTAAATTTATGAATGGAGACTTAGCCCCTTCTTATCACAGAGGTCTCCAATACAAGAGCTTATAGGTGCTTCTCCCACCTCAAAATTGTGGCCTCTGTGCCCCAACCCGGATCCAGTAGAATCTACTATACCACACTATACCTATAAGCCTTAGTTTCCTCATCTGTAAAATGGGGATAATATGTAAAAGACTTACCTCACAGGATTCTTGTGAAGCTCAAACAAATCAATCTATAAACTTTGCAAACATTAAGGTGTTACAAAAAGGCCAGATATTAATATCTAGTCCAACTCTCTTATTTTACAAATGTATGGTCTAAGACAGGAAATTACTTGCTCAAGATCTGTGTTCAAATTTTGCCTCTGGCATTTACTACCTATGTGACTCTTAATCTCCCTAAATGTCAGTTGCCTCTTCTGTAAACGAAGGTTAGGAGAAGATTGTCTCTAAGAATTCTTCCAGTTCTGATCTTAAGACCCTAACAATTTCCTTCTTAGAGATCATAGGACCATGTATCTAGAGCTGGAACATGAATGATTGGAACCATGGCATCAAATCTTGGACTCATTCCAGTGGATCAAGCCCAACCCCCTTTTTATGTATGAAAAAACAGATTCACAGAGTGATGAAGTCACTTGCCCAAGGTCAAAAAGGGAATGAGCAGCATTTGTGGGATTCAAACTCAAGTCCTATGTCTCCACATCCAGGGTACTTTCTGCTGCACCATCCTTATATTCATTGTTGTTTGGTCATTCTCAGTCACAATTCCATTTGGGGGTTTTCTTGGCAAAGATAACTGCAATAGTTTGCAATTTCCTTTTCCAGTTCATTTTACAGATGAGGAAATTGAGGCAAATAGGGTGAAGTGACTTGTCCAAGGTCACACAGCTAGTAAGTTTCTGAGGTCGGATTTGAACTCAGGTCTTCCTGACTTCAAGTCCAGTGCTCTATACTGCACTACCTCCTACCTGTCTACACATGCTCCCTGAATAAACATTCAAGATAAATCCAGGCTTTGTAGGGATATAAGAGAAACTGAAGAATATAGAATGTTGGCACATAAAAGGGTCTTAGACCACAGAATTTTAGAGCTTAAAATATAGAACAATGTCAAAACTAGGAAGGACTTTGGAATGTAGAATGTGATGTATCAGAGATATGAAGGACCTTACAACATAAAGCATATAATGTCAGAGACAGAAGGGATGCTGGAGAGTGTAGAATCCAACCTTCTCTTAATGCAGAAAATAAAACAGAGGCCCAGGAAGGGGGAGTGAGTTGCCCAAAATTCCACAGGTAGGCAATAAGACAGATTTGGACTAGAAGCCAAATCTCCTTACTATACCCTTTAAACATAGCTACAGCAAAACAACAGTCATCTTTCTACTTAAATGTAGCCTCTGACCTTTCATCACCCAGCCCAGCAAGGGTCCTTCCCCACGGTGAGTTCAATAACGTGACTGGAATTGATTTGACTTTTATGAAATTGATCATGACTGTTGTATTTCTCACAGCTCCAGAAATTGATTTATATTCTGGGGGTGGGAAGAGTGTCAGACTACAGAAGGCAGTAATTAGTCTGAATTAAAATCACTCAAACTGTGAGAAGAAAAAAAATCCCGTCAAGGTTTCAGGAGCGTTTCTGTCCAAGCTGGTGTGAAGCTTACCAGTAACTCTGAGTTTAAATTAAGCCCTGATGAGACCCAGGGGGATATTTGCTATCGATAGATTGAAAGTCTTGTATTTGGAATCTAGTTTTAATGAGGCAACTGTGGGATACATGTCAAATTTTCCATCTTAGCACTCCCAGGGTACATTTTGCCAAGTGTTTTTAGAGTGTTTGGGTTTTTTCCCCCATTTTCCCCACATCAATGAAGATTCATCCATTAGCCCCTTCATGTTCTACAATAATGAAATAAAGAGAGGGGAAAATATGAAATTAAAGTTCAAATAAAATGTTTTTTCTTAGAATCTAGAAACTATAGGCTTTTTGAAGGACTATTTTGGGAAAGACTTTACTTTTCTTGAAAATGGAATTTCCTACCCCTAAGATGAAACCAAACCCTGTTCCATTATAATAATTGATCCTGGCCCTGGAGGAAAAAATAAAGAAATGTTTTTTTTTATCTTTTCCTTGGAGAGGTGGGGACTACAGTTGCAGAATGTTGCATGCACTATCCGATGTAGTTCTTGTATTGGTTGGTTTTGCTTAACTGTTTTCCCTTGTTTATAGGGAATGGCTTTGGGTTTGAAGTCAGAGAATATGGGTTAGAATGCTGCATCTGTTATTTGCTACCTATGTGACTTTGGGTTTCAGTTTCATTATCTGTAAAATGAAGGAATTAGACTCATTTGGACCTCAAGTGGCCTCTACAGTATCTTCTGACTTGAAGTCTCTGGTCCTATGGTCTCCCACTGGGCTTGATGTTCCATGGCACCAAGCTGTGGTGCTCATTACCTGGGACTTACAGATCATATTGTCTAAGGATATTAAGTTTCATCAACATCAGATAAAGCCCTGAATATGAAACAACTTTATGAGAAAAAAGCAAGATATAATTCAAGTTAATATGCTTTATCAAGGTACCATCTCCTCTGAAAACACTACCGGCTACCACACTAAAGGGAGAAGTCAATAGCTCTTGTCTGAATGAATAATTCTATCAAATCAAATAATAAAGGTGAAGTCTTTTGTATGCATTAAAGTGCTATTAAAAACCTCCACAACTATTATGCATTGGAAAAAAATCACAGAGTTTAGAGTCAAAAGATCTGAGTTTAAATCTTGCCTCTGACACTGTAACTCTGGACAGTAAAACAACAATGCCATCATGCTTGAAAGGGATGTGTCGATCTACTTCCCAACAGCCCCCTCACTAGGGACCACAGCAGTGCAGTGGTTAGAATGCAGGGCCTGAAGTCAAGAAGACCTGAGTTCAAATCTGTCCTCAGATACTAAGTGTGTGACCCTAGGCAAGTCACTTCATCTGTTTGCCTCATTTTCCTCATCAGTCAAATGAAATGAAGGAAATGGCAAACCACTCTAGTATCTTTGCCAAAAAAACCCTAAATGGGGTCACAAAGAATTAGACATGACTGAAACAACTGAATAACAACACAATCCCCTCACTGATTCTAGAATTTTGCTCCCAAGTACCCTGGTTACCCTATAGTTGTTGTTTTCCTCATGGTTCAAGACCCAAAGAGAGTGAAAGGAAGGTATTAGTGGTAACTTTACTGGTTACACTGGCTAGGAAAGAGCCAAGAAGTAGGAAGTGAAGCTAAGTACAGCTAGGGTCTGCCCAAAATAGCAGGCCAGATGAGGCACTGACCACTCAGTACAGTAGAACCCCAGGGCAAAAGACCTGGAGAAGAAAGAATGAACAAAAGGAAAATACTACTTGGGAGAGAGGAGAGGGAGAAAGACAGAGGGAAGAGACCACTGGGGTGGGAGTGTAAGGAGAGAAAAATTAAATGGATCCCTAGGGATGGGAGGAAAAGAGAGTGAGAGTGAGAGCGAGAGAGATTTTTGAGAGGGGGAGATAGGTTCTAGATCTTGAGAGGGAACTACAACAACATCAGTACACCAGATTTATTTCCTCTCTAGAGCCTGAAGGATGAATCCAGAAAAGCCTATGAGAACTACTGGCTGTTGGAGGTGCTTCCAATGGGAGGTGTGGCAGTTGTGATGCAGATTGATTCCAGATTGAAATAGCTCTCCTCAGAGACATGGAGGCTCATGGCGGCTCCAATCTGTGAGGGAAGGCACTGATAAACTGGCCCCTCTCTGGTGTCTAAGCAGAAAGCCCCTTCTCCCTCCTTATGGTACAAGAATTCCAAGCTGCCATATTTCCATTGTCTGTACTCTTCCCATTGAATGTTCTACTCTCCCTTCATCTTTCTCCTTTCTGTTCTAATCAAACCTCCTCGATACATAAAACCAATTTAGCACACGAGCCTTAGTTATGTGATTATGGGGAGCAGGGGAGAGAAGACATGCCATTGGAGATGGAGAGGAAAGGATGTCTGGGGAAAAGCAATTGATACATTAGGTGCTCGATGCAGAATCTGACCTCACTGGGGACTATGGCAGTTGAACAATGGACTTCCCCCTGAAACTTAACAAAACCCACGATGCTGCCACAACTGCATTCTAAGGCAGTGCAAGGTTATGACTGGGTGAAATAAAACCCAAAGAGGGTGATTTATAATCTGAACCTGAATTCCCCTAGCTGCCTTAACAAGATCGATAGCCAAAGAGGAGTCATCCTTCCTCTGCTTTCTTTTTCTGCTAATTTTATATTTTTTAGCCTTAGAATTTTAGTGGTAATTTTGAATTTGAACTGATCGCCAAATCATACCCTTTGTTTTAATTCCAGGAAACAGGATTGTTTGCTGACTTCAAATTAGTTAAATTATAATTCTTTTTTCCCTGCAAGGTGGTTTGTTAATTATGTTTGATTGCTTCTTGTTTCTCAGTTTCACATATTATATTTTGGTTATTGTGTTTTTTGTTCCCACAGTATTCTCTTCTATCTAGTGAATACATTTTTCAATATTCTTTTCTGACTTTCTTTGAGCCCAAGTAGTTGTTTCATTTCTTGGTTGTATACTGGAATTGTTTTCCCAGAAAATATTCCTAGAAAGCCCTATTATTCTCAATTTTTTCCTTATTATTTCATTAGATGCATCTATAAACTTTTCCAGACCAGCCTGGTCTTTGGTACTCTGTCTGCTACTAACCCGAAATTATTGTTCTATAATATGCCTATTGGTGAATTTTATTGATGTGCTATGTGCTTATAAGCAAGCTTTGAATGCTTTATGAGGGCATAATACTTGCTAGATGTTAGTATAGTTCGTAGTATTTTGAATTCACATCTGTTGTTTTCATATTGCTTTGCATGGGAGCTTATTATTTAGGAACCGTATAATAATTGAATAGAGCCTGCACGGAACTGTATAATAATTGAATAGAGCCTGCACAGTAATAGTGCAAAACCTTATTGTTCAAATGAATCCTTGGGATATTGAGGAAGTTGTTGCACATGATCCAATTTCATAAAAAGAAGGGAGTGGAAGCAGTCGATTGTATTGTCACATGTTGGGAGTAGGGAATCATGGAAGCCTCCCAATATTAAATGTAGACCCAGATTACATGGATAAAGGCTTTTTAAGACTATTCCACAGGAATGTGAAGCATTCGGGAAGATTATACAGTTAAAATTGCTAAGATGAAAGCTAGTGAAACAACTCTACAAGTCTTTGTGATATTACCTGAGTCATTTGAACACAAATGCCTCCCTGAGGAATTGATAGTAGAAAGTTATACCTGGGAGCTATATAGTGGGCCATCCTCTGAGGAGGAAAAGCTACTAAAAAACAACTGGTGTTCATACTAAGCAAAAGAAGGCTTTACTACCAAGAAACTGAATGTCGCAATAAAATTCTGAAATACCATTACCTCTAAAACCATACACTTTTCAGTAGACAGATAGTGCAAGATAAAGTTTGGCATCTTCTGTTTTTGTTTTGTTTTTATTTATTTATTTTATTGCATTTTGAGTTCCAAGTTGTCTCTCTACCTCCCTCCCAACCACGTACAAGAGAAGGCCAACATTTGATATAGAAATATATACATGGAACCATACAATTTATACTTCCATATATCAGTTCTTTCTCTAGAGAAAGATAACATCTTCCTTCATAGATCCTTTGTAGTCAATTTTAATATTGACATTCAGAATAGTGTGGCCATTCACAGTTACTCTGAAAAATGTTGCTGTTACTGTATACAATGCCCTCTTGGTTCTGCCCATTTCACTCTGCATTATTTCATGCAAATCTTTTTGTGTTTTTCTAAAAACCAACCTGCTCATCATTTCTTACAGCAGTCATATTACCTCAAAGTCTGACATCTTCTCTAGACAGGAACCATATTTCCTAGAACAGAGTAAGGCTGGAATTTCCAAGGCCTCACAAGCACTAAAGCAGTGGAATGAACTGAGTTGGAGAGGCTAATTAGTGGTGTCATCACAAAATTGATTCATGTTAGGAAGTTTCATATGGAGAACGGAAAAAGGGGGTGTACAAATATCTGAGTTTGAGAAACATAAGGATAAAAACATTGACACCATCAGTGGGATGGTACTCTCTCCATGTGTCTCAATATACCTCTGAGCCAACAAAGAAGTTGAAAGAAGCCTATCCATCATCCATGACTTCAGCTCAGAACCAGTTCACTACTCCACCAGACTAATTTGGGAGGATGTTTTGAGAGGCTTTGTGTATAGGTGACTTGCAAAGAGTTCTGGGAAGAAGGCAGAAGATTAGAGAAAGAGAGCTTGAAAGGAGATGCATTCTCCACCTCAAGGAGATACAGGAAGGACAACATCAGTACACTAGACATGTTTCCTCCCCAGTATTTGTATCCAGAATGACCAGGCACTACTGATTAAAGAGGTGCTGCCGTGGGATGTGTGGCCACTGCGGTGTTGACCCACTGTTGACACAGTGGGTAAGGAAGCTCTTCCCAAAAACATTTTCTCATCTCTGTGGCTCCAAGATGGAGGGAAGGTAGAAAAGGCACTGATTAACTGCCCCTCTCTAAAGTCTAATCAGGGAACCCCTTTCTACTCCCTACAGCCAACAATATGACCATCTGTCATATTTCCAACAAACTGAGATGATCAATTGATCTTCTCACTGCTCTAGCCCTTCCCCCCTTCTGTTCTGATTTATCTTTCCTGATACATAAGACTAATTTAGTGCATGAGCCTAGACTATGTGATTATTTAGGAAGCTCTGAAGGTGCATGCTATACATAAGAGAGATTTGTAGTTTCACTTTTCCTGTTCTACTATATTTGGAAATGCCCGTTTTATTTAGTGGTTGTTAAGTTGCAAATGAAAATATTTTAAAGAGATAATTCGGGAGAGGCAGGGCCAAGATGGTGGAGTAGTACGAAGAAATACAGCAAACTCGGGGCGGCTAGGTGGCGCAGTGAGTAGAGCGCTGGCCCTGGAGTCAGAAGGACCTGAGTTCGGATCCGGCCTCAGACACTTAACACACACAAACAAAAAACCTAGCTGTGTGACCTTGGGCAAGTTACTTAACCCCAATTGCCCTCCAAAAAAAAAGAAATACAGAAAACTCACCCTGCCAATTTCTCCAAACAGATCTAGAAAATACACCATACTGAATCCTGGTCAGAAAATCCAGGAAAAAGTCACAGTGAGCCATTCTTCTTGCCCATATCAGCACAGAAAAAGACGGACAGAGAGGTCTGTGGACATAAGGGCAGGTGCTAGCCAGGAGTGTGTGGACATGGAACATTCCAGTACAATGCACCAGAGCCAAAAAGGCTCCCAGATATAGCAAAGGGACCTCAACTAGTGTGGAGTGTAAAAAGTTCTGTCACTCACTACCTAGTTCTGGGTCCCAGATCCCAGGGTGGACAGAGGAGGGGACCTGGGTCCAGGAATGATAGTCAGGCTGGGTGCAAGCCCTAGGCTGTGCATCAAGTAAAGGGCAAATGATAAACCAAGTAACAGTAGAAAGGCTCACTTGCCAAGAGTGGGGCAGGGTCTCCTCTGGAGTGTTAAGACAGAGGGCAATGATCACTATTGAGGATGGAGAGAGAGACAGAGAGAAGGGACCATTGCTAAGAGAGAACATAAAGGGAGAAACATAAGGATAAAGACATTGACACCATCAGTGGGATGGTACTCTCTCCCTGTGTCCCTGTGTCTCTATTTCTATCTCCCTCCTATCTTATTAATTGGCTTCTTCCATCTATCTTTATCTCTGTTTCCCTCTCTCTCTTTCTCTTTCTCTCTCTCTGTCTCTCTGTCTCTCTCTCTGTCTCTCTCTCTGTCTCTGTCTCTGTCTCTCTCTCTGTCTCTCTCTCTCTCTGTCTCTCTCTCTCTCTTTCTCTCTCTTTTCCCTATGGTCTCTTCCCTCTGTCTTTTCCTCCCTCCTCACTGGGCAGCAGTCCCTTCTCTCTCTAAGGATCCCTGGAATTTTGCCCTATGTCCAGCTGTGGAACTCTCATATATATGTGTGTGTGTGTATATATATATGTTCTCTCTCCCAATTAGAATGTAAAATCCTTGAGAGAAGTAACTGTCTCAATTTCCCCTTTCTATCACCACTACTTTGCACACAGAAAGTGCTTAACGATTTTTTTATTCATCCATTCATTTCTCCAGTCCTGAAAGGCACTTTTCCTAGCAAGTTTGTGAGAAATGGACCATAAGAATGGACCTAACTGTGCCTGGATGCAATCTGCTCCCCTCTTGGTATCCTTGACAAGGTGTGAAGCCCCTGGTTCCCTTTCAGTCAGTCAAGAAACCTTTTTTAAGTGCCTGCTGTGGACCAGACATTGTGATACACACTGGAGATACAAATAAAGGCAAAAGTCAGATCCTGTTCTCATGGAACCCACCTGGAGACACAATTTGGCTCTGGGAAAGCGAGTTCAAGGCCTCCTGAGAAAGGAAAGGCATCTACCTTCTTTCTCTCTAGCATTCTTGAGCTGCCTTTTAAAGGCAAGGGTCAAGATCAGGTATGTAAATCAACCTGTGTTTGAGGCAGTGACAGAAAGAAGGGCTCCTCAGTGGGTCAATGAAGCCTTGATCTGGAGATCCCAGAGGGAGGAGGTGTTCCTCCCCAGGCATGCATGGGCACATGCTCTACAAGTTCAATTCCTCCCATGGAAGGCTCAGAGCAGTTAACCTATCTGCCCAAGGTCAAGATCTCGATACAAGCTTCCTGCCTACAGATTCAGTGACTTTCCCTCTACATGAGGTTATCCCTCAGAGGGAAACAGAGCCAGCTCTAAGCCCGATGGGTTTGGCTCCAGCTTGAGCTTTTGTCCAGAGTGCATTTCATACCAAGCGGCAGCAAATCAATAAGTTCATTAGCTTTTCAGAAAAAAGGAGATCCCATTAAGATAATGAAAACAGGGCAACAGTTTCTGAGGATCCATTGCTTGTTCTGGGGAAAAGGGCCATTGAAAGATATCATTCCAGTTGGTTTGTGAGACTGAGTCAGGCTCTGAACACAGGAGAGAGAATGCTGAGGGTGGGGAAAGGTCACTAGGTAAGCTTGAATGGAGCAAAGAGTGCAGAGCAGGAATGATGTGCAATATGGGTGCATATTGTGAAAGACTTTAGATGCCAGTCTGAAAAGACTTGAATTTTGTTCTGGAAGCAATAGAGAGCTACTCAAGGTTTTTGAGCAGGGGAGAACAAAGTTGTACCTTAGGACAAATAATTAGGCAGTTTTGTCAAGAATGGTTTGGAAAGGGTGAGTGTTCAATTAAGAGGCAATTATAGTCCAAGACAAAGGTCACCAAAGCTTGGAGTAGGGTGGTGACTGTGTGAGTGGAAAGAAGACTGTTGAGATGTTGTAGAGATAGAATCAACAGGACTTGACCACTGGGGAGAAGAGGAGAGGGGAAAGTCAGATTGTTCTGAAGTTCCAAATCTAGGCGACTGGTGAAGAACAAATGAGATGGTGTATGTAAAAAGCCCTTGGAACTGGAAAGGGTGATCAAAATGTGACTCAGTATTAGTCTCTCTTATCCCCAATCCCCCCCTATTCTCCTGAGACCCAGGACCCCAGGACCAAAGCAAGGACTCCAACATTACTATAGGGGCTGCCAAGTCCAAAAGGAGCATCATTTGTCCCTGGGAGAGAAATATTTCCTTGCATTAGGGGATCATTAGTGGAACTGAATGGCATTCATCCCAGGAAGGAAAATATGCCTGAAGATCCTCAGAGCCAATTGTTCCTTCCTGGGGACCATATTGATTTTCTTGTGCCTTTTGGAGCCTAATGCTAACTCCTTTTAATTGATTGCTCCAGTAGAGACCCAGGATTGCATGCTTCTTCAATTGAGACGCTGGAATATTCATTCAACACAATTAGACAGCCCCAGTTGACCCAAGAGACCTCTGCCTACCTATAGTTACAGTATGGCAGGGCCACACAGTGTCTCTAAGTAGGATCATTTGGTTAACAGGCCAGTTGAGAGTATTATCCTGCTTCCTGCTCTCCCCCTTCATTACTCCCATCCTGGGAAGACCCAGGACTTTGGGATCAATCATTGAGACAAGGACTAAAAAATCTCTTGTGGACTAGAACACTCAGGAAAGTGGAAAGCCCAGTCAGGCAATCAACGCTTAAAATTCCTCACTCTTCTTATTGTTGAGAATCTTTCTTTATTTAATTTTTTGGTCTTTATTAATTTGTTTACTTTTAGTTTACAAGATGCAATTCCACAATTCCTTGAGTTTCAAATTTTTTCTCCCTCCCTCCCCTTCCCCCCCATGATGCCATACAATTAAGTATAGGATCTGCAAATACTTTCACATTAGACATTAGTCAGGTTATAAAGACGGAGTGTATCAGATGGAATGAAAAATGGTAAAGAGGAAATAAAACCAAACAAGAAAAAGAAAAAGATCTGGTAGTTTACTTCAATCTGGATTCAAACTCAGTTCTTTCTAGTTCTTTTTCTGGATGTTGCATCTCTGTCCTTCATGAGTCTTTTGGGATTGACTTATATCACTGCATTGCTGAGAAGAGTCCAGTCTGTCATAGTTGGTCATCACACATATGTTGTGTCTGTGATTGTGTACAAATTTCTCCTGGTTCTACTCTTCTCACTCAGCATCAGTTCATATAAGTCTCTCCAGGTAAATATGAAGTCTGTCTGCTCCTCATTTCTTATAGCACAATAGTATTCCATTACATGTGTATACCACAACTTGTTTAGCCATTCCAATTGATGGGCACCCCCTTAATTTCCAATTCTTTGCACCACAAAAAGAGCTGCTATAAATATTTTTGTACGTATGGGTCTTCCTCCCTCTTCTATGATCTCTTTGGGAAATAACCCTAGAAGTGGTATTGCTGGGTCAAAGGGTATGAAATTATTTATAATCCTTTGGGCAGAATTCCAGATTACTGTTGAGAATCTTTCTAACAGATTCTTGCCTTAGTAAGGAGAGTATATAGTCTTTCTTTTCTAGCTGAGGAACTTATGGTGCCTTCAAGGCATTGGTCTAATTCACTGTCCAGTGCTGGAGATAGAACAGGAAGCAGAGGTTAGGCTAAGCAACCAACATGCCAAGGACATCCCCAGAAAGCTCTTTGGTTGCTTTCTGGGATAGGAGTTTGCCTTCCAGAAATGATGATGGATTTGTCTGAGGATTCTGTTTAGACTAATGCTCCCAGGTAAGGAAATGTCCTCTAACCAACTCAGATCTGTAGCTATCTTAGAGTGACATCTGTGTCATTGAAAGGTTCTTCAGTTCAGGTCTTCCTGACTCCAAGGCCAACATGATCCATAGCCAGGCTCCTTGGAAAACAGTTGTCTATGTTCCACTGCAACCATTTGCCATCTGATCTGTGACCTCTTCACTCATCTGAAACTGATCTCTTCATTTCTTTTTGAAAGATCTTCTCTCAGACCTAATCCCTTTTGACCTATATGCTACATTTCATACCATTAACTACTCTTTCCTCTTGGAGATTCTCTTCTCTCTGAGTTTTGGTGATACTAAAGGTTCCTAGGCAGCCACCTACCCATCTGACCACTCCTCCATTCCTTTACTGTCTCATCATCCCCATCATGCCTCCTAAATATGGCTGACCTACCAAAAGGTTCTCTCTTAGGTTCTTTTTTCTCTCTACAAACTCTTGTTCAATAACTCCATCAACTCCCATGGGTTTAACTACTATACAGATGATTCCCAGATTTATATATCCAGCCATGATCTCTCCTTCGAGTTTTAGTCCCACACCAACAATTGCCTATTAGACTTTACAAACAGGATGTCTCCAAGACATTTTAAATCCACTATGTCAAGAACTGGTCATTATCATTCTATGTAAACCTCCTCCCCGTCCATATTTCCCTATTTCTGTCCATAGGACCACCATCCCTCCAGCCTCCATGGTTCATTGAAATTAAATTTCAGAGATGTTCAATGTTCAGCATTATACTCAACTCCTCACTCCAGTCTCTTATCCCATATATCCAATTAACTATTCCTAATTCAACCTACATAACATCTCTCACATCTGGTCCCTTTTTTCTACTCACACAGCTTGCTACAGTCTGAACTCAGGCCCTCATCACCTCTCACCTAGACTGATCCTTCACGTTGGTCCCTGCCTCAAGTCTCTCCCCACTCCAATTCACTCCTCCATGCCATTGCTGCCAAGACCAGATCTGACCATGTGACTCTTTTACTCAACCAATTCCAAGGGACTCCCTATTGCCTCTGGGAGAAAATAGAAATTCCTTCTGTTTAGCTTTTAGGGGCCCATAAAACTTGGCCCCAGCCTAGCTTTCTACATGTCTGGAGTGCATTCTCTTCATAGCACTGCCCCAGAGTCCCCTTTTTCCCTGAAGATCCAACTTAGGCACCATTTTCTTCATGAAGCCTTTCCTTATGCCCCAAATGCCAACGTCTTTACTCCCAAACAAGCTTTGTATATGTGCATATATGTTTGTTAACTTTATGTTTAGCCTACATATATATATATATATATATATTCATCTTCCTCATTAAAATGTAAGGCATTTCAAGTAGGGATTGTTTTATTTTTGTCTTTATATCTTCAGCACCTAGAACAGTGCCTGGGACACAGTAGGCACTTCATAAATGCTTGTTTATTGACTGATATACCACACTGCCTGTAGTGATGATTATGAAGATATCAATAACTGTTATTATCTTATCAACCTCTGCCTTAAAATTCCAGAGAACATTACACGTAAAATAATTTAGCAAGATAGTGACTGATGCCGGGGTTCTTTCTATCTACAGAATGAGAATGAGATAAGAAGAAAAATAATCATAATAGCTGAAATCCAAAGAATATTTTCCTGCAAGCCATCCCCCTGAAGTAATGCAAGCACTCATTTTACAGATAAGGAAATTAAAGTTCAGAGATGTTAAATATTCAATGACCCAAGGTCACAGAACTAGCTAATAACAGAGATGAGATGGGAACCTAGGTTTCTGACTCCATGTCCAAGGCTATATCTGCTTTGTCATGTTATATCTCTTTTTCCTATAAGTAGAGTGCGGGGGAATAAATTTATATGAATTGAGCATTCTGATTAGTTGGATTCTGACCAATCAGCTCAATTCTTCAAACCATGAGCAAGTATTTACTATGTTCCCACTCCTGTGGTAGGTGCTACAGGGGATACAAGAGAAATATGACATAGAATTAGCCTTCCAGGAATTTATAGTCCTATCAGGGAAATGAAATTTATACATATGAAACTCCTAAAGATTCAAGACAGACAAAATCCAAGGTGATATCATCTCTGAGGACTCTAGGAGATCTGAGAAAAGGAAGGGTGGCCAGAGAAGGCTTCAAGAAGATGGATGTTGAGCTAGGTAGGCAGAGAGAAGGGAAAAGAGCATCATGGGGAAGAAAAGCATCCATAAAGGTGTGGAGGTGGTAAAGAGCATGGGATCAGCAGGAGAAAATAAGAAGATCAACCTAATCCAAGCAAAGTGGTTGTGACTTTGTAGCAGAGAGTCTATCCAATAATCCTGAGTGGGTCTCAATCCCATTATCACTAGAGGCCAGTATGCAGATTCAGATACATCCCAGTGTCTCCCTTGAAAGAGAATGATTCATAACATTCAAAGAAGGCCATAGATTGGAAAGAAATGCCCCCAGATGAACCACACCCCCTACTCCTATTACTGTAGAAGTTTAGCAATTCTCTAGTAGACACCCACCTAGCTTAGGGGCTAGGAATATACTAGAAGCATTAGACTGATATTGAGCACAGAGCAAAACCCAGATGGGGCTGAGTCTAATGCTGCAGGTCCTTTTTATGCCTGGGTCATTCATTTCTTTTACCTAGCAAATGAGTGTTGATCCTTTTTGCACCAGTAGGAAGTAGAATCCATCCCCAAGTCTGTTGGGATTGGCTCTTGCATCCCAGGAACCATAAAGAAGTCTGAGAGCAGGACCCAGAAACCATTTTAGCATCCAAGTGTCCTGGATGCCATTTTGATAATGGCTCTCAGATCCCCAGTCACTTGCCCTGAAGCTGAGCTGCCCTTATACCCAAACCCCAAGCCCGCTGCCATAGCTCTTTGTGATACTGACACTCCTGCGTCTCCTGAAATCACACGGCTTGCTCAGCCACCTGCTCATCTCTCCCATCCCTCTCCCTGGGCAGAAAGCACATTGGCAGTTTACTAAGTTTAAACTGTTTTCATAAAGAGCAAACACAATGACCATAAGAATCTGAATAAAAAAGTCACACACACATGCCAAAGCCTTATGACTGTAATAACCATTCTTTAGAGGGGGTGGGAGTGGGGAGGACTTCAGGTGCAAAATATTGCATCTTGTCAGAAATCCACCGGGGAAGTTGGTTTTGCTTAAGTGGGGTTTTTTGCTGTTGTTAAGAGGAAGAACATAAACATAGAAATGACCATGAAGTGAAAATCAAAGGCACTAACAAAATATGAATTTAATAAAACCAGTGACAAATCTGATGACTTTTAATTCTGGATATTTCTTGGTTATAAACTGGAGCCCATATGAACACCCAATCTGTCATCTGAAACACAGGATCATCTGTGAATTACAACACATGCCACCACTTGGTGTCAGTGTGCAGGAGGAAATGCACCTAAGAGGGGAAGAAGTATCTCTTTTTTTGGAAGCATCTTCAAATGCAAAACTTGCGAGAGTCGTTTTGGAGTACAGTAATGGCCAACATCATCCCTCTAGACAAGTTCCTTTGCTTGCACTCAAGAAGAACAATCTGAGAGTCTGACTTACTAAAATAAAAGGACCTAAAGGTAGCCAGCAGGATCCTCCTCAAGAGAGAAAGTCCAAAGGTAGTTACAGCAAAAGGCAGGATCCTTCTGGCCTACCACACTGTAGACAATTGGCATTAAGCTAGTTGAATTACCTAGAGTACTGAAAAGAGTGAGGAACAAAGTGAAACTGCATCAAGGCATATAGGCACTTCCATTTTCTGGCCTAGCATGGCCATTGGCCATAGGGGTACTCATGGGAAGAGGATGAAGTCAGTTTTAGGAAGCTCATCCCATGGCTACAAAGTATGGCCTGCTGGGAAGAGTATCAAAAGGTCAGGTGACAAGTGAAAGGCTCGAAGGGAGGGATGATAGAAGAGTAATCTGCAGCCATAGAACTCTTCAATAAGAGATTAGATAATCATCTATCCTGGAGATGATGAACCAATCAATATACTAGACGCATTATACTTATATTGAGCACAGAACAAAACCCAGATAGGGCCAAGTCTAATGCTGAAAAATGAACCAATGAAACTACCTGTATTGGGGGGAAGGGATAGCCCATGACATTTGAAGTACCTGAGATTTAACCCCACAAAAAATAGATTGGGAAGGTTGTAGAAAATGACCCATAGTAAACTCTTATGAAATCCTTCACTCATTCATTCTTAAGATCTCCTTACTTTTTGGGAGCATCAATTCCCTTATTGGTCAATTTCATTCCTGCCCAATTTCAATCTGAAGGTCATTCTCCTTTGCAGAGAAAATAGAAATGAAAGAAGACTGGAGTAGGCCTTCCTTGTCTTGGCCATCACTTATCATCTTTCCATCCATCCCAAGCAGCAGCCAGAGTCTTTCTTTGATCACCATCTCTTCCCAACTAGAACAAAAAGTGATCTTGTCATTGTCCTTGCTTTCTTCAGCTATCTCAGCTTCCTCCCAGACTGACATCCCTTGAAGAATCTTGATCCATATAGAAGTACAAGGAGCCTATTAGCTTAGTGTGTCATTTTCAGGAAGCTGGTATTGCACAAAGAACCCTGGATATGGAACCAAAAGTCTTGGGTTTTAGCTATGTTGACTCTGACCCCCCCCTCCATCATAATATAGGGATATATCCTATATCCTATATCCGCTCCTATCCAGAGGCGAGGAGGCTTAGTAGATAAAGTACTGGGCCTGAAGTCAGGAACAACCTGAGTTCAAATCTGGCCCCGGACACTGCCTGGGCAAGTCACTTCACCTCCGTCTGTCTCAATTTGCTCATCAGCAAAATGGGGATGATATACCTACCTCCCAGAGTTATCGGGATGAGCAAACTAGCTAATATGTGTAAAGTATTTAGTAAACCCTAAAGCCTTCTGTAAATGCTATTATTATCACTACTGTGCTATAAAAATAGTAAATATGAGGACTTCAGAGAAATATAAGAAACCACATAGTACAGCAGAAACTGAATTTTGAGTCAGAACAACTCAGAGGGCCTAGATTTGAATTGGAATTCTGCTATTTAGTATTTATGAGGCCTTGGACAGGTCACCTCACCTGGAAAATGAAGGGGTTGGATTAAGTGCTAGCTAAGGTTTCTTCCAGTTCTATGTTTTTAATCTCTGAAGTTACATGTTATGAACTGATGCAGAGTAAAAGAAATAGAAATAGGTGAATAATGCATGTAGTGTGTATATATATATATATTATATAGCAAAATATATATGTAATATACTATATATAAAATATATATTGGTAAAAGAAATAGAAATAGGTGAATAATGCATTCATATATTATATATTATATTATATAGTAAAAATATATTTACTATATATAGTAATGTAGATTTACTATATATAGTAAAATAGATTATACTTCATATTTATATACACATATATAATAAAAAATAGAAATAGGTGAATAATACATGTAATATATAATATAATATATTCTATTATATAGCAAAATATGTTATATTATATATAGTAAAATATATTATATCTATTTATATATAAAATATATAGTATATAGTAAAAGAAATAGAAACAGGTGAATAATGCATGAGTATATTATATAGTAAATATATTATGCCTAGTAAAATATATTCTATTCTATATTTGTATATACATATATTATATTACATAGTAAAAAATAAATAGGTGAATAATGCATGTAGCATATAATATAATACATTATATACAGTAAAATATATATTTATATAATAAATGGCATATTATATAGTAAAATAAATAGAAATAGGCAAATAATGCATGTAGTACATAATATATATTATATAGTAAAGTATATTATATATTTATACATAATACATACTATATTATATAGTAAAAGAAATATAAATAGGTGAATAATGCATGTAATATATAATATATAGTAAATTTATATATTATACATAGTAAAATATGTTATATTGTAAATATTTAAATATATTATAATATATAATAATAAAAATAGGCAAATAATGCATGTAGTCTATAATATATTATACATAGTAAAATATATTTTATTATATATTTCTATATATTAAATACATATATTATATAGTAAAAGAAATAGAAATAGGTGAATAATGCATGCAATATATAACACATAATATAAGCAAAAGCAGCACAAAAAGACGCTGGAACCCAGAATAAAGGCAATGACAAATACTGAATCCAGACAGCAGACGAGCGCAGAAACCAGGTGGGACCATCACAGACAGGCAGAGCTGCTGCATTTGTTGGGCTTTGCTTGACTTCCTTTCTTTATTATACAGCAACAGTCTTGGTGCATGGAGGGTATTTAAGGAAATAATTGTGTTGTGAAAAAAAACATAGACATCAGCAAACATTTCTTTAAAAAGAAAACTGTTAAGTACTATGGTTTTGACTACATAAATGCTCCAAAAATTGAATTCATTTCTGGGAATTTAAGGAATAGAAACACTCCACAAGCAAACTCAAACAATTATAGAATAATACGCAAGACGCATGGACACACTCACTGGTAAAACAAAAAGAGGTAAGCATCCCCAAACTCATTGCTACCCCAAGTCCCTACTTTAGCTGCATCCAGGGAAGTAAAACCACACACATGCATAGCTCAATCCCAGGCAACCCCCTCGATTCAGGTTGGCTCACAGATGTTAGGGGTCAATGGGGTTTTATGCCGAGTTACAAAAGAGATGTGGCTGGACCACTCCTGGATGAGCTAACCTTAGCAGCCTTTGAACATTCTAGTCATAAATAGGTTTGATGAGGCTAAACACAGGTAGGTAGTATTCTTCAGAGGTGGGGGCCACACTTAGGGATATTTTTCAGTCCTTCTAGCTGTCACTCTCTGCATCTTGCCCCCACCTCTCCCAATTCATCTTCTGGGTGAAAGAGCCTTATCTAATTGGACACACACACACACACACACACACACACACACACACACACACACGTTCAGAGAAATATGAGTGTGGTCAGGGGAGACTTCATAAAGGTGGTATCTCCATTTGCACAGGCTATGGTTCTCCCAATATGGCACCAAAGGACTAGGTGAGAATGTGAATGGTTTACTCCCTCTCCTAAAATACTTTAAAACATATGTCCTAATAACAATGAGTTTTCACAGGCTGATTCATAAAACATAACTATTTGAACTGGAAAAGCCTTTGACACATTGTTAAAGCAGAAAGGGACCTTGGAGAATCATCCAGTTCAATTCCATCCACTACAATACACACATATACATGACACATACATTCATTCACATACATATACATATGTATACCATAAAATGCACTCACACACATACACATACTCACACACATACTTGGCAGAGAAGAAAACTGAGACTCAGACAGGAGGCTTTGTCATGAGCATCCTTCACGTCTAAGGCCAGCACATTTCTCATGTCTGATCAGACAGGTATATTTTATGGCCACTGAACAATATTCTCCATTTCATGGTAAGGCACTGGTTGGGAACCTCATTAGAAACCAAGTTACTACCTGTACCAGGTTTACACTAATGTATTGACAGCTAGAGCACTCGTTAAATGAACCATGAACCCAATACCCTTACGTCACTTTCGACTGAATCAAATCCGGCTCCCCTGCCAAGCCCTACCAGTGTGATATCCTTAATGTCTAGCATGTTCAGGGGGCACCTGAGATCATTTCAGACAAAGAGAAAATTGTGGAGCCACGAAGCCGTGCAGACTCGATTGGACACACGGCAGGCATACTAACAGGCAGCTCTGAGTTTCAAGATGATAATTGACTCTAATTGACTACTTGGTAGGGACATCCAGGCAGCCATGACTCTGTGTTTATAGATCTGCCTGCCCAGCACCACTTTCTACTGGCCTGCTCCCTGGTTCGAAAGCATCATCCTAACAGAGGTGGAGGAAAAAAAGAAGGGATCAGTGGGAAAAGGAAAGCGGGGAGAGAGGAAGATTGATCTAACCAAAAGTACTCTGCAGGAAACAGAGTGGAGTAAATCTCCTCTGGATCTGATAAAGGTCTGGAAGGAAATTAAAGATTTTTCCTGGCATAAAGATGCTAACTGGGCTTCCAGTGTGTTTCCTCTTCCTCTTTCAACCCCACATAATGATGCCTCAACAAAACTTGTTTCTCAATAATGGCACTAAAAAATGGTTAGGGGGATAATGTTTAACCAAACTAGGGATGAAGTAGACAGTTTTGACTATATAAAATTTAAAAACTTTTGCACAGACAATATCAGTGAAGACAGAATTAGAAGAAAAAATGGGAAAATATGTGCATCAATTATCATGGATAAAAATTATCATTGATATGCAAAATATTCAGAGAATTGACTGAAATTACACCGAGTGATTCCCCAATAGACAAAGGATATGAACAGTTTTCAAAAGATTTGCAAACAATAAATGACCACATGAAAACATGCTCTAAATCATTAATAGCAAGAAAAATTCAAAGGAAATTTGAAATTTTATCTCACATCATGTAAATTAGCAAAGATGAAAAAACATGAGAATTGACAGTGGTGGAGGGGCTATGGAAGGATAAGCTATGAAATGGTCTGACCATTCTTGATGGTTTTCATTTTCAAATTATACAAGAAAAGTGACACTACTTTTTAATCTACTGATTCCTGCTCCTGGAAATAGACTCTAAAGAAGTCAAAGGCAAAGACAAAGGTCCAAAAACATACCACAAAATCGATGGCAGAATTCTTTGTGGTAACCAAGAAGAGGAAATAAAGGGAGAGCCCATTAAGTGGGGAATGGCTTAAAACCATAGAATATGAATGTGTAATGGAGGATTGTCCAATGAATGTGCAAGTATTCCCTACCTGGGAACCTTGGTGAATCAATTCAAAGCTCAGTGATCCACTGCACTTAAATCTCTTGCTTTCTTGTTCTATTGCCTATTATATCTTGCCAAATCTGAGTCTGTCCTTACTCTCATCTGCCTCCTTCACCCTTATTCACATGCTGTTGAACAGAAATGTATAAAATCATGGAACCATGTGATTAGATCTACTACAAATTTATGCTACATAATCTCAATTGGGATCTCACTGCAGCAAAGCAATCCTTTTATACTACCGTAAGGTAGAGCAATGGATAGAGTGCTGGGCCTAGAGTCAGAAAGACCTGGGTTCATTAAACTCCGTCCTCAGACACTTACTAGATGTGTGACTCTGGGCAAATAATGTAATCTCTGTATCCCTCAGTTTCCCCAATTATAAAATAGGGGTCATAAGAGTACCTACCTCTCAGAATTGTCAGAATTAAGTGAGTATATATGGAAAGTGTTTAGCCCAGTACTTTGCACTTATTAAGTGCTTAATAAATGCTTTTTATTCATTCATTCTTTATTTATTTCTCTTTAACTTCTGACACTGTCAATTGCCCTCTTTCTCTGGATGCCCTCTCACTCTCTAAGTTTGGGGGCCACTACTCTTTCTAGGTTTGAAGGCTTCCCTGGCCTTTCTCTCCTACAAAAGCAATTCCGAACCACCTAAAAGCACAAAACACAGCCTGTCTGTTAAATCTGATGGTGACCATTTCCAACCCTTCCTTTATATTTCAGATTCTTGGCTAATGCCCAGGGTAGTGCCCTGCTCCCAAGATTCCACGATGCAGCTCTTCTATCCCCTGTCTCAGAACTGAACCAATCAGCTCTTTTTATTTTTACTGCTGTCTCTAGCCATAGTGTTGCCCATGGCCAAGTTCCCTTCTCTAGGGGTGGTAAATGGGGAGTAAAGTCAGTGGGGATCATTCTGATAAGCACACTAGGCAGCATCTGGCCCCAACTTTATTATCATTTGTTCCTCCCAATCTGGGATGTAATGTACATACCCTGGAGTAGATTGAGCACCACCAAATCCAAAATGGTACCCATAAACACCACTACATAGGATAATGATGCTGTAAGGGGAAAAAAGGTTGAGGGCTGGATCCCAAAGGCCACCCAATTGCAACATACCTCCTAGCCTCAACAATTTTCTGCCCAGTGCTCACTCCACTTATTCTGACCATGCATTCTACTTCATACCAAGCATAGGACAGTTTGTTCCCAGATCCCCTTTCCCTTTATCTGGCTACCATAGTTGGCTGGTTGTTGTCCTTTGTTCTTGAAGAGGACCAAAATGGCACCACTATATTGGAGTCAAGGTACAGTGTGTCTGATTGAGGCTGATCAGACCAATGGCCCTTTCACAGGTCAGGCACAGATAGCCGATGTGAACGTTTGGAATGGAGATGTCTCTAAATGTGTGTATCCCATGTTTCTTTTGAGCTGCTGCAATTTTGCTTTGCTCATAAAGCACAGCCCTTTCTTTAATACAGGCATGCCGTGCTGGGTGGTCCTATTCTGGCTCCTATAAATAATTTAGCAGAAATGCAGGTGCCCTCATCCACCACTCACCTGAGCACTCAGGGTAGGTGGGCATACCAGGGTAATCTCACACACAACACATAAGGCACCATCCACACCCTCTTCTCCCCCCACACTGCACAATGTCCATTTACAGTGTGATGCATGGAAGGGTTAGCCATGGGGCAGAGTGCATTCTCAGCCAAGTTTACGAGGCCAAGAAATAGCCTCATTTATTCAGAACTTCTATAATTCAGTGACTTCCCAAGAATGCCTCCACATCTTAAAGTACCCTGATGTCTTCCCAGCAGCTGGGCACATGCAGTCTGATTCTGGAGTGGAATTTTGAAATGTTGACAGCAGGAAGCAGATGGGAATACTGTGCTAGCCCTGGTCACATCCCTGTAACTGTTTATGGGTGTTGTTTTTTCCAGGCTGTTAGCCTGTCTCTAAAAAAATAAAAATAAAAAGACTCTTAATATTCTCTATAAACATGTTACAAATGAAAGGAAATGTACCCAGTAAAAAGCCCTAAGTGATACACTGTGGTTGTAAACGCTTTGTTCAATAGTATAAAATGTGCACGGTCTTGGTTAGTAGCAAAGCACCACTCGGGTTGGAGACAACAGGACACCTGGAGAATATTTAGTTCCCACTGAGTAACTTGGAAGCACAGTCCTCCCCACCCCCCAAAAATTACCCCCAAGCTCGACTACTAATGGCAACATGTTCTATGTTATTCACCATCATGGGTCTGTAAAATTAGCCCTAGTAAGGGGCAGAGCCTGCAACCTCCATCATTCCTTTTTAGAATTCTTCTCAAATTTCACCTCCTCTATAAAGCCTTCTCTCCTCTGACCCAGCAGTGGGGAACCTGCAGCCTCAAGGCCACATGTGGCTGCATGGATTCAAAGGGCCACACTTGAGGACCTAGAGGGTCACATGTGTCCTTGAGGCTGCATGGATTCAAAGGGCTGCACTTGAGGACCTAGAGGGTCACATGTGGCCTTGAGGCTGCATGGGTTCCGTCAAAGGGCTGCACTTGAGGACCTAGAGGGCCACATGTGGCCTTGAGGCTGCAGGTTTCCCATCACCAATGACCAGTTGAAGTGTTTTCTCCTGCCAAAACTTTTCCCAAATCACTTTGCCTAGACCTCTCCTTTGCCTCTGTTACTTTTTACCTCAGACATACATATTTATATTACATGGAACAATGAGGTGATGATGCAGTGGACAGAACACAGGTTCTCCTTTCTTAGTTCAAATCTGGCCTCAGACACTTACAAGCTGTGTGACTCTGAACAAGTCACTTCACCCTGTTTGCCTCAGTTTCCTCATCTATAAAATGAGCTGGATAAGGAAGTGGCAAACCACTCTGGGCCTGTAGTCATCTTCCTGAGTTCAAATACAGCTTCAGACACTTCCTGGCTGTGTGACCCTGGGCAATTCACTTTACCCTGTTTCCCTCAGTTTCCCCATCTGTAAAATTAACTACAGAAGAAAATGAAAAACCATTCCAGTACCTTTGCCAAGAAAACTCCAAATGGGGTCACAGAGAATAAGACACAGATGAAACTCCTGAACAACAGCAACCAAACAAAATGTCTATTTTCTCATCACTCTAGAATCTTTACAAGAATAAGTTATACACACATTGAGAGCACCTGGGTGAAGGGACAAAAAGGGAATAGGTGGGGCTGTGTAAATCCTATTCTAGAGCAGAACACAATTAACTAAGAGGTCTAGACAATACAAGATTCCACTCCACTTATTATTTGTTTCCTGAAAAAAAAAGGCATTTGATTTATTAGTATGAAATGTGACCATAAATGGCTATCCTTTTTCATGCAAATGTTAAAATCAAACAAGATTTCTGAAAATATGCGACAAGAGATAATTTTGTTTGATGCCCCTCTGGACATTCATTTCAAGCAAGCAACGCTTGCCAAAGGCAGTTTCCATTGTCATGGTGGACTTTCAGCACAAAACCAAAGTTGAAAAGAGATTCCCTATAGATTGCAAGGTCCTCCAGGTGCTCCTGTTTGCAAATGACATTGTACTAATTGCTTTGAGCCCCAGAACATCACATCACAGAATGTTCTAAATGAGATCCATGATCACTCAAAAGAGTCCAGTCTCACAATCCACATAATAAAGACCAAGCGGATAAAAAATGCTTATTATCCACACTATGATAGGCAATTAGACCCCAGAGCTGGTCCATCAGTATCCAGTATTTATCTTGGATAGATGCTGCAGATGGGCAATGATGTAGGCCTATAATTGAATAAGAGGAAGTGAATGGAGTGCACTACCTTTGGGAGGACTGTAATGCTTTTACTATCACCAAGTTTCTTACTACAACAAAGTTCTGTCTTTTTTATATTATATCCTTTCAGTGCTACTGTATGATTGCAAGTCATGGAACTATAGTCGCCAAAAAAATTAAGTTGTAAGCCACCCGATGGATGGTGGAGAAATTTATGGTGTAAAGGCTACTTCAATTTACCAAAGGAGACCATTGCCCTGAAAGGGGCATAAAGGACATATTCAAATCAATGTATGATTGGAACAGGGGTGGGCCAGTCATGTGGTGAGTGCGGGATATCTGATAACCCTCAGACACTGGTACCTACACAGTGTCAAGAAAGCCAGAGGAAGGCCACACATTGGACAGACCCATTGAGAAGGATTTATAAAAAGACATAGACAAGAGTCACATATGATGAGAAAGAACCAATGGGTTGTAACCCATAATGATGGAGGATGTTCCCATTTTGATAACGTTGGATTCACAGATCGATAAAGGAATAAGCAGAGGAGCCAAGGAAAGGGAATGAGCACTTATTAAGCCCCTACTGTGTACTGGACATTGTGCTAACAGTTTAACAAATATCATCTCATTTTATTGGTGTACCTACCTCATAGGGTTGTTATAAGGAAGGTGCTTTGTAAACCCTAAAATGCTATAGAAATATGAGCTGTGATGATGATGATGATGATGATGATGATGATGATGATGATGATGGCAGTGACAAAAATGATAAAAATGTTAAAGCTTCCATCATGTCACTATCTTTTCATATCTTGTCTTTCCCACTAGCTTAAAGCTCCTTAAGGGAAATAACTGTATCATTCATAGGATAATAGGATGTGGAGCCTTCCCAGAGCTCAGCACAATACTTTGTAGCACAGTAGGTCTTTATTAATTGATAGACCATTGAGCTAGGAGTCAGAAGCAGGACAGGTGACCTATGGGGGTAGGAAGGCAGCAGCTGATGCCACTGATGAACCAGTAGGTAAAAGCTGGGCAATCCAGCACCTTTGGGTCAGTGCTTCTTATACTGGCTTATAAATAGTGACTGAAGAGTAGATTGTTTTGATGGAAGGAGAGTGAGAGGAAATGAGGATGAGGAGAAAAGGAAAAGCAAGGGAGAGAGCAAAAGAGGTTGGTGAGACCCTTGAGTGGCAGATTAGTGTCACTCTGCAGAGCTGAGTTATCTGAGTAGATTTTCCTGGTGTGTGTGTGTGTGTGTGTGTGTGTGTGTGTGTGTGTGTGTGTGTGTGTGAGAGAGAGAGAGAGAGAGAGAGAGAGAGAGAGAGAGAGAGAGAGAAAGAGAGAGAGAGAGAGTATACACACACATGTTCCTAAAAGAAACTCCAAAATGAAAATTCCTGAGAACATTATAGCCAAAATTAAAAGCTTTCAGCTCAATGACAAATTACTGCTAGCATTCAGAAAGAATTCAAGTATCAAGGAGCCACAGCCAGGATCACACACAATTTAGTAGCCACCACTATGAAGGAGTAGAAAACTTGGAATATGATATTACAAAACAAAAAGGATAAAGGTTTACAACCAAAAATAATACTCAGCAAAAGTAAATATAATCCATGAGTGAAGGGTCATAAGGAACTAAACAAAGATAAATAGTTTACATTCTATTATGAGGAGATGATACATATGTTCCCTCAGAACACTATCATGACCAAGGGTCATAGAGGGAGTCTCGATGGATTGCTTGGGAGTGATACTGCTATGTTTTAATGATCGTAAGAATGGAAAGGGAAAAGAAAAGGAATATACTAACAGGAAAAAGGGGAGAGGAAAAATGGGGGAAGTTATCTCACATACTCTATACAAACAGGGAGGAAAGAGTATTACTTGAACCTCACTCTCATCTAAACTGGTCAAAGGAAAGAAAAATATACATACACAATAATACACAGAAATACGTTTTGCTCAGCAGAGAAACTAGAGGAAAGAGACAGAAGAAAGAGGGAAGAATAAGAGGAAGGGTAGATTAAAGGAGGGAGCAGTCCTAAGCAAAATAAACTCCAACTGAGGATATGTAAAAACATTTATAGGACGGCGAGGTGGCGCAGTGAGTAGAGCGTTGGCCCTGGAGCCCAAAGGACCTGAGTTCGGATCTGTCCTCAGACACTTAACACACACAAACAAAAACCTAGCCATGTGACCTTGGGTAAGTTACTTAACCCCAATTGCCCTCCAAAAAGCAAAAAAAAAAAAACATTTATAGCTGCTATTTTTGCAGTAGCAAAGAATTGGAAACTGAAGGGGTACCCATCAAGTGGGGAATGAATAGGTTATAATATATCAATATGATGGAATACTATTGTACTATAAGAAATGATGAAGGGGATGGTTTCAGAGAAACATAAGAAAATTTGTACCAACTGATGCACAGTGAGATTGCCAAACCAAGATAACAGTTTCTGCAGTGACAATAATATTTTAAAGATAAACAACTTTGACTTAGGAACCCTGATAAACCCTGATAAACAACTTTGACTTAGGAACCCACTCAACTCAACTCAATGACCAACGTCAATTCTAAAAGATTCATGGTAAAACATGCTACCAACCTCCTCCTAACAGAGATTTGATGGACTCATGCTGCAGACTAAGACATATTTTTTGGATATGACCAATTTGAGAATTTGTTTTGCTTGACTATACGTGTTTATAACAGGGTTTTGTTTTTCTTTCCCTTTCGGTGAGAGGGGAGATGGAAGTGAAAGAGGATGAATATTTTGTTGAAAAAATAAAATTTAACTTAAAAAAGCAATGCGTCCTTATTACAATGGAGTGTTCTACTAAGGGACAGGGGAGCCTTAGTTCAGTGAAAAGTGTGTTCGATGAAGAATCAGAAGCCCTGGGTTCTTAGACAAAACACTTAACCTTTCTGTGCTTCAGTTTCCACATAAGCAAAATTAGAAGATTAGACTAAAGGACCTCTAAAGTCCCTTCTAGTCCTAAATATGTGATCCTATGATCATATAAAATAGTGATGGGGAGAGGGAGAAGGAGAGAGACACAGACACAGACAGACAGACAGAGACAGAGAGGAGACAGAAAGAAAGAGAGAGAGGGAAAAGCAGAGAGAGAGAGAGAGAGAGAGAGAGAGAGAGAGAGAGAGAGAGAGAGAGAGAGGAGAAAGGAAAGAGAGAGAGAAACAGCATCAATAAAACATTTTCTTTTTAAAATTGCTGAAATAGGCAATGTAGCCTTCATTTACCCTATGAAAAGCTCACCCAGCAGAAGAAACCAAACTAATAATGCAGCTCATATTGTCAAGTGCTATACGTATGTAGATAGAGGAAATACATATTGACATAATAATAATAAATATGTAAAGAAAGCTCATGGTTTACCAATAAAATCATTTACTATGTTGCTGACTTGACTATAAAACAGTGAATGCTTTATAGCCAGTTCCTCAATTTGATTGATACCTAATTAAAAATTCACTCAACTCAACTTCAGGCATGTCGAGTTCCATTGAAGTTGCTGCTTGAACCTATGGAGACTTAATATTGTTTAATGGGGGTGAAGCATTTACTTAGTGCTCAGAAATGACCCCCAAATTTCCAAACCTGCATAAAGTCTATAACTATATGCAGAAAGAGAGCAATGGCATATTCCAAAAGGGCTTGGGGTCCAAGAGACCTGGGGGTGAATCCTGGTTTGGCCACCAACCCATTGGGTAACCATGGCAAGCCCCTTCCCTTCTCAGGGGTCAATGTTTCTTCCTCATTTCCTCATTCATTCATTCACGAAATAAGCATTTTTAAAGCCCCTTGTGTATATGAGGCATCGCACTAGGTGTCGGGAATATAAAGACAAAAATTAAAGAGTCCTTGCCTTCAAGGAGGTTACATTCTATTGGAAGGAAACAACATGTCAGAAAGAGAGAGACAGACAGAGAGGGAGACAGAGAGAGAGAGAGAGAGAAGACAGGTTGGTAGATGGATAATGATTTCTTTGCTGGACTACTATCAATTAAGTAAAGTCAATAAGCATTTATTAAGCGCCTACTATATGCTAAGCACTGTGCTAAGTGTTGATGATAAAGAGAAAGGCCAATGCCAGTCCCTGTTCTCAAGGAGCTCCCAGTCTAATAGGGAAGACAAGGATCCTAATACCTGCCCTATTTATAAAACGATATTATTGGCCTTCATTTCAAGGGCTACTTACCACGATAGTACTATGTGAACTAGGCACAATGGAAAATTCCAATAAAAAGCCATGGCCCCAGCCCTAAAGGAGCTTATAGTAGGGGAAATAGGACATAAATAGAAGGAAAGACAGAACAGGATCTAAGGCAAGCAGAAGTAGCATGAACAACTTGCTAGCCAAAGTTGAGAGAAGGAAAGACCATCACTGAATAGGGATACTCTGTGATGGAACTGACGTTTGTCTTGTGTCTGGAGAATGTTTCCATGACCCAGATAGGAGGGCACTTACAGTGGAGGGAATAACCTGAGTAAAGGTTCCTAGAGTACTAAGATGGCATTTACCACTGACTTAGCAACTCGAATTTATTGGGAGATGAGTAAATGAATTAATTGGCATGGATGTGCCTATCCTACCAGAAATGTCACAGAATCAGTGTTGGATCATCTCCTCAAATCCATACATGGACAGGAAGCCCTTCCGTTCCTTTCATATCCCCCACTGTCTCTGCTTAAAAACCCAAGGGGATAGGAGTATAAGATAATAGATAATCATAGGATCACAGAAACTTATGTGTAGAACTGGAAGGGACCTTAGGGACCACTGAGCCCAACCCACTCATTTTATAAAGGAGGAAACTGAGGCCTAGGGAGGGGAAGGAACTTGCCCAAGGGCACAAGCATAAGCAATAGAGTATGCATTTGAAATCAGGACCTAGGGTTCCAAAGCTCCTACTCCCTTTAGAGTGTCCAGCCTTCTCCTATCTCCCAAGGCAGCCCATCCCACTTTGAAATAACTCTAATTGTTCCAAAGTTTTTCCTGAGACAAATGTTCCCTTCTATAAGATTGTTACCCCCAGTGACTTCAACTATTTAATATATGGCAAAAACTCCAGCACCCTCACTATTCTAGTTATCCTCTTCTGTAAGAGGACCACGATTCGAATCCCGGCTCTGCCACCTGTATAACCACACGCAAGTCTCGTTATATAATACCGCTTTTGTTCTTTATTACTACTTTCTTTTGGCTTGACTTGTAAATGACCTCTATGGGCCTCAGTTTCCTCCTTTGTAAAATGAGTAGGTTGACTTAGATGGCTTCCAAGTCACTTCCACTTCTAGATCTTGACTCCTAAATGTGACCTTATGAAGGTCCCTTCCCCTCTCTGGGACTCAGTTTCTCCCTATGTAAAATGAGGGGTTGGACTAGATGCCTCCAAGGGTCCTTTGAACTCTTGATCAAGGATCCTATGATCTATGCTTCAGCTAGTCAATGTCCTTCCCAAAATGTGATGTCCAAAATGGAACACAATACTCCTGATCTGGACTGCCAGGAGGAGAGGGGACCATAACTTCCCCCATAATAGACACCCAGCCTCTCTGAAGGCTACTTAAGATTACAACAGGTGTGGGTGAAACAACCCTACATGGACCAGTAGATCATTCAGGAAGACTGAAGAGTGTTCCACCTGTCAATGGTATCATAGAACATTATTGTTGGAAGGGCCCTTAGGGGCCATCCAGTACAACCTGCTCATTTTACAGAAAAGGAAACTGGGACCCAAAGAATTCAAATGACTTGCCCAAGGTCTCGTATAGGAACATAAATCTGGAGCTGGAAGAGTTCTCAGAGGCCATCAAGTCCAATGCCCTCATTTACAGAGGGAGAAAGTGAGACCCAACAGAACCAAGTCACAAACCTGGAATTCCTAGCTTCCCTCCATGACTCTTTCCCCTCCCCCCCCCAGGATCCTTACCTAATTTGTAATCCAAACAGGTCCCTTCTCCTGCAGCAGAGATGATGTGTCAGTGGAATTTGCCCACTCAGATTAGGCGCCAACTCATTCTTAATAAATGCTCCACAGATAAAGAAGTAAATTATCACTCTTCCTAAACGCCAAGAGGATTTTGATCACTTTTCATGGGCTCAGAAAGCTTGTTTTATTAATATATGGAGTAACAACATCCTGTAAACAACTCATCCTTCTTAGATTTACTCCCGTTAAAGAATGTCCTACTTAAATGCTCACAATTGACACTTGAACATGAAATACCGCTGCAAATAATGAGGATATTGTAGATGTATTTTATACCTCTCTTTCCCAAATCAAAAGGTCTCATAAATACAGTCTCTAAAAGTGTCAGTGGGGGAGTTAACATAACTGTACAAGCAATAAGCCTGACCTTTCGATGTGATTTATTCCCGACTCACCCAATCTTTTTTTATTAAAAGTGGCACATCTAAAGTAGAATTAAATCCTATTACAGCAGGTGTGTGAACAGATCAGCCTTGCTCCCTGCCATTGGCCCACTCTAATCATAGTTACCTTGTTTCCTAGGGAAGAACCTGATTGAAGTGGTGGGGTGCCTTTGGAAGGCGTTGGGTGTTCCTTCATAGTAAGGAAATGTGATCTCTGGGGGGAAAATACAGCAAAGCCCAGACATTGAAGAGAAGAACGTGATAGGGTCAAAAAAGGGCTAGGTGTGGAGTTAGGTTAGAACTCATCTCTGGCTCTTACAAGCTGGGACACTGGCCAAATCACTTTACCCCTCCAGCCTCAGTTTCCTCTTCTGTAAAATAAGGGGGTGAGACTAGATGGCTATTGAGGTCCCTTGCAGCCCTCAGATCCAGGAACCTAAGCTCCTTGATGCATTTAAGAAAGTCATCATGGGAAACATATTCTCCTAAAGGTTCCTCAAGGTTACTTCTATCTGGTCCTTAGTCAGCTAAAAATACTATTCAGAGATCCCAGAGAGGAAGCAACTGAAATCTGTAAGGCTGACTAATTAGTGAGAATTTGGTTCTGCTCCAGTCCCAAATGAAGCACCATCTCCTGAGAACTGGAGGAAGTGAGATCTGCACCAGGGGAAAGAGGTGCCCACAGGATGGGAATGGGAGAGCCCAGCATGTCACTGTTTCAAAAGCACTTTCTTCAGCCCATGCTGGAACAAATAAGGTGGAGATAATGATGGCTGCCATTCCTATGGCACTTAAAACTTGCCTTTTCCACAGGCATCTTAGAGAGGTAAATAACAAAACAGAGACAGCCAGGAGAGTGTCAGTGACATTCTGAATGAACCAAAGCCCACCTACCCACCCTTCTGCCTTCCCCAAGCATTACTGGTTCATCAAGATTTTCCTTTCTTATTCTCCCTATCTCCACTATTCCCTGCCTAGGGAATTCAGAGGCCTTGCCAAGTGGCACAGTGAATAGAATGCCAGACTCAAGTCAGGAAGAACTAAGTTCAAATCCTGCCTTAGATGCCTCCTAGCTATGTGACCCTGGGCAAGTCACTGAATTTCTGCCTCAGTTTCCTCAACTAGAAAATGGGGATCTAGTCCAACCCCTTCATTTTACAGAAGAGGAAACTGAGGCCCAGGGTGGGGAAGGAACTTGTCCAAGGTCACCCAAGGTTCCTAGATCTAGAGTTGGGAGGGACCTTAGAGGTCATCTTGCTCAACCTCCTCATTTGACAGACTGGGAAACTGAGGTCCACAGAAGTATGGTCCAACTCAGATGAAAACTGAGACCCTGAGATATCTAACAGCTAGCACTCATATATGCACTTTAAGGTTTTCAAAGTGCTTTGTAAATGTCATTTCATTTGATTTGACTTGAATGACCCTTAGAGATAGGTGCTATTATCATCCCCATTTTACATTTGAGAAAACTGAGGCAGGCAGTAGTTAACTGACTTGCCCAAAAATCACACAGCTAGTGTCTAAGTCAGAATCAGAACTCAGGTCTTCCTGACTCTAAGCCCAGGACTATCCACTGTAGCACCTGGCAGCCCTATGGTATATGAACTGTGAGCTTGACCCAGAATTGCAAAGCAGGAGGAAGAAGGCAGGCTGTGGACCATTGGGGAAATCACCTGGTGTTTTCAAAGATCTGAAGTTGCTTGATGCCTCCAAATGCCATCTTTTTACCACTGATGTTATCCTAGTAATATCCTCAGCCTCTGAAGGATCCAAATGTCCAATGACCCAAAAAGCAATGGGAAGTAACATGGCCAGTTAGGAGAACAGGGAGCCAGTCTCAGTACTGCACTTGATAGGGATAGGGATAAATCTGGAATTTCCAGATGAGTAAAGGCCCTTTACTAACGCAGTACAGCCTTCTCTGAAACTTACAGTCTTAGCTGGACTGAGACTTGCCCAGGGTCACACAGTCAATATGTATTTGAACTCTTTGTCCCTAAACCACATTGTCTCTCATAACATATGTAAGATCACCTAATTCATAAATGATTGTTAGTGCTTGTCTATGTCACAGCATGCAGGAAGCCCAGCCCTGGAAAAAGCATCACCCAGTCTCACTGCTTTACAGGAGCTAGGTCCTGGCAGATAATAAGATCTCCTGTTTTTTTATTCCTCAGTACCTTCCTTCCCTACCACCCCAGGGCACTAATCTCTGGCCCATTGTGGTCCAGGGTCCATGACCATGGTGCCATCCTGTATTGGCTGGTCAGAAATAATGCTATCTTTCAATAAATCAATTTCTTCCTCTGAAAGTGAGCTTCAGTTTTTAGAAATAAAGTCTGGGGGGTGCGGCTAGGTGGCACAGTGAGTAGAGCGTCAGCCCTGGAATCAGAAGGACCTGAGTTCGGATCTGGCCTCAGACACTTAATGCACACACAAATAAAAACCTAGCCATGTGACCTTGGGCAAGTTACTTAACCCCAATTGCCCTCCAAAAAAAAGAAAGAAAGAAAGTCTGGGAAAAGCATCCAAACAACCCTCCAACTGAGATTGAATTGTGCACCCACAGACAGTTGTTGTAGTTTTCATTTCTGTAATATTGTCTGATAATTAACTGTGTTGGTGCTCTGAATCGTATTGAGTATATCAGACAGCAGGGCAGATTTTTTCTATTGAAAACAAAAGAAAAATCAATTTCAGCCAATTCTGATGTTGCCATTTTATGAAGTTAAGGGGCTCAATGTAAATTAATGTTTTGAATTTATGCTTTTGATCAATAGGTATAATTATTGATTAGCATCACAGGAAGCCCAAAGTGAACCAGTCATTCTTGACACTGTGGTTTTATGATGTGCAAACAAATAAAAAACCCCACTGTGCTAGAGGCTACAGCCCCCCACCCCCCCCACCCCACCCCCGCCAATCAACCATCAAGGCAAAAGAGGGCAAAGCACGTCTGTCTTTCCTCCCCAGCTTGTTCAGTAGAAAAGAATTGCAATGGAAAATAGTTGAGGGCATTTGCTGGATTACATTAATTTCAACATTTATTAAACACTTAATATGTACAGGTTGATATTAGCAGCTGAGGAAAATACCAAACTAAAACAACAGCAGCAGCATCAATTGACATTTATTTAGCAATTTCAAGTTTGCATATCACTTTATAAACACCATCTCACTTGAACCTCCCACATATTTCTTTCCCCAAGGAGCTAACAAACTTTAACTGGAAGCTGAAATTAACAGGATCAAAGTTTATACAGATAAATGTAAAGTCCTGACCTTAGACTCAAAAAACAATTGCACAAGTTCAAGGTTATGCAGTTGGTCCTTTGAAAAGGACATGGAGTATTACCATGGACTGCAAGATCAGTGTGAACCAGCCAGGGGAGCAGGCAGCTAAAATCATTACCTTAATCTTAGGCTGTAGTGTCCAGGAAAGTACTTGTCTGTCCCCTGCTCTGGCCAGGCTTATCTGGCATCTTGTGTTCAGTTCAGTTCATTTTATGAAAGTATTAATGAGCTACATACAGCACATCCAAAGAATGAACATGATAGTGAAGGGATATAAAACCATGTCATATAAGGATCTGTTGAAAGAGCTGCAAAAATATAGGCTAGAAAAAAAAGACAAGGGGAACATGATACAGTTCTCCAAATGTTCAAAGAGTTGCCGTGTGCAAGAGGGATTACACTGGTTTTACTTGGCCCTGAGGGCAAAACAAGGATTAGTGAATGGAAATTATAGGGAGACTGGTTTCAGTTTAAGATAGGGAAAAGCTTCCCAAGAATAAAAGCTATTCAAAAATGGAATGGGATACTTCAAGTATTTATTAGTCCTCTGTTACTTAAATTGTTCAAATAGATATTAGATGGCTACTTGTAGGTGCTTCTGAAGAGAGGATTCATGCTTTTTTTTTGCTTTTTGGAGGGCAATTGGGGTTAAGTAACTTTCCCAAGGTCACACAGCTGGGTTTTTGTTTGTGTGTGTTAAGTATCTGAGGCCTGATCCAAACTCAGGTCCTTCTGACTCCAGGGCCGGCACTCTACTCACTGCGCCACCTAGCCACCCCCATGCTTCTATTTTTCCAGAGGCAATGGGAGGTAGGTGATTTGCCCAGTGTCTGCAGCTGGATTCGAACTCAGATCCTTCTGATTCCAGCATAGATGCTATATCCACTGCACCACCTAGCTGCCCCTAAGATTTGTACTTCTAGTTGGATTTGATTAGACAACTCAGATGTCCTTTCCAATTTCAAATATAAGGGGCACAATGACCTCTAGGCAAAAGTCAAGAAATATAGTCTCCCAAGAAGCCCAAGTCTTCATTCTGAGCTCCAATATTTCCCACTTGATGCATGTCCCATAGGCATCCCAAACTCATCAAGTCCAAAAGAGTAAACTGAATGGCAGCCAGATGTGGTAGGACTAAACAGAGCTTTAAACTTATAGACTAGTCCACCAGATAGGTTGGTCAAAAAGCAGTCTCACTCCTGTCTCCACTGTTGCTGTCCCTCTTGGCCTCCAAAGCTTCCATTCACTGCTTCTCCACCAAGCTGCTCTTGGCCTGTCTTGGAGTCACCAACTATTGCTGTGATGATATGTTGCTTCCTCATAAAATATATCACTCATCTTTTGTGAGACTGTACCAGGCAAATATACCTAGGCACTAATCACCATAATTTTCAGTTCTTTTGTTAGTCAGATCTACCTGCTAGATGCCCCTCAAGGCCTTTTTCTACTTTGATGCCCCTTCCCCAGTGGAAAATCCCCCAGTCCTCCTTCTAGTTGGATTGGAATGAGTGAAGTCCTTTTGGCTACCATCAGCCCTCTGGCAGGGAGGGCCTAGCTCATGCTTACCTTAAAGCATCCACTCCTGGCCTCTAGGAGGCATTTAGCAAGACTGGTGGAGGAGAAAAGGACATGGGGATCTTTATCCACATTCTTGCCTTGAGGGTAAAAGAATCATTCCCTCTTATATAAGATTTTATGATTTCAGAAAAGGAATGACACATATAAAAAAGTACAGTACAAAATTATCCATTTCAAGCACATATCTTGACAGTACCCATACCAATGAAAGCATGAATTTTTGCAATATGGAAAGAAAATGAGTATATAAGCAAATTTCAAATGCTACTTGAGGTGATAGGAGGTGGCTCAAATACCAACATTCTCTTAGTTCAGGTTTGATGTTGGAATGAAATGAGTTACTTACAAGCCATTGAATAGTTAACAAAGGGAATTTACTTTGCTCTGACACAATTAGGATATGCTAACAAAGACACAGTGGCATTTATTTTCTCTGGATTCAGTCTCCCTTTGTCTCTTTTTTTTAAAGCAATTGGGGTTAAGTAACTTGCTCAAGGTTACACGGCTAGTCATTATTTCTGTGTGGGTGCTCATTTTCTGAGGCCGGTTTCAATCTCGGGTCATCTCAACTCCGAGGCCGGTGCTCTTACTCACTGCGCCACCTAGCCGCCCCTCCCTTTGTCTCCATATAGAAATTCATCTGGTCATCAGTGATGGGTTCAGGGTGTACCCCAAGAATGTTGAGATGCCCCCCAGGAATGATGGAGTTGTCCTGATTAGTGTCCTAAAAGAAATTTATTTGAACAGTTCTCCAAGTTCAAGAAAAGCATTTATCAGGGTTACGCACCCAAGTAGGCCCTGCTTCCATGTAGGAGAGACAGAGTATAAGCAATAGACCTTAACCTCTAAGAGAGGAAGAGCAATTGGCCAGGTTAAAGATCTGGTTTAAATACAATTTTACAGAATGGGGGAAGGGGAACAAGAGAATGGGAGAAGGGGTGAACACAACTCTGGAAAGCCTGGAATATCAGGTAGTCAGGAGGTGCCTTCTTCATACAGATAAGCAAGGGGAACAGGAAAGGGGAAGAGGGGCGCTGCTCCAGAATCCATACAGGTAAGTAAAGGGAACAGGAAAGGAGAGAGGAAGAGTTGTTCTGGAATGTCAGGTAATTGGGGGGTTCTTTGGGAAAGGACACAGGTAAGTCCACAGTGGGGGAGCTTCAATGCATAGTCTTCTTTGATCACTTTTCTGGCTGGTCACATCCTGCTTGTTCCATCTGCCTTGAGGACTCTTTTCATCTCATCAATCAAGACATGATAGGATGAAGAACATGACGACCACCATGGAGGGTGACCTCCAAGTCAGAGCGGCCCCAACTGAACTGGGACTTTTTATGTCCTTAGGTGACCAAGAAGTTGTGGCAAAGAAACAGGGAATAATTAAGTCATGGGACTGCTTTGTCTACTTTTAGGAAAACCAATCTCTGTGGCAGGAGGGGAAGGAGAAGGGGTGTGTCTAACCCATGCTGTGGGGAAACATTATAGATATGGGTCCTATCACATGAGGTCAGAAAAGTGAAGGATGGTAATTAACTGGGGAAATCAGTGAAGGCTTCACAGAGGAGGTGGCATTTGAGCTTAGTCCTTATGAGTCAAATGATGCAGAGTGGATATACTTGGTTTTTGTGTTTGGAGAAGATATTGCTACCTGGAGGTATGACTTTAGCCAGATGGAACAATGCAAAACATTCACAGGCAGCACAGGCTGACCATTCATAGGTGAAAAGGCAAGATGTGGTTTGAGGGTTGAATTATTGAAGATCCCTGTTAAAACAAATATTCCCTGAAAGGGGAAACACATTGATCCATTATCAACATAAATTAGTTTAGCCTATCAATTACCAAGGCCCAGAGAGTATGACTCAGAGACCTGGGAACTTTTGACTAGGGCACAGCAAGAAGGAGAATTCTGGAAGCCCCATAGAATGGTCACTACTAGGATATCAGGGTTGGGTTAGGGGATAGGGTACCTGATCCCTGGGTACCCAAATGAGTAGGAAAGCACCAAAAGAAAAATCTGAAACATACAATGGAAACAGAACTAGCTTTAGAATCATTAGCCCTGGACTCAAATCCAGCCCATTACTGTGTGACCTTGGGCAAATCACTTCATCTCCCTGGGCCTCAGTTTCCTCCTCTGCAAAATGAGAGGGTTGGACTAAATGCCTTCTGAGGTCCCTCCTAACTTTAGCCTAATGATCCTCGGAAAATGGAAGAAGCATAGAATCATTGAGTTTAGAGGTAAAAGAGAAGCACCTGAAGGCTCATTTTCCAAAGGAGGAAGTTGAGGAATGGAAAGGGGAGGAAACTTGCCAAAGTTCACCCAGTAAGTTAGTGGTAAATATGAAACAGATTGGTTTCCTGACTTTATAGTCCAGTATTTAGTACCAAGCTGCCATGGGCCTGTCCACTGCCACACTTCCAACAAATTCAAGGGGCACCAGATCCTAGAGGTCCTAGCTTTGGGTGAGGCTTAACTGTCCCTCCCTCTGGGACACGACATCTTCTTTCATCTGTTTTTTTCCTTCCATCATGACTTGAGCTATAATTATTAGTAGAAATGTAAAAAGAGGAATAGAAAGAGACAAACTCTTCCAACTCTCAGCTTCTCAGGCTTGAATTCAGGGGCCTCCAGGTCACTGATAGAAGCCAGGCTCAGGTGTGAGCTTAGCTGAAATCAATTATTCTAGAACAGCAGGTGGCATGTGCTTTTGGAACTTGTCCGAATATTTGGTTCCCTATTTCTCCAGAACAGCTGGGCTCCTAAGCTCACCATCCCTACCCGTGGTGTATGGCTGAAACATCAGGGAAGATCCATTATCTGCCAGCCAGGGTTCTCTCAGGGTCAGGTTTGGGGCTGTGGCGGCCTGCTGGCCTGCCCGCTGGCCGAAGAAGTCGAATTCTATCTGTAGGGCTCAGAATGGGACCCCTTTCCATTAAAAATGAAATTCACAGAATTTAGAGGTTCATGGGGTTGGAACATCGGGTCGCTGAATCTCCTGTTAATGCTCTTTCATTTCTCATCAGTGGCTTCCTGTGCTCCGGCTTCCTGCCAGGTTTTCTATAATGTGAAGAAAATAGCCCCTTCTCAGCATAATCTCAGCTGAGAGATTCAGAAATGACAAAAGAGGGGTGGGGAGAGAGGGAAGAGAGAGCAAGCAAGTGCCCTGCTTGGCTAAATTCATTTAAGTTCTGTCTATCATGTTGGGTGCTTGGTTCTTTATGGGGAAGAAGTTATTTCTAGATTCCCCACGAAACCTTTGTCTAAAATTAAAGATAACCCCACCCACAAGTCAGAAGGAATACCTTTAAATCAGAGGGACAACATGATACAGTGAAAAGAAGACTGAATTTGGATTCAGAGGACCTGGGCTCAAAAGCTACCTTGTTCACTACCTGTATGACTTTGGATAAGTCCCTTTCCCTCTCTGGGCCTGTTTCCTCCTCTCTAAGATGAAGGAGGCCTCTGGGATCTCTCCCAGTTCTAGACCTAGGATCTTATATGTGGCCTTGGGCATCCCCTCCCAGGCCTATTCTTCCTCCTCTACAAAATGAGATCGCCCCTGAGGGCCCTTTCAACACTAGAAGTAGGATCTTAGGATCTTCCCCACAGACCATCCTGATTTCTGCCTCTCCACTTTCACTCACGTTCTCTTTGAACTTTAGCGCTATCTAAATCCTTTGCCCCACCTCCATCTCCTCCAAAAAGCCTTCCCTAATTCACAGAGATCTCTTCCATCTCTGCATGCCCATAGCATTTAATTTGGGTCTTTGCTCAGTATCACCATGCCCTAGTCTCCACTGGAGTGCAATGAGTCTGCTTTCCCCAATAAGCCTGGCAGATTCCTTCCCCTTCTTCCATATCCCCTACAGTGTAGCCTAGCACAGAACTGGGCTCAGAGGAAGTACTCAATAAATCTTCCGAACGGGAACCATGCCAGCTCTTCTTGCCTGAAAATGGCTTCCTGCCTGTCTGTTTAGCTCCTAAGGTACCAAGAGGGAGCCCCAGGTTTGTTTTCACAGTAGGCCTATTATTTGCCTGGGATTTTAACTCTTGGCATTTGTTATGGTCAGCGAGGGGCTTACATCGATATTTTAGCTGCAACAAAGCATTGAAAACTGGCAAACGCCACCGGAACAAAGGCAACAGCAGGCATCTGGCCCTAAAGTTTGGGGTCTTTGTTTTAAAAAAAAATCTACCACCTTCTAACCCTAGTGCTGAGAATGAATCTTTCACACCAGGGGATTCTCGTTTTAAAGACAGACACACATCTAAGGCCCAAGTTAACAGAGTGCATTACTTTAATGGAAAGACTACTCAAGGGTGTATTTCCTAAACCAGGATAGTGTGGAAACAATGTCGGGATGCAAGCAGATACATTTATCCTGAGAAGAAAGCAGGTAAACAGAAGAGGCTTTCATTAAACTGTAAAAATTGATGGAGCCAATTATCTCCCTCTTGAAATGCAGCCAATGGAGGCAAGAAGAAATGAATGACTCCAGAAGGGAAATGGGTCACAGACACCTCAGCAAATAGAGTCTGAACAGCTCCAGGATTAAATATGGGGGGAGGCAATAAGCATGAAGGTCCTCCTTGGCTAGTGAGATACAACTGAATTCACCAAGTACTTCTGATCCTGGATTTAGAGCAGGAAGGGGCTTCAGAAACCCTCTAACCTAACACCCTCATTTGACAGAGAAGGAAACTAAGGCTGGGAGGTGTACTCTAGCTGAAAACCCTCATTTGACAGAGAAGGAAACTGAGGCTGGGAGGTAAAGAGACTTGTCCTTCCATACAGGGAGCAAAGGAGAGAGCAAGGTCCTCTTACTTCAAACCCAATAGTCTTTCCATTATCCCACTACCTCATTAGGCACTTAATGTATTTGTATCACTGTGGGGGGATGCAAGAAAAGTAGACATCTGTACACTCCTACCCTCAAGGAGTTTCTGGGTTGCTTGGGGACACAGGATAAGTGAAATTAAAGACTACAAGATGATGTGTAAGCAAACACACACTAACATAATACAAGCTGTCCAGAAATAGAATATTGATGATGATTATAAAGATAATTCTTGTGATTATTATTATAGCTCAGAGATTTCTAGGAGTCACTTTTTAGGGTTTATTTTTCTTACAATGCTCCTGTGATGAAGTACAAATATTATCATCCTCATTTGGCAATCACAGACAGTCAACTTCCCAAGTACAAGATAAATGGGGGAGGTACGGCTAGAAAAAGATCTGGGGAGGGGCAGCTAGGTGGTGCAATGAGTAAAGCGTCGGCCCTGGAGTCAGAAGGACCTGAGTTCGGATCCGGCCTCAGACACTTAATGCACACACAAACAAAAACCTAACCTTGTGACCTTGGGCAAGTTACTTAACCCCAATTGCCCTCAAAAAAAAGAAAAGAAAAAGATCTGGGGGTCTTAGTAGATTGAAAGCTCAATCTAAGGCAACAGTGTGATATGGCAGCCAAGAAAACTAATGTAATCTTATGACTGCATTACAAGAGGCTGAGCATTCAGGGAAACGACCATCCCCTTGTCTTCTGCCCTGGTTAGATCTCATTTGAAGTATTAAGTTTAGTTCTTTGCACCATGGTTTAGGAAAGGCATTGATAATCTATAGAGTATCCAGGATTATGAAGGGCTCACAACCATGCCATACAAAGACAAATTAGATCAATTAGAGATGGTTACATGGAGGACAGGCAACTTTAGAAGACAACTTGACAGTTGTCTCCAAGTATTCAAAGGGCAGTCATGTGGAAAAGGGAATGGATTTGTTTTGCCTCACCTCCAAGGATAGAACCAGAAGCAATGAATGGGTAGAAGATTCCAAGGTAGATTTGGACAGGATTAAAGGAAAAATTCCCTGACAATTGAGTTGCCCCAAAGTGCGATGGGTTTCACTGGAGGGCAAACAGAGGATGGATGATCCCTTATCAAAGGTGTTCTTTTATTTTTTTTTTTTGCTTTTTGGAGGGCAATTGGGGTTAAGTGACTTGCCCAAGGTCACACAGCTAGTTTTTTTTCATCTTAAGTATCTGAGGCCTGATCCGAACTCCAGGTCCTCCTGACTCCAGGGCCAGTGCTCTATTCATTGTACCACCTAGCTGCCCCCAAAGGTGTTCTAGAAGAGATTCTTGTTCACATACAGCTTGTACTAGATGATTTCTGAGGTCCCTTCTGTGGTTACTTTTGTACAGGGGAGGAAACCAAAGCTCTGAGAGGTTGTGGCACTCCCAGTCATTAGATTTCAAGTTGGAAGAGGCCTTAAAGAAGTGAATTGCCAAAGGCCAAACACAGTATCTCAGGCAGTATTTGAACCCAGGTCTTTCTGACTCCAAGCCCAGTGCCCAATCTGTTCTACCATGTTGCCTTAAATAGATGTGAAACATTTTAGCACCTAATTCATTCCTTCCATCCTAAAGTCTTTTCACTCTCTTGAAATCGTACTGGAGCTGATATTCTGACCCCATTCTCCTCCCTCCACCTCCCCATTATTCTCCCTCCTTCCCCTCCACATCTCAGTTGGTAAAGGATAAAGCCCAGGTTTGGGGGGAACTATATATCAGGTCCCCATGTGTACTCACAACTAAGGAGGTTTTAAACTCAACTCCATTTGTCATCTCTGTGATCTTGTAAATGTAGAACTTTTTTTCTTCTGCTTTGTTTTAAATAAAATAAATAAAAACTTTTACAATGCCAACTACCAAGCCTCATTTAAACAAAGAAAGAAAAGCAACATTGTCCTACTTCTTTCCCTGTCTTGTAAGTAACCAAGAATGCTTTATGGAGTTTGTAAACCAGTGGCTTTGATATGTGCCATAGAAATCTCAAGCTGCTCAACCCTTTGTTATTAAAAATGTACATTACAGGGGCGGCTAGGTGGCACAGTGAATAGAGCATCAGCCCTGGAGTCAGAAGGACCTGAGTTCGGATCTGGCCTCAGACACTTAATGCACACACAAATAAAAACCTAGCAGTGTGACCTGGGGCAAGTCACTTAACCCCAAGTGCCCTCCAAAAACAAACAAAAAAAATGTACATTATGCAAGTGCTAACTAAAAATATGCCCCCCTCCCCCATTCGGCTGTTGAAGATTGGGAACACGCGATTCATCCTTTTATATTTCTTTTCTTCTCTTTTACCTCCCCTTTATCTCTCTCCAGGTCATTTTTCTTTGCAAGAAAAAACCCATTGACCCCCTCATTGCTTGGTAACTGCATGCAGCCCAAGAAATGGAGTGTACATCAGTTACTGAATTGTATTGATGTCATGAAGACAATTTCCCTTTAAGACAGTACTGCATATAAAGAAGTTTTGTGCCGTAGAAATTAACTTTTTGAATCACTACTGTCCAGGAGATCTTTTCTTCCTAGGTTGGATATCAAGTAATCTTCAAAGTAATGAGCCCTTCTATCCCTGAGTGTCAGCTTTTTGCTTTGGAATAGCTTGTTAAAGCTCACTCCTAACAGCTGACATGGGGAATTTTATGATCTGTTAAGTTACAAAAACTTTATTTTTTTCAGGATTTTCTACCATTGTGTTTTTCAGTTTTAATACTACATCAGTTTATTTCACCTTCTTTCCTTTAGTGAATATTTATTATGGTTTTACTGTGTTACAAGTTCTTTGGAATTTGTATTTTATAAAAAGGAACATTTCAAGTATACTAGGAATACTATACTGCTGTTAACACCCCCTTAGTCACCATGGTGATTCTTTCTATATAAAAGCCACCCCCAATTTTGCCTCCTCTATGAAACTCATTGTCATGCATTGTCCATGGAAGATGTTGGAATGCTAATTTCCACAGTGGACAGGATACAAGAAATAGCTATTTACCATCCTAGTAATACCTGTGTTGGACTCAGACTAAAAGAAAACTAGACAGCAAAGAAGAGTGCTAGAACTTGTGGCTTCAGGGGAGCAGGGTCCCTTCCTAAGTAAAGACAAGAGCACAGATCAAGAGAGTGGTGACCATACCTCTCCACACATGACACTACCTTGAAAGCACCAAAAACTTGCAGACCCTCAGAACTAGCTCTGAAAACAGCAGTACAAAAATGCCTGAAGCTTGGCATAATAAGCCTCCCCACCACCAGGTGAGTAAAGCCCAACTTTAACTGAAGTTCAAAATCAAAAAAAAAGATTGGGAAAAAAATGAGCAAGTGACAACAACAACAACAACAAAAAAACCAATTTGACCATTAAAAGCTACTGCCCAGGAAAACCAACACATAAACTCAGGAGAAGATAACAATGTGAAAACAACTACAAACAAACCCTCAAAAAAAATGCTAATTGGACCAAGTCCAACAAGAATTCCTGGAAGAATAAAAGAAAGAGATAAGAGTAGTAGATGAAAAAGTGGGAAAATAAATGAGATTTGTGGAAGAAAATTATAAAAAGAGAATTAACTTGGGAAAAGAGGCACAAAAATATCAAAGGAAAAAAAACAACTTAAAAACCAGAATTGGCCTAGTGGTAAAAGAGGCACAAAAATTCACTGAAGAAAAGAACTCTTTAAAAATCAAAATTAGCCCAATGGAAAAAGAGGTACAAAAGCTGACCGAAGAAAATAATTCCGTAAAAATGAGACTTGTGCAAATAGCTAATGACTCCATAAAACATAAAAAAAATAATAAAACAAAATCAAAAGAATGAGAAAAACAGAAAATATGAAATATCTTATCAGAAAATAACTGATCTGGAAAACAGATCAAGGAGAGAAATTTTAATAATTATTGGACTACCTGAAAGCCACAATCAGAGAAACAGGCTAGACATCATAGTTCAAGAAATTATCAAGGGAAAAATGTCCCAATATCTCAGATCCAGAGGGTCAAATATAAATTGGAAAAAAAAATCTACTAATCACTTCCTGAAAGAGATCCCAAAATGAAAGCACCCAGGAATATTATAGTCAAATTCCATAGCTCCTATATCAAAGAGAAAATACCTCAAACAGTCAAAAATAATTCATATATCATGGGGCCAAAGCCAGTATCACATAAGATTTAGTGGCTTCCACATTAAAGGAGCAGAGGGCTTGGAATGTAATATTCCAGAAGGCAAAGGAACTGGATTACAACCCAGCTAGCCCTGCAAAACTGAGTATAATCTTTCTGGGGGAAAAATATAAATTTAATAAAACAGAAGACTTTTGAGCATTTCTGATGAAAAGACCAGAGGTGAATAGAAAGTCTGAAATCCAAAAACAAGATTCAAGAGAAGTGTAAAAAGGTAAACAAGAAAGGGTCTCAATAAAGTTAAACTATTCACATTCCTATATGGGAAGATGATATATATAACTCCTAAAAACTTTATCATTATTAAGGCAATCAAAAGACTTTACATAGACAGAGGGCATGGATGTGAGTTGATTATGTTGGAATGATCTTCAAAAAGAAAAAAAATGAAGGGGTGAGAAAGAGGAATGCACTGAGAAAAAGGGAAAGGGAGAGGTAAAATGAGGAAATATTTCTCATGTAAAAGAGGTGTGCAAGGAAGTGTTTTTACAGCGGAGGGGAAAGTGGGCAGGGGTGGCAGACAATGCTTGAACATCACTCTCATTAGAATAAATTCAGGGGCAGCTAGGTGGTGCAGTGAATAAATCACTGGCCCTGGAGTCAAGAGGACCTGAGTTCAAATCTGGCCTCAGACACTTAACACTTACTACCTGTGTGACCTTGGGCAAGTCACTTAACCCAATTGCCCTGTGCTCCAAAAAGCAAAAAAACAAAGGATAAATAAAAAGAATTAATTCAAAAAGGGAAGAAAAAATATGTGTGTATATATGTATACACACATATTAATACACACTCAGCTGTGTATAGAAATCTAACTTACCCAATAAGGATATAGGAGGGATAAGGGATAAGAGAAAGTGGGTAATAAAAGAGAGGACAGATTAAGGGAGGCAGTGGCTAGAAGCAAAAGACTTTTGAGAAGAGACAGGATAAGAAGAGAGAAGAAACAAAAGAAAATGAGATGGAGGGAAAAACACAGTAATCATAACTGTCAATGTGACTGGGATGAGCTCACCCACAAAATAGAAGAGGGTAGCAGAACAGATTAGAAACTAGAATCCAACAATATGTTGTTTATAAGAGACACACTTGAAGCAGAACATAAACAGAGTTGAAATAAAAGGCTAGAACAGAATCTAACTTTCTGTTAGTTCAGGGTAGCAATCATGATCTCAGACAAAGCAAAAACTAAAATAGATCATAGACAATGAAGTAATATCAGAAATTTTTATAGCAGGTTTCTCTGATAAAACCTCATTTCTCAAATATATACTAAATATAAAACCAGGGAAATTTATAAAAATAAGAGCTACTCCCCACTGATAAATGGTCAAAGGATATGAACAGGCAGTTTTCAGACAAAGTAATCAAAGCTATCTACAGGCATATTGAAAAATGCTCTCAATCACTATTGACTGGAGAAATGCAAATTAAAACAACGCTGAGATACTACTTCATACCTATCAGAAATGACTAATGCTAGAAGGGATAGGGGGAAAATAGGGACACTAATAAACTGTTGGTAGAATAATGAACTGGTCCAACAATTCTAAAGAGCAATTTAGAACTATGGCCAAAGGGCTATAAAACTGTACATATACCCTTTGACCTCACAATACCACTGCCAGATCTGTATCCCAAAGGGACCAAAGAGAAAGGAAAAGGACTTATATGTACAAAAATATTTATAATAGCTCTTTTTGTGATGGCAAAGAATTGGAAATTGAGATGTTTATCAATTGGGAAATGGCTAAATAAGTTGTGGTATAGGATTGTGATGGAATACTATTGTGCTATAAGAAATGAAGAAGAGGGGGGAGGCTAGGTGGTGCAGTGAATAGAGCACTGGCCCTGGGGTCAGGAGGACCTAAGTTCAAATCCGGCCTCAGACACTTAACACAAAAACTAGCTGTGTGACCTTGGGCAAGTCACTTAACCCTAATTGCCCTCCAAAAAACAAAGAAATGAAGAAGAGGGGCGGCTAGGTGGCACAGTGAACAGAGCACTGGCTCTGGAATCAGGAGGACCTGAGTTCAAATTGACCTCTGACACTTAACATTTACTATTTTGCTTCTAGCCACTGACTCCCTTAACACTTAACTCTTACTTGACCTTGGGCAAGTCAACCCCAATTGCCCTGCCCTCCCCACTGGAGCTAAATAAATAAATAAATAAGAAATGAAGAAGAGGGTGGTTTCAGAAAAAACATGGCAAGACCTATACAAACTGATGCAAAGTGAAGTGAGGAGAACCAGGAGAACATTGTGCACAGTAACAGCAGTGTTGTAATGATGATCATCTGTGAAAGACTTGACTAATCTGATCAATACAATGATCCAAAATAACTCCAAAGGACTCATGATGAAAAAATGCTATCTACTTCCAAAAAGAAAACTAATACACTGAGTGCAAATTAAAAATATAATTTTCTCACTTAATTTTTCTTGTTTTTTTGGAAATATAGCTAATATGGAAATGTTCTGTATGATTTCACATATATGATTGATATCACATTGTTTGTCTTCTCAGTGGGTATGAGAGAGGGTGAGAGGGAGGGAGTAAATTTGGAACTCAAAATTTAAAAAGAATGTTAAAAACGTAATTTTTATCAAAGAGAGCCAGATCATCAAAACGCTGACATAAGGTTCAAATTCCTTGCAAAAGGATGGTGGCCTCATATTTAAAGAGATTTCTTTCCCACTAGCTAGGTAAATCTATTTGTTTACTTGTCATGGGGGGGGGGGGGGGGTAAACTCCTTGAGGGCAGGAACTGTCTTTTGTCTTTCTTTATATCCCCAATACTTAGCACAAAGCCTGAAACATAGTTGGTGCTTAATTAATGCTTGACTGACTGACTGAACTTCTTTGGGTCTTACAGATGAAGTTGGATGAGAGTAGGAGTTCTTAACCTGGAATGTGTAAACTTGACTTCTTTAGGATTTTGGTAAATATATTGAGAACTGGTGTCTTTTGTAATCCTCTTTTATTTCATGCATTTAAAACCATTACTCTGAGAAGGGGCCCTAGGCTTTGCCAGACTGTCTGCCAAAGGGCTCCAGGATTCAAAAAAGATTAAGACCCCTTGGACCTCAAGACTCTGAGGTCCTAGTGACTCCTAAAGCTTATGAGCAATTCATTTTTGCTTACTCTTTAACTGCTAAAAAAAAGTGAATTGATTTTTTATGTGCTCTCCATGGGCCAGGAACTCTGCTAAACAATGGGAATACAAAGAAAAGCAAAAACACAAAAACTGTTCTGCCCTCAAGGAATTTCTGCTCTGATCTATGTAAATCATGGGATACATACAAGATCTATTCAGAGTAGGTAGATGGAAGGCAATCTGAGAGGGGAAGGCACTACTAGCTGGGAAGGACAAGGAAAAGCCTCCTGCAAAAGGTGGGATTTGCATTACCTTAAAGAAATGCCCAAAACTAGGAGGTGGAAGTGAGGAGCAACTGCAAAGGCAGGGTATTATAGTGTGGCAAGGCAGCACACTAGCTATATTTTATACTATGAAGCCTTTAAAGACCACTTTTAGGCTTTCAAAAGGGAAATAAAATTGTTGATTTGAAAAATAATTGCATTTCCAGTCTGATGAACCCATTAATTCTGCAGACACATCCCCGTGTTGTTTAAATGCTAACTTAGGATGCCCATCATAATGCCCATTATCATGTAGGTTTCCACAAATAATAAAGCTTTTTATTTTTGAGAGCTCCGGTACATAGATTTAGAGCTGGAAAGGACCACAGGGGCCATTAAGTACACCCTCCCTACAGATGAAGAAACTGAGACCCAGAGAGGTTAAGTGACTTAACCAGGGTCACAAACCTAGTATCTGATGGGATTTGGAGTCAGGAAGACCTACCCCAAAATACGTATCTGCACAAAAAGGGAATGACTCCCCAATATACACATAAGTGTCTTTCTCCTTCCTTTAGTCACCCCTTGAACCTTTATAAGCCTTAAAGTGATACCCTTAATCACCATATACATGGAATAAATTGGCCAAAGGGTATAGAATACTTGGGAGGGCCTACTTTGCTCAATGTGCATATTTTTCAAAAGTCTAGGCTACCTGTAAATCATGTCCTTTTGGAGGCAAGTATACTTTAAATTTGCTGCAGAGTATAGGAATAAAATTTTGGCCTCCGATTTCTAGGATCCTCTCTGGCTCTTACTATTGGTTGGTGAAATCCCATTTTCCATTTATTCGGCACCCCTTGATTCATTTATTAATCCTACCATTCGATTATCATGTTTGGACAAGTCTTTGTATGTCCCTAAGGCACACAGACACACACACACACACACACACACACACACACACACACACACACACACACACACACAAGCCATGCTGGGAATAAAACCATTTCCTAACATTCAGGTTACTTTGTGGTTCCTTGCATCTCAGACCAGCAGCTCTACATTTCAAAGAGAAGGAACTGAATGTTTTCTTTCTGTCACTTTTGCTGCTGTGTGGCATTAATCCCCAGCCAAATAAGCTATTAATTCACAGGAGAAATTTCTTGTTCTGGTAAAGAAATGCTATTTCTAAGGGAGGAAAATTGCACTTCAAAACACATTTGAAAAGAAACTACAAGAAAAAAGTTTCTCTCTCTCTTTTCCTGAGATTAGCTTGCAAATGTTTATACAATAAAGAGTGTGTTGGCTGACATGCTAAAACTGCTTAAGACACCTACAAGCTGGGGTGGCTAGGTGGTGCAGTGAGTAGAGCCTCGGCCCTGGAGTCAGAAGGACCGGAGTTCAGATCTGGCCTCAGATACTTAACGCACACACAAACAAAAACCTAGCCGTGTGGCCTTGGGCAAGTCACTTAACCCCAATTGCCCTCCAAAAAAAAAAAAAGACACCTACAAGCCAATTTGGGGGGTTCATCATTTTGGATGACACTGGGAAAGTCTTATGTGCATCTTCCTCAGGCCCAACTTTTGACCCCTTTCCATTCCAGTCATCTGCCAAAGCACATGTTCCTTTAGTTCTCAAATCATGGCTCTGGGACAACCATCTCCATTATCAACCCAACCCCCAGCACCATGGGGAATGAGAATCACCAGTTCTGTCTTGGCTAATCTCTGCAACATCCCACCCTCTCCTCCCACCCCTATCTACCTTAGCTCTGAAGACCTCCTCCTCATAAAGAAAACTGGGGAATATACCTTGTTCATATAGTTTCAATTTTCCTTTTTAAGGAAAAGCCTTATGAGGTAAAAATAGTATCTAAATCCAAATTTCTGAGTGAAACAACAAAATATTGTCAAGTATATACTATGTGCTTCTACAAACTAAAAACAAGAAAAAATGCTTCTCTTCTGGCGGGGCTGAAGGGAAAAAGGGATCCCAACCCACAGCTGTTGTTAATTACCATGGCATTAGAAGACTCAAAAATACTCAAAAAAGTAAGAAATGTAAAAAAAGCAAGTATTCAAGGACCCTGGTTCAGCGACACACTTAAATCCCACACACACACCCAGGAACCATAAAATGAGGTAGGAAGCAAAAAGAAATCCTTATGGTTAATGAGATTCTCAGGAGAAACTCAGTTTTCTACTCTGGTCACTTGGAATACTTCAATAATCCCTTGTGGATTGGGCAACATATCAGCCTAACATGAACACTTTGAATCCTGTGAATTTCTTGATGACCACTGACCATGCCTGTCCATATCTTGGTTTGTCCAATTGAACATCAGGAGTCTATTTCCAAGAGCTATTCCTTATACAAGGGAACTCTGAACATTCAGCTGTTAACATAGTCAGCTCCCAATATACCCAATGAAATCAATCTCCTTCACCTGCTGGCCTAAAAAGGACTATGGGCCCCTGGAAGAGATTCTGGGAACCATGGCCTTGAAATCAGCAGTCATTTCCAATGATGGAAATACCCTAAAATCAAGTCCCAGGAGATGACCTTTGTGAGGGAACCCTGAAGTGGTGCCTTTAGGGACCCTGTGGTTAATTAAGCAAAGGTACAGTTGGCTCATACACTAGGCTCCCTGCTGCTGACATGCAGGGTTCTAGGCCTGGGGAGCTGCATGAAGAGAGCCTAAATCATGGTCTTTCTCCTGTCCCTCCCAAATGATATATTGTGTTCCTGACTTTACCAACCTGCCTTGGAGCTCAGTTATGAGCCTACCTCTGGCTTAATAACCAGATTCTGACCTACTAGATTTCTACCTGTCAGGTTGCCATATCTGTTCTAGGTCAGATCTTGATAGCATAGTACTTGGCACAAAGTAGATGTCTGATAAATGCTTGTGATTGGTGGAAAGAGTGGGATTTTTCAGTTCCGGTCTTATAACAGACCACAAAGAAGTCAGCAACCAAAGAATTAGCTTATTGCCAAATAAAGTAGTTAGAAGTGAAGAATGCAACTCGGCAAATATCACTGCTATACCGCTGCCCCCCAAAAACAAGAATAATTAAATTTCTCATAGATACTTCATTATATGTTCCCACCTGAATATTTTAGAGAATAATTTAAATGTAATGTGTACTGACAGCAAACACGGTATCAAATATTAGCTTTATAATATTTTTTTCTTTTCTCACCCTTTATTCCAGTAGGAAAAAAAAATATTTAGATGACCTCAAAGAAACAATTATTATGCTAATAAGTCTACGGCTCATATCCCATAGAAAAGAAAGCAACAAAAAAGTCCGAAGTCTATTTCTCCTCAAATCATTTTAATTCTTTTTTTCCACAGCCATATAAATTTTAAGTATGAAAGAACAGTGATAGAACTATAGAATCCAGGCTCTTTTTCAAAGCAGCAGTAGCATAGGAAACATAGAAAAGCTAAAACCTCAGCACCAGCCTCCAAAGAACAAGGACTGGGGAGATTTTTGAGGAAGGCATGAAATTCACGAACTACAGTAGGACACCAAAATTTTTGGAATGAATAAAGTAGAACACTACACATTTCAGGTAAAAAGCATTGTTAAAAGATTATAAAATATGCAAAAAATTAGAACTAGCCAGAGACTTTTTGTTAGTTATTGGGAATATAATAGAAACTAGCGATTAATATTTGACCTTAAAGAGAATGGGGTTGGGAGGGCTGGGAGGAGACATTTCTCAGGTAACACTATTTTTCGGCTTTAAGATTTCACCTTCTTGGCATCCTTCTTGACAGAACTCTCAATGGCTGGCTCCGCCTTTCTTTTCTGGGTCTAAAACAGAAAAGAAATTTAATGCTCTGCTCTGATACACACATGAAAAACCTGGACCCATCATGTTAAATCTAGAATGTGATTACTAAAAAATTCTTCAAAGCATGGCCATTCACTTGAAGGTTAGAAATTCCTATAGTCAGTGTTCTACATAGTCCAAGAAAATAGACCACGGCAAAGAACCTGCCCAAATGTTTTTTACAAGGGAAAAAAAACATAACAACCTTCAAATAATAGTCACTCTTCCTCTACCTACACATGGCATGGGAAATGTACTTTTATCTTTAAGAACCACTTTATTTTCATTAAGTACATTTGTTGAGCAAAATTTAATTTAGAAGAATGTGCTTTTACAACTCCAAGGGTGGATTTGCAGCCAATCTACCCCAAGTTCTCTGAGGTAATGCAATTTATTAAAATATTTCAGACTGTCTACACAAAGTCAAGAGTTTGATTCAGAACCCAGAGAAAGCTGATTCCACAAAGAATTCATAAATGACTAAATAAGGTTTGTGGACTGGTTGGAAGTTCTGATTTACAGATATTGCAGGCAGGGCCCAGCCTAAATTAACTTAATGGAAACTCAAGTTTCTGTTCAACCCAGTTGGCTCCATGAACACGGCTCTGGTGTCATAACTAACAGGGGTGGGGAACCTATGGCCTCTAGGTCCTCAAGTGCAGCCCAGTCCAGGGCCTGACTCCAGATCCATTGCGCTTTCTACCATACCAGATTGCCTCTAGCTATATGGCAATCCTTTGGAAGATTTTTTACATCACTGAATTCTATTAAAAAGAACTAATATGTGATTATATCATGTGATTGTTGTCAACAAAGACAGTTACACTTCACAAAAAAATGTATAAGCTAATAATTCCAAGTGCCATTTTAAACTTCCTTTATCCTTTTTCCCCAAGATAAGATTAGGAATCTAAAATTGACTCTAAACTGTTTTAAAATACTTTTTAAGAACTACCTTACCATTGGCCCTTTTGCTCCACGTTTCTTTTTCTCAGCTCTTTCTTTTTCTTCAATTTCCATGTTCTCTTTTTCAATCAGTGATATGAGAGTGTTACAGCGTCTCTGGAATTCCTAAATCAAAATAAAAGCTTTAAAAAACACCATTCATTTCTGCAACCCAGGCTTAGGCACAAATTAGGGAAATATCTCTAGTTTGTAGTCACAAGATGACCAGTTCACAGATTTGGAGATGGAAGAGACCTCATACACCACATAATCCAATGCCTTTATTTCACAAAGGGGTAAACTGAGGCTAAAGAACTGGGAAATCCAACAGGCTCCAAATGCAATGCTCTTACTACTTTGGTCTCCTGCCTTGTTTCTACAGTTAGAATGGGAGACGGGGTTCCTAAGTATTATCAGACACACTTACTCAATGGCAGTTTGGAAGGATGTCTCCAGTAGAGTACCTTAGGGATCTGTGCTTGACCCTACACTATGAAATCTGTATCAGTGACTTGGATAAAGGCATAAATGACAGGAAACTAGGAGGGATGGCAGACACACCAGATAATGGAGTCAGTATAAAAGAGCTCCACAGGTTACACTGCAAGGACAGATTTAATAAGATAAAAGATAATAGAAATCAACAATCAATGTTAGAGGTACAAGATGAGAGAGGTGTGGCTTGACAGCAGTTCATCTGAAAATGAGCTGGGCTTCATAGTGGGCCATGAGCACAATGTGAGTCAACAGAGTAATATGGTGGCCAAGAAATCCAACAAGATCTTAGGCAGGGCTACAAGAGACAAATATTGGGGTGTAAAACGTGTCTATACTAGGGGTGGCTAGGTGGCGCAGTGAGTAAGAGCACCGGCCTCGGAGTTGGGATGACCCAAGATCAGATCCGGCCTCAGAAAATGAGCACCCACGCAGAAATAATGACTAGCCGTGTAACCTTGAGCAAGTTACTTAACCCCAATTGCTTTAAAAAAAAAACAAACAAAAAACGTGTCTATACTATTGGACTGAATTGATTTATTCCTTCATTTTGTTTAACTGTTTTTTGCCAATTTACTCCCCCTCTTTATCACAAAATGGCTTTCTGGGGAGGGTAAGAGGAAATATTTACAAATGAAGGTGATGTATAAAACAAAAGAGACCAATTCAAAAAAGTTTTTAAGAGAAAAACATAGTGCCTAGGATGAAGGAGATGCCAGGAACACTGTCTTCTTGCCTGGTCAGACCAGGGTTGGAGACTTGGGTTTAGTTCTGGGCACCACTGCCTAGAGGTGACGTCAATAGGCCAGAGAGTGGCTAGAGGGTGGGGGCTAAGATGTCAAGGTCACACAAGGGGAGGATGAAGACATTCAAGTTGTTTAGCCTAGAGAAGACTCAGGTGAAGATGTGACAACTATGTTCAAGTACCTGAAGGGCTATACTATAGAAGGAAAATTAGGCTTGTTCTGTTGGGCCAACCACAACTTGTGTGTAGAAGCTGCAAAGTGGCTAATTTCATGGAATGGGCAGCTTTGGGAAGTAGTGCCCCCCCTGAAGGTCTTCAAGTAGAGGTTGTATGAGAGGCAGCCAAGAAGTCAGGAAGACACAGAGCCCTCCTAGCAATATGAATCTGGGCCAGTCATGTATATAGTCTGCCTCAGTTTCCACATCTGTAAAATGGGGATAATAATAGCTCCTATCTCCCTGGCTTGTTGTAAAGATTAAAATGAGATAATATATTAAGCATTTTGTAAACCTTAAAACACTATAAATGCTAGCTGCTTGGTTGTTGCTGTTCAGATATCAATTGGATAAAATTACTCTGGGAGCTCCTTCAGCCCTAAGATTCTATGGGTTAACCTTGCCAGTAGGAGAATATTCCAAGAATATCAGCAACAAAGGTTTACAAAACAAATTTTTAAATATGGACAGCAAGCTTACACACTATTCATGAGCCTGAGAAATAACATGTGCTATTAGCCCTGTCTGCTTCACTTGTCTTTGGGACAAAGGAATGGTAGTTCCCATCAACTATTCATTCAACAAACATTTATCCACTGGCTCTCACATGTCATGGTGCTAGGAGCTCACAGGATCTAAAGCTGAAAGGTAAATTAGGGATCGTTCTTCCTTTTCAAGATAAAGAAAATGCAGTCTAGAGCAGGCTACTCACTACCCCTTTTTCAGTGTTTTGGCAGTATTCATCAGCATTACCAGTATTCATAGACACTGCATGGTGTGATGGAATGCCCAGTGTAAAATGGGCATATTTGTGATCAGACCCAAGGCTGCGTGCAATGCAACATGGGCAAGCACTGCCAAAAACACCTCAGATTCATTGTGTGTCTCATTTTGGATCAATTTTTGGTCATTACCACTTCAGAACCCTTTTTCTGTTGGCAAATTTTTCTGCAACCCCAGTTGTGACCTACAGTGGTCTAGAGAGCTTCAGTGACTTTTTTTTGCTTTTTGGAGGGCAATTGGGGTTAAGTGACTTGCCCAAGGTCACACGGCTAGTTTTTCTGTGTGTGTCTTAAGTGTCTGAGGCCAGACTTGAACTTAGGTCCTCCTGACTCCAGGGCCAGTGCTCTATTCACTGCACCACCTAGCGGCCCCTCTTCAGTGACTTTTCCCAAGTCACACCCAAGTACCAGAGTGGGGGTTCAAACCAAGCCTATAGATCCAATGATCTTTCATCACCCCGGGCCTTATGGCACTCACACCCTAACAAGGGGTTAAAACACTAACCAAGATCATGATTGTACATAGTATGGCATAATAAATGCTTTTGAAAGTTACAAAACTTCTTGTCAAACGAGGAAATCATGGAAAAGGAAACAAAAGTATTTTCAACAATCCTGTTTTCATAGTTCCATTCTCTAGTTCCTTAACTTGGAGTCCATGAACTCGTTTTGTTTAATATTTTAACAAATGCCTGTCAGGATAATTGTTTCCTCTGGGAGCATATGTATTTTATTTGATGCATTTGCAAACATAATTCAAAAAGGTCTGTAGATTTCATCGGATTGACCACCTAAACTGCTCAAGGTTTGTTGTTACAAAGACCATTCTTTCTCCAGCTCATTTTACAGATAAGGGAACTGAGGCAAACACAGTAGAATGACTTGCCCAAGGTCACACAGCTAGTAAGTATCTGAGGCCAGATCTGAACTCTCAAAGATGTATTTTCCTTACTCTTAGCCTGGTGCACTGTCCAGTGTGCAACCCACCTGCCCAATCCCAGCTCAAGTTCAGGGTAGAACTATAATTAAAGATCATATGACGGTCTCATTATACCTCACAGTGTAGTGTAAATGTGGGTTCTTTTTGTTATCTCTTGTTTTTACTATTATAATCATCATTCCTTCATTCTGTTAATCTTTTGATGGGGTTAAGATACAGAGAACAAGGCAATTGGTTTTTTAAGTCACTGTACCACATAGGTGCCCCCTAGAAGTACTTTTTAAAAATGAATCCAGGGGGCGGCTAGGTGGTGCAGTGAATACAGCCCTGGCCCTGGAGTCAGGAGGACCTGAGTTTAAATCCAGCCTCAGACACTTAACACTTACTAGTTGTGTGACCTTGGGCAAGTCACTTAACCCCAATTGCCCTACCTTCCCCCCTCCAAGAAAAAAATTTTAATTAAAAATTAATTCATAATCCATAGGTATATTGGGAATGTAGGTGGTAAGGTAGATAGAGCACTGGGCTTGGCATCAGGAAGACTCCTCTTCATGAGTTCAAATCTAGTCTTAGACAATTACTGGCTGTGTGACCCTGGTCAAGTCACTTCACCCTGTTTGCCTCATCTGTAAAATGAACTGGAGAAGAAAATGACAAACCATTCCAGTATCTTGACCAAGAAAACCGCAAATAGGGGTCACCAAGAGTTAGATAGTCACCAAAAGACTCTAGAACAACAGCAGCAACATATGCTACAAGGTTATTCCAGGTTCACCATTATCTAAAGTTAAAGAAAGCATATTCGAGTTTCCTTATAGAATAGTTTTCACATACTCACTCAAAAATAACCACATAATTTTTCTATTATGAAAAGGGCCAAGTTGAAAGCAGAAGATGAGCTGTGATGTTGAGTTTGCGGGGAATTTAGGTACATAGAAAGGTCAATTCTCAAACCATTAAGCTATCGTCCTCTGGCTATTATTTTTTTTTTAAAAAGCAATTGGGGTTAAGTAACTTGCTCAAGGTTCCACGGCCAGTCATTATTTATGTGTGGGTGCTCATTTTCTGAGGCTGTACCGATCCCGGGTCAGGGCCAGCACTCTTACTCACTGCGCCACCTAGCCACCCCTGGCTATTATTATTTTCAGTAAGTAACAGATGCCTGTACCAGCAGATACCTTCAGAGAGGTTTGGTCTCAGATATATATTCACGAGTCATATGGATGATTCAGAAACAACCAATACTTTGAGAAAAATATGCTATGTAGCAAACTAAAGCATCTCATTGGGTCTATAAATAGTCTGCAGAACAAGTTCTAACCTTTGGGCCTTTTCAACTAGTCTCTAATGATTCAAAGCACGAAAAAATAACCAGAGAAATAGGAGTGGGGATGGATGGAGGTGGCATTCATAGACCTTCAATTACAGGTAATGTCACTTTCTCTAATGGTACCCACCCCAATATTGATCCCACTCTTATGCGATCCTAAGACTAAATAAATGGCTCTATAAACAGAAACCTGTTTCAGCCTTTTGCTATCTTTTTTCTTAAAGGAGAAAGTACTAATATGCCAATGAATCCACTTTTAAGGAAAAAAAATGTACATAAACGAACATGAGAAATATCCATTGGGAGAATATTTTCACTGCTATAAACTCCCCTCCCCTTCCATGCCCCCTTGAGCCTTCTAATTTATTCTAGCAAGGGGACCCAGTGAATAGAATGCCAGTCTTAGAGTCTGTAGGACCTGAGTTCAAATCTAGCCTTACATACTTACTAGCCTTGTGACCAGGGGCAAGTCACTTCACTCTGTTTGCCTCAGTTTTCTCATCTGTAGAATGAGCTGGAGAAGGAAATGGTAAACCACTCCAGGATCTTTGCCAACAAAACCCCAAATGGGGTCATGAGAAGTCGGGTCATGACTGAAAAAAGACTGAACAACAATTTTCCCAAGTGTTGGGTAAACAGACCATATTACATTTGATGATGAACCAAAAGGCATTGTCTTAGATAGCTGATGGACATACCATTGGCTAAAACCATATAGTTCACATCTGCTGGGATGGGATGGTAGATATTAGAGATTGCCTGGGACCAGCGTGATCATGAAAAAATTCTTTCACCAAACAGACAATTTTCGCAAAGACCAGCTTCTTGTCACAACTTTCTATGCCTATTTGGCTTTCTCTGGGACAGAAGATGTGAATCCGAAGAAGAATCAGAAGGATGTTTATAAATGGATTGCCACGTACAGGCTACTTTTGCAGCTAATTCAAGAGCAAGAAAAGAAATACAAAGTGAATGGGATCTGGTGTTAAAGAAAATGCTGAAGTTGAAAAAATTCACGTTGGAAGGAATGAATCAACTGACTGCTTAGGAGCAATTTTTAGAGAAGGAGAAAGAGGGGGGGAAAGGCGGCAGAAGCTATAGTCTGTTACTTCAGAGGAGACCCGTGAAGATAAGCTCCCTTCTGATGCTGACTCAAGTGATCCCTACTGTGCAAAAGAGGCTGGAAAAATATCTACAATGGAAAAAAATGGCAAATCTTAAAAGAAATAAAGTCTCCGGAAAAAGCAGGGAAGATGATAGAAAGACAATACATATTTTCATGGAACATGGCGCTCCATCCCTGACTATAGGCATCTGCCTAGAATGTTCTCCCTCTGTCTCTTGGCTTCCTCACACCTTCCCTTCTGCAGGAAGCCTTTCCCAGCCCTGCCCACTGTTAGTGCCTTCCCTTGGAGGGTCCTTCCCATTTACAGTGCTTCCATTGCATCTGAGAGGTCTCTGGTTGTTGGCATGTTGTCTCCCCCATCAGAATGCGAACTCCTTGAGTGGAAAGGCTGTTTGGGCCTTAGTGCTTAGCATAGTTCCTGCCCCATTTGTTGTTAAGTCATTTTCAGTCTTGTCCTACTCTTTGTGATCCCATTTGGGGTTTCCTTGGCAGAGGTACCAGAGTGGTTTGCTGACCCCAAACATAGGAGGCTTATCTTCCCACCACTATCTAACAGGAAGACCCAGGGAAAATCATTCAGCTGTCTGCCTCAGTTTTCTCACTTGTTAAATGAGCTAGAGAAGGAAACTACAAACCTCTCTCTAGGATCTCTGCCAAGACAACCCCAAATGGGGTCACAGAGAGTTGGACATGACTGAAAAACAATGGAATGACAAGATTTGCTAGCTAATTTCCAATTTGGGATGTGGATATACACATATACATACATCTTCAAGGTGAGGTGTAACACTAGCAATGTGCAGCACTGCTCCTGGGTGTGAGCCAGGAATAAAGCAAAGGACGTGCCCCAAGTCCTAACAGTCTACCCCAACATTCAGCCTCAAAGACTCAACTGAATAAGCACAGAAGACAGAAGACTCGAAGGGACTTCTTGAACATAATTAAATGGACTCAACATATAACATTTCCTATATACTAAAAATCCTAGACACTAAAACCTACCTAAGTCTGAATGACAGAAGACTTGGAGGAGTCCTGTCTCAAAGTCAAGGACAGATGAAGGAGGGAGGGCAAAGAACTGGGCATCTGAACTTGAAGGTAAAAAGCTCTTTGTAAAAATCTCTGTTTAGTTCTTTAGTTCTTAGCAAATGAAGATGAATGTTCTCTCTCTTTCCCTCTCCTCTACCGCTCTCTTTATTTACCTCTCTCCCTGCCCCTTTTCTATCTGGCCTTCTTTCTCTCTCTCTCTCTCTCTCTCTCTCTCTCTCTCTCTCTCTCTCTCTCTCTCCTTCCCGACCCTGAAACTCACTCACCCTCTCTTCCTTCTCTCTCTCCATCTTTGCTCTCTTTCCTTCTACCCCTCCTTCACTCCTCTAATTTTCTCTCTTCTATGTTTCTCTGTCTCTTTCCCCCTTTCTGTCTTTCTCTTCTGTCTTTCCTGCTGTTTCCCCACCTCTCTCTCTCTCTCTCTCTCTCTCTCTCTCTCTCTCTCTCTCTCTCCCTCTCCCTCTCATTTTTTTCTAAAAACCACATGCCCCAAATCTACCTACTTTGAAATTCTCTGGAGCATTTTCCACGTGTCTGACTAACCTGGTGCTTCTCTTGAACTGCTATTATGTAAAAAAGCCACGGCCGTTCCCAGGGCCACTAGTGGTTAAGTGTGAGTACCCAGTCGAATAACTCCAACCTGCACTTCTCAGAGAAGACAAAATGTTCTGATGCTTCTACTCAACTAATGCTGCTTGAACATTTTAAAAACACTCAATATTTATAGCATGTTGCATTATGTCACTTTCCAAAAATGATAATGGAGGGGTAAGAAGAGCCCCCAAGTGACAACATGTTATTGGTACATTTATAATACTCTCCTATCAACATCCTAGATCAAACCCTACAGCCACATGACAATGCCAGCCTCAAACTTCTGAGTAACTCTTCAGACTTACAAATTAGCAAGTACGGTGTGATACTGCCCATCATGGTCACCCCAGAAATCATTTTCAATCTTTTCACTTAGCACTCCTCACAGGCAGCTTATCAAAGAGCTCTGCAATACTACTACGTTTTTTTTTTGTCTTTTTGGAGGGGGGAAGGCAGGGCAAATGGGGTTAAGTGACCTGTCCAAGGTCACACAGCTGGTACAATACTACTTCTCAAACTTTACCAAATTAGGACACTAAGCCAGAGAAAAGCATGTTGGCTACACCAAAATTCAGGATTCCAGTAGATATTAAATTCTACGTTTCATGAACAGCCAAAACATTTAGACTTTCAGTTGTCTCAAAGACTAATAAGCTCCCATGAACGTAAGAGGATTTTCCCCTTTTCATTTGTTAAGAAGCTAACACTACGGGCGGCTAGATGGCCCAGTGAATAGAGCACAAGCCATGGAGTCAGGATGTCTTGAGTTCAAATTTGGGCTCAGACACTTAACACACACACACACACAAAAACTAGCCATGTGACCTTGGGCAAGTCACTTAACCCCAATTACCCTACCTTCCCCCCTCCAAAAAGCAAAAAAAAAGCCAACACTAAGTTTACTATTAATGTATTCTCTCCTATTCCCCTAACTTTCATATAGCTCAGAGGTTCTTCACCTTTTCTGTGTCCTGGTCCCCTTGTTGGGCAGGCTTGAGATGCCTTGGGATGGGCCCTTTCTCAGAATCAAGGTTTTAAATGCATAAAATAAAATATTAGATTATAAGAGAAACCAATCATACTGAAATATAATCATTGAAATATTTTTAAAACCAAGTTCATGGAAGGCAGGTTAAGAATTCCTTTAGAATGTGCTATTTGTAAAAAAAAGTAACAGATAAAGAATGAGCATAGAATTAGGTATAAATGTGTGAGGGAGGGAAGTCCAAATGACCTTCCATTTTTTCCACAAAGTTTCCTTATACTTTGCTGTATCACCAACAAGCTACAAGTGATAAGTGCTACTCTCAAATGAGTTATGGGATTTTAAATCTGGCTTTCAATTTTCTACAGGAAAACTACAAGGAAAATCCATCCCTGACCAAGCAGAGAGTTTATAAAATACTCTTGTGCAATGAACTGGTAAACAAGTTAATGCCTAGGATTCATCGTGAACCATATCATACTGGAGAAAGTTAACACCAAACTGTACCACTAAAATAAGAAATTCTGTGTTTCCTTATAGTTCTAAAGGGGAATGTTCTTTCCTAAATCTTCATTAAGCTAGATGTTAATTAATAATAAAGTTGTGATTGTTTACAATCACAATGGGTTTGTTTACAAACCCATAATAACACTAAAATCTAACTGCATTGTGGGCAGCAGTGTTACTTTGTGTGACTCACTCTTAAATTCCATTAAAAAAAAAAAAGAAATGTACTCATTAATCTAAAGGACTGAGTCACTCTTTTGAATGGTTAACAGTCTGCACAACTGTCAGTATCTACACCAGAGACAATAAGCACATCTATAGCTTCTTGAAAAGGTTCATCCTGGTCATGTCTCCAGCCTATTCTTCAGTGAGTGAGATGACTCATAAATGAAGTGGGGTGAAGAATTAAAAAAAAAATTGCAAATAGTTAAAATGGGCCTTCTGAATTCAGGCTGCAAAATAATATAACTCTTGTTTGAAGAGGAAAAAGAATGCCAAAATTAAGAAGAAAAATCAATACTGGGGGAAGCTAGGTGACACTGTACTAGATAAAGCATTGGGCCTAAAGTCAGAAGGATCTAAGTTGAAATCTGGCCTTAGACACTTACTAGCTGTGTGTGTGGCCCTAGACAAGTCACTTAATGATTGCTTCCAAAAAGGAAAAAAAACCCAACACTGAAATAATAAATTATAATAAATAAAATTAAAAAATAATAAATAATAAAAGATGTTCCTGGCTGGTTGGCAGTAGATCCAAAGCAACTTGATGCATTTGGGGTTTTTTCTTTATTTTTTTTTTTTGGAGGGGGGAAGGTAGGGCAATTGTGGTTAAGTGACTTATCCAAGGTCACATAGCTAGTTTTGTGTTAAGTGTCTGAGGCCGGATTTGAACTTAGGTCCTCCTGATTCCTCTATTCACTGTGCCACCTAACCACCCCACCTTGATGCATTTGGAAGAAAGTCAGATTGCTCACTGATTGGTCAGTCTACATGACCTTCAAATATACAGGTCTAGCCAAATGTACACCTTTAGTCTCTCTATAATGGGTGACTGCCACAATCTTTTTCTGGATCCAGACAGGTTAACTTGTTAGAAAGAATCATAGATTGAGAAGTAGAGGGACCTTAGGGGTCATCAAGACCAAGCTCCTCACTTTACAGGGGAAGAAACTGGAACCTGGAGATATGCAATGATTCATATTGCTAGCAAGTGTGTAAAGGTAAGAACTCGAACCTGGGCTTTTCCTAACTGGGCTTTCCTAACAGTGCTTTGTCTACTACACCAAACTGTCTATCAAGGTATCCATATAAGAAATTAGATGGCAAGAATAATTTGCTAAAAATTAGGACTACCTAAAAGTGGAAACAGGATACCTTGGGAGGTGATGTCTTCCAAGTAAAGGCTGGATACCTACTGCTGTTTTTGAGTCATTTTTCAGTCATGCCTGATCCTTTGTGACCCCATTTAGGGTTTTCTTGGCAGAGATAATGGAGTGGTTTACCATTTCCTTCTCTAGCTCATTCTAGAGATGAGGAAACTGAGGCAAACAAGTAACTCACCCAGGGTCACAACATTAGTAAGTGTCTGAGGCCAGATTTGAACTCAGGTCCTCCCGACCCCAGTTCTATCCACTATATTCACTGTTAGAGACACTATATTGGGAAATTCATCTATAGATTCAAATTGTACTAGATGCAAATGGCCACTGTGTGCCCTTCCAGTATTGAGATTTGATGGTTCTTTAATGTATGTATGTATGTATGTTATATATGTGTCTGTGTGTGTGTGTGTGTAAGTTTTATCTATCAAACTTAGTCTTCCTCTCAGTCCTTCAAATTTACTTAAGGATGCCACAAAAATTAATGAGTTACTGTTAGTAAAAAGGTTTGAAAAGCCTAGTATGAAATATAGAAATATAAAATGTTATCATTTCCTTTTCTCATAATGATTTTGAAATATTCCATTTAGGTTTGACGGTCTTTGGAAATTCTAAGACTGAGAACCCATCTTGATATATTTCTCTTGGAAGAAAAGTAGTCCTGCCATTTGTATGCTCAGAGCTTAAAAAACTTGCCAGTTGATCATATTCTTTCTACTTGTTTATGCAGTTCAATAGAGACTGATTACTTACTTAAATACCAAAGAAGTTCTCAAGGGAAAGAAATCACAATCTTTTTAGTTTGGAGAAATAGAACTGAGCCTCATTTTCCCTTTTGTGTAGCCAGCATTCTGAATACTAAAGAAACTCAAAGTAATCTCCAACCTTTAGTTGAAGACCTTCAGAGTGAGGCATATTTAGAACTGAAGATTCAGGCTTTGAAGTACTCTGAGACTTTTAGTCAGAAAGCCATGAATTCAGTATTTGAGATCCTTGAATAAATTAGAGCCAGTGAGGTTTCATGTTTTGGGTTTCAGAGTATTTGTTGGTGTCTCCGGGCAACAGAGTAGAATGTTTTTTAGCAAAATCCTGTTTTTACCAGACAGCTCCTGTGTGAGCTAACTTTAATTAACAGGAGGATTTCAATTTCCATGTAACAATATACTCAAACAATGAAGCAAACTGCGTCGGCTGTATTTGAGATATAAGACTCTCAACAAAACCAAGTATTTTAGAAGTTCAGAAATAGAGATTTCTTTGCCTGGATTATAAATGATTGGCACCACCCATTAAGATACCATTATTAAAACTAGAAGGAAATCATGAAATATAGGGATTTTAGCAATGCATTGACTATATAATTATCCATAATTTGCAATGCTCCCTCTACGTGGTGTTTATATTTAAATATATAATCCATATTCCAAATTGAGTCTACCTTATACCATTTTCAGATTATATTAAGCAGACACAAAAATAACTGTGGACTACTACTAAGTAAACAAAAAAAGATTAGGACCAAGACTGAATATGATAGACATTGAGTCTAACTTGTACGTAGGGATGAACCCCGCGCAATACAATATCTCCAACAGTGAAGCCTCCATTTAGATTTCATTTGGAAGATTATCATCTCCGAAAACATTGTTCCCACCTTACATAACCCTAACTGTTAACAAGTTCTTTCTACCAAAGAGATAAAATCTATTTCTTTGAAATTTCTACTCACTGCTCCTAATACTACCCACTGGGGCCAAACAGAACAAATAAAATCTCTTCTTCCCCATTACAACGCCTCCAATACTTGAAGACAGTTATCAAGTTCCATGCCACCCCCGACCCCCACTCCATCCACCATACTCCCATAGTTCCTACTCCAGATGAAACACTCCAAATCCTTCAGCTGAGCCTCATGTCATGATTGCAAAGCCCTTCACTGTGCAGGTGTTCCCTCCAGCTCGGCAATGACCTTCCTATAATGTAGTGTAGTTACAATATGAAACTATCAATCGTGTTGGAAACAGAACTTCCAACCTAAATGATTCCCTGTCAAAGGTAACAAAAGACAAAGGAGGTTTGAAAATACACTGAAGAGTTAAATTCAATTTTTAAAAGTTTTTGCTTTCAATTTTGAACATATAATGCAGTTGACATCTGCCTCTGGGGGAAAAAAATAAAGAAAAGAGGAAAAATTTACATCTGTTGGTAGAAAAAAAAGTGTTCAGAGGGAAATGTTTTGAAGAAAGAGCAGAAGAGAAAATGGAGGGCAAAGAAGATTGTTTACATGGAACTTTGGCGACACCTAGTGGCTGTTTCAATGACTTTTCCCCCTGATAATAGAATGCTGGGTAGAAGAGTGTCTTGTCTATACTTTTTGCAAAAGTATACAAAATTTTCTCTGAATTTTTAATCCATTTCAACATAATGCTTGGATACAGTGTTGACAGCCCAAAAGGGAATAAGAGTAGGAATCCAGGTACAAGCCATCACTGAAATAAGCTTCAGAGATTTCCTGACACAAAACCCAAAAAGAGAGGATTGAAGCCCAAATGGCTTCACAGAGTTGAACCTTTTCTACATAATATGGTTGCAGGGCTAAAGTCCCATATGGCACCCAGTTGGAGATGTGTGGCTCTGGGAAGCTGTTCTTTTGCAACCTATACTGTGGAATAACTGATCACTAATGTTTGTTGACTAAACTTGGAAGCACCTCTGACTGACTGACTCTCTCTCTCTCTCTCTCTCTCTCTCTCTCTCTCTCTCTCTCTCTCTCTCTCTCTCCCCCCCCCCTCTCCCCCAGGCCCCAGGCCAATTAAATCCCATAGTCATTCCTGCCACAGAAGAATTTTATTCTCCAAGGTGAATAAAGAGAGTATTCATACTGCATTATTCCTTAGTAATTAGTTTCCAAGTATCCAACAGTAGTCAAAATATTTTTTCTTTAGCCTTAATGCTCTTGGCTAACACAGACAGATGGACAGAGAAAGGCAGATAGAGAAAGATAGAGACAGATGGACAGATGGAGAGGTAGAAACAGAAAGATGGAGATATAGGGAAGTAAACAAAGAGACACACAGGTAGAGACAGATATGTAGGCAGACAGACAGACAGATGGACAGAGAGGTGGATAGAGACAGAAAAAGAGACAGACACATGGATAGAGAAGGTAGACAGATAAAAAGAGAGATAGACGGAGATAGATAGAGATAGAGACAGATGCTATTTGCACATGTTTTTCTTTCCATATTCATGTGTTCTTAGAGGCTTTTGGTTCTTTCTTTTTTACTCCATACTTAAGGCTCAATGCATATCTGTTCTGTGGTACCATGACAGCATTTTGCAAGTTTCGGTGCTAGAGAAATGGGAGCAATTGTCATTATTTTAAGCAGTGTGGCACTCAAGTAATGAGCCTGATATCCCGAATGACCATAAGTGACCATCAGTCTACCGACTAGCCACATCTGGATGTAGATGTAGCTGGCTGCCTTATGCACTGTGGAGACACTTCTTTGTGTATCTACACACTGTCTAGCCAATCAGAACCATTCCCTGAACTGCTATTATCTCAAGCAAGCATGACACATATAAACCCAAGGCCTCTCTGATCACAAAGACAAACTCAACTGAAAGACAGGGCATTTGATGCCAAGTTCAAATGTATGCTTTTATAAGATTGCAATTACATATAATTCATAAAACACCACGAATTAACAAAAGAATGTGATGTGTTGAGGGGCAACAGTGTTGTGGAAAGACTACTCGAGGGCAGATTCAGAAGACCTCTGGGTTCAAATGCTGAGTCTAGAACTTGTTAATTGGATGACTGTGGAATGGTTACTTCACCTCCCTAGGCCTCAGTGTCCTCATCTGTAATACATCACAAAGCCCTGATTTAATCTGTGAAAGTGCCTCAATGGACAGTCTGCAGAAGTGACCACGACCAAAAACAATACAGGGCATCATCTTGTGGCCAAGCAGGAGATGAGACTCTCCAAATTGAGCTAGGCTGGATCTCAGCTAACAGACATCCAATCTCACTGCTGTGGCCATGATCGAACACTTTTCCATCTTGTTACTAAATGCCAGAGCTGACAGTCTTTAAAAACTCAAAAGTGATCTTCTATGTCCTAATGAGGCATGTGGAGATGACTTTAGTGAGAGTGGCTTCATCTGTGAAATGGGGACAATAGTGACATCCCCATAGTACTTTAAGGTTTACGAAAACCAACCTTTCATTGCAGCCTCAAAAACACCTAGGGAGGCAAGTTCCTATTTTACAGATGAGGAAAAGGGCTCCTAGAAATTAGGTGATTTTTTACCCTTTCCTCCCCTCCTCATGATCACACAGCAAACATGAAAGGCAGGGATAAATGGAGGCCAGATCTTCCAGACCCCATGTCCACGGTCCTACTGCCTCTATCATGTCAGTTTTATAGGGTCATGATGACAAAAGTACTCTGTAAACTCTAAAAGACTTTCTACAAATGTGGATATTTATTTAATTTTTAAATGGACCCAATCTGCTACACACTAAAACCTCTATTTAAAACGAGCATTTCCCACAGAACAGCTCCGCTCCTCGTCCTCCCATTCAAAGGAAACAAAGAGGCGATGTTTGTTATCCCCTACCCAGCTAGAGCCAAGACTGGGGCTTCAAGAGCCAGCCATTTGTGGGAAATGTGGCCCATTTTAGGAGCTGCTACAGAATAACTGTTTGGGTTGCTGGGTCCTAGTTATTTTTCTTTTGCCTGAGAAATCTCAGTTAAATCCAAGTGTGGCCACTATTCATGCACTGCCTCCATGAAAGTCCCCCTCGGAAGTCTGTGGGGAGATGACCCCCAGCTCTCAGAGATCACATTGGAAGGATGCCAGCTCAGAGACAGATGTACCCCCCACCCCCAGCTTGGAGTGTCCAGAGCCAGTTAGGGGCTGACAGACAAGAGGTGGACTGGTTACAGAGGAACGGCACTGAGGAGTTAGGAAGATCCAGGCTCACATCTTGCCTTACCATGATACTGACTGGGAGACAATGGAAGTCACTAGGCCTGTCTGAATTGCAGTGTCCCCACTGGGAAAATGGGAATAACAACATTTACTAGGTATCTGTCCTTCTGTATGTAAAGTGCTTTGCAAGCCCAGAAGTACTACATAAATGCCAAATCTTATGACTATCATCAGTTCCCATGGGTCTCTACACAGTCCATTCACAACATTCTACAGACATCTCAAACTCAACATATCCAAAATGGAACCCACTGTCTTCCTCCCCTCTCTACCCCATTGCATCCCTTCGCTTAATACCCCATTTCTGTCATTCCAGTCATGCAAATTGGCAACCACAGAACCATCCGCGACAACCACCAGTTACTAAGTCTTGTTGATTCTGTTGTTCAGTCATGTCTGACTCTTTGTGACCCCATGGACCATAGCACAACCATCCTCCACTATCTCTGGAAGTCTGCCCAGGCGTACATTTGTTGTTTCCACCTTTCCCGTTACATTCCCATAACCACCAACCCTTCTTACTTCTCACCTGGACTATTGCAAGAACCTCCTAATTGGTCTCCTTGGCCCCAGGTCCCTCCCCAACCCAACTGATTTTCCTAAAGCTCTGGTTTGACAACATTACTTCCCCTGCTGGGAAGCTTCATATTGCCACTAGGATAAAATACAACTCATCTGTTTGACACTTAAAAGGCCTTTACAATCTCATTGCAACCTCTTTCTCCACTGATTTCACATAGTAATGTGCCTCTCATGTGTGCTTTATGTCCCTACACACTGGCCTATTTGCCATTTGCCTAGGAGGCATTCCATTTCCTGGCACGATGATTTTGTAACGGCTCTCCACCATGTCTGAAATGTGTGCCTTTTTCATACCTCCAGCCCTCAGAATCCCTAACTCCCTGTAAGACTCAGCTAAAGTGCTACCTCTTACAAGCAGCCTTTCCTGACTCCCCCGTGGAGATAGTGTGCCCATCCCTTGAACTGACTTGGTTTATATTTTTGTATTTCTTACCTGACTATATGCTGCCCTTCCTCTCCCCTCCCCTCCAAATAAAATGTAAATTCTTGAGGACAAAGCCTATTTCATTCTTATCTTTGTATCCCAAAGCACAGCGTCTAGAATACTTAATGTTTGTTGAATTATAGCCATTTATATCATATAAGCAATATTGGAAACAGGATGGGAAAAATGTATCTTTTGCCTAATTATGCCCTAACTTCCAATGTGTAGAGAGACCTCTAGACTCAGTCGATGCAACAGGTGTGATTTTCCAGATACATACCATGGCAGTTCTCGATTTGATAAACCAATCAAATCGAAATTGAGGAGCATTGCGCACACACTGGCGTAACTCTTCATAGACATTTTCCTTGTCAAAGCCCATCTTATGGAGCATACAAATCAAGAATCTATCTTCCTCCTCAGTGTAGTTCTTCCCTTTGTTGGTTCCATACTGAATGCGCAGCTGGTGAAATGGTGCCTTGTATCTTGCAATCTGATAAAAAGAAAAGAACAAGCTTGTCTGTTTGGGTGTGAGAGAGGAAAACAAGTTTGATTGCTACCTCATTACTAGCAGCCTACTGATTCCAAAGTCAGGGGGAAAATACTACTTTGGCATCCAGGGCTTTCTTGATACTGATCCGACGCTGAATTCTAGCTTCTCCTCGTTCAATCTGAGCCATGATTTTCTCAATGTCTTGTAGCTCATTACAACGCTCCCAAAACACAGCTGAAAGACAGAAGTATTTACTTTTTAATAACAACTTGTCACCCACAGCAAATGCATACAAGAAGTGGACTATTGGATTTGATGTCATTAACTAAACTGGAAAGGAGAGAGCATTTAATGGAGCAAAAAGAATGTGGACAGTATAATGAATTATGAATGACCCAGGATCTGAGACTTACCTGGAGAGGGCTGCAACAGGTGTTTTTCCCCTTCCTCAAGAGATACTCCAGTTAGACAATGGATGTATTAAACAGAAAACGACTTTTCAAAATTTCAAAATTTTGTCACAAATCCCCCTTCCTTAAAACAGCAAGGAATCTTTCATGATTGCAAATAAGGAAAGTGATTCAGAATCCCAGGATCTCAGAGTTGGAAGACACCTTAGAGACCCCACCATATGATCTCAGGTTTCATCTTCACAACAATCCTGGGAAGCTGATACTATTATTAAGCCCTTTTTACAGTTGAGGCAACTCAGGCAGATAGTGGAAAATTACTTGTTCAGGGTCACTCGGCTAGTCTGAGGCCAGATTTGAACTCAAGTATTGCCTTCTCCTGTCCCAGTGCTCTATCCACATACTATCTAGATGTAGAAATCTTACACTATGACCACAGTTATGACCCTGACTCATCAGTCTAGTTACCCTGTCAAAAAAGGTAATGAGGAGAATCTGCTATAACCTATTTGGGATGAATCCATGCTGGGTCTTTTTTTTTTTTTTTGCTTTTTGGAGGGCTATTGGGGTGAAGTGACTCACCCAAGGTCACATGGCTAGTTTTTGTGTTAAGTGTTTGAGGCCAGATTTGAATTCAAGTGTTCCTGACTCCAGGGCCGGTGCTCTATTTACTGGGCCACCTAGCAGCCCGCATGCTGGTTCTTTATGATCACTGCTTCTATTTCTCCCAAACCATCCCCTTAACGATGTGTTCTAGAATTTTTCCAGAAATAGAAGTCAAATTCACTAGTTTAGAGTCTGCAGATGCCCCCACCTTTTTCCTTTTTTAAGGAAATTGGGTCTTTTTCCTTCTTCAGTCCTATTCTCTGAGAACTCTGAAAAATCATCAATAGCAATGCAGTAACCATACCTGCCAGTTCCTTCAGTAAGCCTAAAGCTCACTGAAGATGGCTTGAGGCTTTCAGACCATCTCCTCCCTCACTGTGGGCAACCATTCCTTCCAAAGCCAAAGATCATGCAACATAAACTGATTCTGGATCCTAGCTTCAGAAATTCATTCCTGAAAGGCTCCCACTCATCTTGGGCCAACTTCCCCTTTACAATATTAAGCTATTAGAGGCAGCTAGGAATCTCAGTAAATAGAATGCTGAGACTGGGGTCAAGAAAACATGAATTCAAATTTGGCCTCAGACACTTACTAGTCATGTGACCCTGGGCAAGTCATTAAAGTTGTGTCTGCCTCAGTTTTTTCAACTGTAAAAATGGGGATCATAATAGCACCTACATCACAGGACTGTTAGGAGGATCAAATGAGGGAGAATTTGTAAAGCACTTTGCAAAGCTTAAAGTGCTTTATAAATGCTAGCAATTATTACAATTATTCCTCATTGGTCAAAACCCAGTCCAATAGTAACTCCCTTTGTTATTTCCTCCATCATTTGAAGGATGAAATTAACAGTAGGGCAAATTCCAAATTGATCATCTTTTGGCAGACAGATATGACCATGAGATGCCTAGACAGTTGAAGTTTCCCATTATTACAGTATCACGTTTCTGTGTCATGCTTGATCTGTTTCCCAAATCCATATCTAATTTGCCCCTCTGGCCAGGTGGTCTGTAGTAAACACTTACAAGCATTACTTCCATTTGATGTTCACTGATGCTCATCATGTTTCTCCTCTCAGGTTCCCAAATTTCCTCACGTGAGTTCTTAAAGTAGAATGCTATTCCATCATATCATGCATCTATTCTGTTCCTTCTAAATCAGGAGCCAAATTCTAGATGTAAGTCCCATCGCTCAAAGTCTCAGTGAGATTTACTTCCTTGCATTAGAACCATCCTTTGTGCAACTGTAGGTAACATCTGAGGTCTCAGCTTTTACACTCCTGACTCACTGAATATTAAGATGTGAGTCGGAAATATGAGACCTCAGGCTCCCATTACTCCAGATCTGTACCCTCAGAGTTAACTAAAACTAAACTAACCTTCAAGGGTAAAAACTCAGGACACAATTTGATGGACTTCTTGCTTTCAATATTTAGCAAGTAACACACTTTTGGGTGGTTATATTAACTAATTAGTGCAGTGTTTTTAACAACCCCAAGCTTCTCCTTGAAATAAAGGCCCATCTTCTAACATCAGTATTATTGCAGTGATACTGCATGGCTGCCAAAGCTATGGAAAACCATGGTCTCTGAAGAAATTACCTTAAGGATTACCCAAAGGGCAATGCACAGACTCATTGGGGGCATGCAGCATATTAGCAAAAAAGAATTGCCCACCAGAAAAGGAGGTGGGCCAGTCCTGTGGCAAGGAGCTAACCAGTGCTCCCCCCCATCGATCTCCAGATAGTGTTAAAAGATCTAGAGAAATACCCTCAGGATACTAGGTAGGCACTCTGTGGAGGCCTCACAGGAAGACTTGGAGAGAGTGCCAATGGACTGCAATCTGCACTGCTGGAGGGAAGCCTGTACTGATGAAATCACGGATGCACTAAAAATAAAATTATCTTCCAAAATATACATATGCAGAAATTAACATGCTCCAGAAATGGTTTAATATTCTACTTTCATGGAAGTTTCACACCTTTAAGTTAGAATGATCTTTAAACAAGTCGAAATCCTATTTAAGATTAAAAATAAAAAGAAATGAAAAAACTAAGCTGGGACATTGTTTCAACTAATGTACAAACCTGAATATTCAATGACCTCCTCAGGTGATTTTCCCTCCACCTCTCGGGCAATGTTATCTATATCATCACGCCCATATTTCTCATTAGCTTTAATAAACTGGTTAAAATCTCGTTTGTTCCAGTTTGTGAATCCCTGTAAGCCAAAAGAAAACCATGATTATTAACAGCAAACCAAAATAGGACTTGGAGCTTTTTGCACATTACTGTTAATAAGGTGGGAGACTACTGAAAACACCTTCTGTCACATACTTTTAATATTAAGAAACATGATAGTTTTATTCTAGAATAAAGACTTAATTACTTATCTCTTTTATGAAGAAAACGGAATCCTTTTGATCAACGAAAAATTAATCTACAGTTCTAAATCTGGAAATACACTGTAATTTTTAATTCTAAAGTTTATTAATTTTATTTATAGAAAATGTATAAAAGATAAAAATGTATAGAAGTAATATCAATACTGATCAATAAATGCTGCATAGTAATAGCCGAGGAAATGATAACTATATGGGCAGCTAGGTAGCACAGTGAATAAAACACTGGGGGTTGAAATCAGGAAAAACCTGAGTTCAAATTCAGCCTGAAACACTTACAAGCTGTGTGACCCTGGGCAAGATACTTAAACCAGCTTGCCTCAGGTCCTCATCTGTAAAAAGCCAACCAGTCTAGTATCTTTGCCAAGAAAACCCCCAAAATGGGGTCATGAAAAGCTGAACACAACTGAAAAAATGACTGGAACAACAAAAATGATAAAATCATCAATGTTATTTCTTTGAATTTTCAATAAAATAAAAGAATCAAATGTAGCTATGCATATTTGATATAGTACAGGACATGCGGGTCAGGAAAACCTAGGTTTGAACAGTACCGCAGGCATTTACTAGCCGTCTAAGTGTGGGCAAGTCAATTAACCTCTCCAAGGATCTTTCGTCATCTGTAAAATGGGCAGAATCATAATAGGCCCTCCTTCACACGGTTGTTGTGGGGATCAAATGATAAAATGGAATTGCTAAACTTAAGGAGTTATAGAAATATGAGGTATTAGAAAAATAGCATCTTCTTACTACTACATCCAAGCAAATTACAGAGACACTTAGCAAGAATGAGGGGTGTTAGGTTTTCATATAGATGCACTTTCCATTACAGAATTCTACTTTCCTGTTTTAAAAAACAATCACCCATTAAGTAGATCATTTTTTAACTTCAGTTAAAATGCTGGAGAAATGATCCCACCTTAGATTAAAGACCCAGCAAGGCTGGGCAAGGACATGAAAGACACTCCCAGCAACAGCAGCAGCCTAGGCGAGATGCTAAATGCAATAATCCCTTTCCTTGCCCTGTGATGACATGAAAAATTGAAGGAACAGATACTTCCCCCAGAAGAGAAATATTTATAGTACTGACACCCAGACAACAGACAACCAAGATGGAACTAGTTCCCTTGATGCTTCAAGCCCAGTATAGTTTTTCTCCCTACTCCAGTTATGGCAGAAATGCTATTAAGTACACAGTAGAGGTGGAGAATATGGCCAGATGTCTTATAGAAGCAGAAAACAAAAACTTGGAAGCATGAAGGCTTAGCAAAAGTAGAAGCAGGACTGGATTTCCCAGAAGCCCCTATTCTTTCCACATAGTAGGGCTCACATACACTACAAGCATTAAAGCTCCTACCATGCACCAGGCACTGCACTAGAAATACGAAGAAAAAAATTAAACAGTCCCTGTCCTCAAGAAATTTACAAAAATATCTTTTAACTCCACAAACTGTTTCATTTCGTAGTCTGAATTTCTGGATAAATGTTTCTTTCACTGGAATCCAGCAATGTGGGATGTCAGTTGTTTTTCTAAACTGTGTTCAGTCCTTTGAGCTTGTTGATTAAAAAAAAAACATTTGTTTCCATTCAATGTTAAGGATTTGGAGGGATTAGTCCATACACTGGGTGGATATGGAGCAGAATTAACCCCCCAAATTTTTGTCACTCTCTACATGTTATTCCAAATCACTGTATTTAAATCAACTCTACTTAAAGGGATACTCAAAAATTGAATTTGTATAAATATCATAGTGTCTCCATAATTTCTTCTCTAAAAGCTATCACACTATAACTACGTGTTTTAACTGCTTGGGGTATTAATTAACATGTCATAGAAGCCATCAGGAGAAACTTTACATATACACTCATCCAGGGGTGTCAGAGTAAATGTTTAATAACTGGCTCTCCAGGAGAAAAAAATATGCCCCGGGGACACACTTTTAAGTTTAACCTGTGTTACTAACATTTTCCCATCACTTTCTAGACTAAACAATCAACAAATTAAATCAAGCCCTGCCTTTTTTCCAAGGTGTAGGTAAATGCTCACACTGAAAATCTGACAACCAGCTCACCAACCAATAGCAGCTGGAGGTAACACATCCCTGTGCTCAGTCTCTCCGCCCCCTCCCCCAAAAATATAATTTAAAAAAATACACCATGAACTACAAAACTGCTCAAGTAAGTTAGAAAATATTTAAGATGATCTTAAACCTACTGCTTCCCTCCTGCCCACCTTCCTATTCCTCCTTTTTCTTTTTTTCCTTTTCTTTTTTTTTTCTTTTTTTGGAGGGGAAGGTGAGGCAATTGGGGTTGAGTGATTTGCCCAACATCACACAACTAGTGTGTTCAAGTGTCTGAGGCCACATCTGAACTCAGGTCCTCCTGACTCCAGGTCCAGACCTCTGTTCATTGCCACCTAGCTGCCTCTTCCTCCTTTTAAAAATAAAATGTAGTTCCTTTTCAGGGTAATAAATTTAACTACTAAGAGTTATAGGGAGACGTCTTATCCCCTATATTACTGCATTCAGCAATCTTCATTCATAATATATAAAGTGGGCAAGCCCTACAGTAGCATTTTTAAGAACACAAAATCATAGCTTCATTTTTCTGTGTTTCAGGGGGAAAAATGAAAATAAGATATAAATATGGCAATGTTTTGATTCACTTATGTGAATGTTCCTAATGTGTTAGAAACTGGCTGTACTTTGAAACTAGACTTCAGCACCTGTGGGCACTCAATTTGAAGAATGACAAATGTAATTTTTAAAAATTCACTAAAAATTACATTAACGATATACAAGGAAACTTATATAGCAAATAAAAACCTACTTCAAGGCATAGTCTACCTTCTAATAACAAGAGAATTTCCCTATCACAAAGCCTGTAACATAAGCAGGCATTCAAATATTGATTCTAACAAATAGATGAATCTTGCTGAAATGGGAACAGATCATAGAGAAGCCTAAAAGGGGTAAGGAGTAAGAAAAGTGGAGGAAAAACAGCAGTTCTCTGGAAAGGGGCCTCGTAATTAAAAAATCTGAAACAGAAGAATGGATGAGGTGAGTAGGGACTATGAGGATTCTGTAGGGAAGTCTTATATGAGGTGGGAAAGAAAGGGGTTAAACAAAAGAGAAAGACCGAAAAATAAAAGGAAACTCCGAAGAATTTGGTTAGGAAAAGTAGTAAGAGGAAGGGAATGGGGTAAGGTTAGTATAAGTAAAAGAGATGGAAGACAGGTGGCTAGCTGGAGTAGTGATTAGAGCACTGGCCCTGGAGTCAGGAGGACCTGGGTTCAAATCCAGTCTCAGACACTTTACACTTACTAGCCGTGTGAGGTTGGGCAAGTCACTTAAGCCCAACTGCCCCTACAAAAAGCAATAAAAAGAGATGTGAGAGACTAAGTTGCATGCGGACTTAAGAGGCAAATTAATATATATGTAAATTTATATGAAACATATACAAAGCTAATGGAAGAAAACATAAACTTAAAAACAATTATAACCCTAAATGTGAATGGATTAAATTTTGCCCAAGAGATAAAATAGAGGATCTGATAAGAAAACAAAAGCTAAGAATTTTCTCCCTACAAAAAAAAAATGCTTTTTGAAAGTATAGACACATAAAAGGTGAAAATGAAGGGATAGAAGAAAGTCTATTGTGCTTCAGGCAACTATAAAAAGTCAGAGTTGCAATCATGATATCAGATAAGGCAACAATAAAAATCAAAAAAGTCAAGAGAGACAAACAGGAAAACAGCTTAATGCTTAAGGGCACGGGTAGACAATGAAAATAGCAGTAGTAAATATATATGTACCAAGCTGCATAGCAGGTAGTTTTAAAAATCATAAACAAATATAAAAAGATAGCTCTAACAATCACCTCCTTTTAGAGACTTCACCAAAAAAATGAGCAAAAATAAAGTTAATGTGAGCAAAAGATGCAGGCCTAAAAGAAGATGAAATAATGACATGTTAAATAAGAACTGGGTCAAAAAAACAAATCATAGAAACGAGAATTATGTTAAATTATGTTAACAATGAAAGAGCATATCAAAACTTTTGGAATGATAGTGCAGCAGTCTTCAGATAAAATTGTTTATTTCTGAAAACTTAACATTTGAATGGAAACAAATGTTTGTTTGTTTGTTTTTAAACAAGCTCAAGGACTGAACACAGTTTAGAAAAACAACTGACACCCCATGTTGCCGGATTCCAGTGAAAGAAACATTTACCCAGAAATTCAAATTAAGAAACAGTTTGTGGAGTTAAAAGATATTTTTGTAAACTTCTTGAGGACAGGGACTGTTTAATTTTTTTCTTCGTATTTCTAGTGCAGTGCCTGGTGCATGGTAGGAACTATAATGCTTGGAGTGTATGTGAGCCCTACTATGTGGAAAGTATAGGGGCTTCTGGGAAATCCAGACCTGCTTCTACTTTGAGAGACAAAACTATCTTTATTTGCAAATGACATGCTGGCATATTGAGGAAAGCCCTGAAAAATCAGCTTAAAATGACTAAGATCAGCAGTAAGGTTGTGAGATGTTAAATAAGTCCATAAAAAAATTACCATTTCTAGACAGTACAACCCAAAACCAGAAAGTAACAATAAAAAGAGAAATCTCATTCAAAATAACTACAAAATGCATTAAGTATATTGGAAATAACCTACCAGGAGAACACCATTAAGATGCATAGAAATACAAGAAAACTCTCTTTATAAAAGAGCTATTCAAAGCTCACCTTCAGGCCACGCCAAAATACTAAAAATCTCAATGCTTCTTAAATTTATAGATTTAGTTCTGTGACAATCAAATTACTGAGAGAAGACTTTCTAAACTAGTCATGCAACTAACAAAATTTGGTTATAAGAACAAAAATTCTAGAATCTCAGAGGGAATAAAGGGAAAAAAGTATAAATGCAAGATAAATAGCATCCTTAGACCTCAAGGTAAATGAAAAAGCAATAGCCAAAAAACTAATTGGTATGGGTTACAAAACAAAAACTGAACTTAGTAGCATTGACTAGACAAACATGAAATAATGCTTACACCCCCAAAATGAGTTATTTCAGATGTTCAGCTCTTCATAACCCTGTATGGGGTTTTCTTGGCAGATACTGGAGTGGTTTGCTATTTCCTTCTCCAGCTCATTTTACAGATGAGGAAACTGATACAAAAAGGGTTAAATGACTTGCCCAGGGGCACACAGCTAGTAAGTGTCTGAGGCCGTATTTGAACTCAAATCTTCCTGACTCTAGTATCAAAACTCTTTCCACCGTGCCAACTAACTGCCCAAAAAGGTGGACAATATTTGATAATCTTAAGAATACAAATAGGAGAAAACTCTGTTCTTGTTAAAAAGTGCTGGGAAAACTTTGGAAGGTCAGAGATCAGGGTAAGAACACAATGCCATAATGAGCTCAAAGAAGATGTACTATCTGAATATCCAAAACCACACCCAAGGAAAATCAGAAGACAAAAGATTGGGTACCTGCTTAGTTAAGAATTCTTCTCTAAAGTATAACATAAAAGGTAAAATGGGCAATTTTGACTACATAAAATTAAGACACTTTCACAGGAATGAAATCAATGAAGATAGAAAAGAAACAGTGGCGAATACAAAAATATTTGCATCGATTTTGGGACAAAGAAGTCTAATATCCAAAATATAAAGCGCTGACTGAAATACAAGAGTAATAAGTGTCATTTCCTAAGCTAAGTAATCATAGGATATGAACAGTTAATGACTGGCTGCATAACCTTGAGCAAGTTACCCAATTGCTTTAAAAAAAATAATAACTTTTTTTTTTTTAACAATTGGGGTTAAGTAACTTGCTCAAGGTTACACGGCTAGTCATTATTTATGCGTGGGTGCTCATTTTCTGAGGCCTGATCTGATCTCGGGTCATCCCAACTCCGAGGCCGGCGCTCTTACTCACTGCGCCACCTAGCCGCCCCTTTCGGGCAATTGGGGTTAAGTAACTTGCCCAAGGTTACACGGCTAGGTTTTTTTTGTTTGTGCGGATTAAGTGTCGGAGGCCGGCTCCGAACTCAGGTCCTTCTGATTCCAGGGCCGGCGCTCTATTCACTGCGCCACCTAGCCGCCCCAATAACTTTCTATCAGTATAATTAAAGGACTCCAAAATAAGATTTTTAAAATGTAATGGCTCTTTTTAAAATGGCTGTTATAAAACATGTTTCAGATTCCACTGGAATCCCTTTATAATCAGTATGTTGAAGAGGATTTGTCTTTTAAGATCTTGAAAGGATTCAGAGGCCCAATTCTCTTGTTTTACAGATGAGGAAACTAAGGCCCAGAGAGAAGTGATTTCTTGGAGTTTAGAAAACTAGGCAGTAATAGAGCTTTGTGCGTGGGGACGGGTTCTCTCCAGAGCTATGCAGGGCCAAGTTAGGCCAAGGAGGGCCTTAATTGGGATACAACTGCTAGCAAATGATAGGCAGCTCAAAAGTACAGGGATGTCTGCTAGAAAGAGTATTGGCAAGGTGCCTCTGAGCCCTTGTCACCTTGTAGAATCAGGAAAAGGGACTCTGTCCTATGCACTTTCTTTCCTAACTGTGTTTAGTGTGCCTCCTGACTCTCTGGGAGAAGGGTTTACAAATCGATCAGATACAGAAGTTTTTACTTGAGTGAGAAGCTTTTCTTTCTCCTCAGTCTCTTCAGCAGTGTGAGGCTCAGCTTCATCAATCTTCTTCTGCTCCTCTTTCTGAGCCTGGGCTGAATTGGGAAGCTCAGGATTCCTTGGCACCTACAAATCAGCACAGCAAAGAGTAAGAAGCAAGCAGTTAAGGAACACTCTTCTATGGCTCCAGACACACAGCAAACTTAATGAACAACATAAACTCTAAACCCACGGAGACAGCCTTTGCCATATTTATTACAAAAAGAGCCATTTCATCTGTCATGAAATTCTCAGAATGAAAATCATTTTTCAAATGTGCCACACAGTGATTGTATTAACAGCCTAATCTGGACTACCTCATTATACCTCAGATTGGTGATGTGATCATGTGATCAATTATGTCTCCTATGTACATATTAACATATAGGGAATTCTCTCTCTCTCTTTCAGAAATCCTAGAACATGGAAAGTGGGCATTACCTTCCCCTTTCCTCCCAATATCACCATCACACAAGACATTCTCAAGTATCCAGCATTTAACCCTAGACTCCCAGATCAGCTTCAAAAATTAAAGTCCACACCTGACCCCTGCCATCGCAGTCTTTGGGTAAGAAGAAATGAAAAACCAAAGCCTATACCCAATGTGTTATGTCTGGTAAGTCAGTCACACAAATGCAGAGGGTATTCTGCCTGGCCATTAATGTCTATAATCAGTCCATTTTTTTTTAAACTTGAAAGCTTAATACAGGAGGGCAGTGATACGGAGCCTAGCAAGACAAGAGAGAAAAAATGTTGAAAAGAGGGCAGAGAGGACGAGACAGTAAACATGGCATGGATTCACAATGCTGATGGGAGACAGCAGAAGAGATGACAGAGGTGGCAGTAGCCAGTGGAAATGAAAAAACAGAGATGGCAGTGGTTCAAGCCAGAAGAGACAGGGTGGGAGAGGGGATGGGGGCAGGAGGAAGACACAGCAAGTGGCAAACACTGAGGAAAGAAGAGCCAGAGGTAGAGAAGAGACAGCAAACCTCAACTGAGGGAGGTCAAAATTCCTAAGAGAAGAGCACCACGTTCACAGTAGGGACAATCAGCACATCACCACATACACATGGTCTGAAGTGTAGTAACAAGTCAATAACCCACCTCTATGTCTCTATCTGACAGCCAGATTTATAGCTACATCTAATAAAAGGGAACATCATTAATGGTATTCCATGAGATCATAAAAAGATTTCTGTCAAAAAAAAGCTTCAAAACGAAAAGGAAAATAATGGCATTCCCTGTGGGTACCAGATAAGCCCCCTGGAATGGGTTTCTTTTGTATGTGAATGTCATAGAATATCATATTACTCACTTTCCAGGTGTGATGCATGTTTGCTGGAGACATGGGGAATTGGAAAACAAGGCCTTTTTAATTTAACACCCAAGTGACCGCTCTCACCTAAGCTTAGTACAGAATCATGAAAACAAAACACTTGACCTTTAAAGGCTGAATAAAATACAGCAGAAAAAAGAGAAGCATCTGTCGTGCTTCAGATATATTAGAATTGTACTCTTCCTAATTTGTTGTTTTAAAAAAAAACAAATCTGTAGGTCCAAGTGTTCACGAGGAATTGAAGTATTACTCTAAAATACCTATTGCATTGTTTTCCCTTTGACATGATCTAGTTCCAGCCTCCCTTTCCCGCCTTCCCCCACACTATTTACTGTCTTTCACTGATGTCAACCTGGCAGGACTCACCTTTCCCGAGTTCATCCTTCTGGTCTCCAGGCTTTTGGTTCTCACTTGGAATATATAGCCCTTTCCTTCTTCCTTTCCTTTCCCTCCATCCCTCCCTCCCTCCCTCCCTTCCTCACCCACATTCACTTGCCCTCAAGGTCAAACTTGGACACTACCTCCTCCATGAAGCTTTCTATTGCCTCCACCACCTCACTCCTCCTCCCTTCCCCAGAAGTAAAGCCCCTCCCTTCCAAACTCTTGTAAAACCTTTCCAGTTCCCCTAAAAGGCCACTTACTATAGTCTAATTTATCTTAAATAGCTATTTATGTGTCTGTATTCTAGGCTCACAGGTGGAGAGCTAGAAATCCCTGAGAGGCCATGGAATCCAACCCCTTCATTTTGCAGAGGGGAAAATGGAGGAGCAGTTAGCTAGATTATAAAGCTTAAGAACAAAGACTGTCTTATTCAGATTTCCATTCCCCCCTCAGAGAGCTTAAACATGGTATAACTTAATACAGGTTTGTTGAATGCAGCACATATAACTCAGAAGATTAAAATTCTTAATTTCTTACCTGAAGATAAAGATATTGGTATGTGTAGGGGAAGACTGGATCAAAAAAGCATGCCGGCATATTGTATGAGCTATTGGGACAGGGCTGTGCCCAAGTTCAAAAACCACCAAAAAATACCAGCCCCAGCAAAAACATGCAAACAAAAAGAAAAACCAAAAAATCAGGATATGGCAGGATGCAATTCAGGGTATCCCTATGGGATGGCCCTCCTCCAGTTAAGGTCTGCTCCTCGTATATAGAGCTGCTCTATGATACTCCTTTGGACAAAGAGCTAACTTGCCTATATAGAAAAGAAACAAAGTAAAGAACCTGTAATACAGCACATTCAAATAGAATAATAGTTGAGAAACTCGAAAAAATGGGTTTTGATCAGTGACAGAGATATGAGATTGTTTGGCAGAGCCAGGCAAAACGAGAAAGAAACATATGTATAACAAGGTCAGGAGAAGAGCTAAAAAGAAAGCAAGGATGAAAGGCACAGATATGAGCGCAAAGCAAGGAAGGCCAATTCATGATGTAATGGCTGCCAATGTGAAACCTAGTGAAAGGGGCGGGCGGGACGCTTGGGGCCATCCAAGAAGATCTTTAAGGAAATGAGGGAACCTGCTCTCTCCTGGTCAACAGATCTGCCACCAATTCTCCCAGATCCTGGGAGAAAGAGGTATGATACCTCGGTGTCTGATGGAAATGTCCTAAGTCCCCCAAGTTCCAAGGGTTGGGACTTAGTTCAAAGACAGGGCTCGTGGCTGGAGAGGCAACCTACCAAAGGGAAACTACCAGCCCCCTGGCTCTGTCTAGAGCCCTGAAGGAAGGAATCCTAACCCTTTTTTGTGCCCTAGACCCTTTTAGCAATCTGGGGAAGCCTATGGACACCTTTTCCAAAAAAAATGCTTTTAAGTACATAAAATCAAATGGGTAGGATTTACAAAGGAAATTAATTATTTTGAACTCCAGTTATCAATTTTTTAAAGTAGTTCAAGGAAACCAACTTATGAGCCGTTGCAGGAGGAATATCCATCCTCCCCTGCTTACAGATAGAGAGCTCAGAGTAAGTACCCTATGCCCAGAACTGCCGGCCCTTTAGGGATAGGGAAAAGTAGCTGGGAATCCTGTGCCCACAACACCCCCACCTTCATCAACATAATAAAATGCTAGCTTTTCTGGCTGCAAATGGTCTGTACATACTTGGGGGGTGGGAGCCGCCAGGGGCTGGAGTGGAGAACCAGACCTAGGATTCCATTGGCATGGGGAACTCCCTAAAAGGAAAATACCTCTAGCAATATGAATTTGCACCTGGTTTGAAACCCCTGGGCTTAGAGAGATGCCTGGAACACAGAGCAGGGAAATGACTCGAACCCAGATCTTGCTGACACCCAAGGCCAGCTCTCCCTATTTTGTACTGCGTTAATCAATCATTTGCCCTCCCCAATACAACCTGCATGTCAGATTCATCTTGCCCAAATTGTACTTTCACAATACCATTCTCTATTAATCAGTCAGTCAATTAACTAGCATTTATAAAGTGTCTGAGCTAGGCTCTGGGGATACAGAGGAGGCTGCCCTAAAGGAGATTCAGATCTAGCTGAGAGGGACGATAACTTCCCCTCTAGACAGGATCATTTGGGAGGCAAAGCCACAGCAGCTTCAGTGGAGTGAAGCAGGGGTAGAAAAGGTGGGGTATGAACTGACCCTCAAAGGAGTCAGAGTTCTAAGGCCCAGTAACTTGTGAGAAGAGGAATAATGTGTAACATAGCTAGAAACATGGGCAGGGATCAGGTTGTGAAGGGCTTTCAATGCCAAACAAGCCTTTCTATTTGATCCTATAGGTAACAGGGAGCCAATGAAGTTTACTGAGCATGGGAGGGACTTGATGTAGGTGCAGTTAAATGGAAGATGGTTTGGAGACCAGTTGGGAGGCTCATGCAGGGGCTGTGTGGGTGGAAAGGGCAATATGTGAGAGATGCTGGAGAGGTAAAAGCAAAGGCTTTGCTAAGCAGTGAGCAGGGCATGCCCCCAGGACAGCCAGTTTAAAAAGAGGGCCCTATACAAATAAATCCTGCCTAATTCTTCATTTTTCTTCCCCAGAGTTCTTTAGCTCCCCTGACTCTTCCCAGGCCAATATCTTCCCTGTCTTCCCCTTTCCACTCTGCATAACCAAATCCTTCAAAGGATGATAAAACCACCAAATTCGAGAGCTAGAAAGGGCCTTGGATGTCATTTAGAAACCCCTTTCATTTTAAGGGAGAAGAAATCAAGGCAGGCTAAGGTTAAGTGACTTGCCCAAGGTAACACAGCTAATTAAGTAGCCAAGGGCACTCCACCATGCCACCTAGCTGCCAAAATTGGAAGGCTAGAAAATTATTTTCCAAGGACATAACAGAATATTCCTTTTAAGAAAATATTAATATCTAAAATAATGAACCTGTTCATCACTAAACTTCTTGGCAGGTAAATCCCAAGCAATAAAGACGTTTCCCTAATTACAATGGAAATTTTAAGCCAAACTAACCAGTACTTACAGCTTTAAAAATTTCCAGTAAATAGTATAAAACCTTCCCCCTTGCCCCAGTCACTCCCTGGCCAAGTTACTTAATCTCTGCCTACCTCAGTTTCCTCATCTTTAAAATGAAGATAATAACAGCATCTACCTCCAAGGATAGCCATGAATAGAAAATGAGTTAATATTTGTAGAATGCTTTGCAAACCTTAAAGCAATATATAAACACTAGCTATTATTATTATTCTAACTGTAATGATGGAAAAGACTCAATCACACAAAACAAAATGTTTATTCTTATTTAGAAATTCCACATAATCAAAGATCCTACTTGAGAGTTAAGGAAATTGCAAGGTTTAGAACAATGAATATTTAGTACAATGGATTCTGGGACCTACAACGTAAAGCATCGTCCATGCTGAGACTAATGCCTTCATTTAGAACTCAACTCCTGCTCACTTGCCAAAAGGCTCAACACTAACTCTAAATGCACGACCTTCTCTCCAAATCTGATTGAAGAGTTAGTTCTGTGGCTTGTTCAACAAGCTCCAAAATTATATCCCTCAATATTTAAAGTAAGCAGACCATTCAAGGATTTTCCTTCACCTGCGTCTGGCCAGTATTTGGCTTCTAGTCGGGGGAGGTAGACAAATTAGAGCCCAACTCCTTGGATGATGCCAAACCGGTACATCGAAAGTCTGGCCATGTTTTTTGGTCAGTATGTCATTGTTTGGGCCCAGATAACAGACAACTGCAATCTCCAAAAAGGAGATTTTAAAAGGAAACTGAGCATAATTTGGATTTTGAGGCAGCGAACCACGCAATATTTGATGAAAAGCTATGGGGTGGGGAGATGTGAAGGGCCTTTTTTTGTCTTTAGATGTTTTAGGCAGCATTCCATAGAAATATGGAGAGCAGGATTAGATGTGATGGCACACAAAATGAAAACAGTAACCTGAAATCAATCACCCCAAATCCCTTTAGTTGTACCTCTGAAAAACTGGTCACATTACAGTGCCTATCCCCCAAACTCAAGAACATTATAGAGCCAACTGCCTTCCGATGGAACAAATGCTGACATTCATTCCAATGGAATCCTACAGAATTCTGACTGAAAACATGGCCAAAGGTATTTACATTTTCCTCATTTACAAAGAGAAACCTAGACAAACCCTTTCACTCCACATCTCAAAACCAACTCTGCTACTATTTCCCTGAAGATATATAGGTGACGTTACAAGAGGGATATAAACTGATCAATCCCAGAGGCTGAATTATCCTCTCCCAGCATATGGGTCTTGGTGACTCTAGTGACTAGTGCCGCTTTTGAAGGCTCCCAGTCCATGAACAATCTAGCCCCTGAGAGAAGTACTAGTTTACGTTCTATTATTAACTGAGGGGCAGCAGTGGCAGTCAGGAAGACACCCTCTGACATGTATGTTTTCACTGCCTCAGGCACCAAGATTATAAGGAACAGAAGAAAAGCTGACCTATCCGAGTACTGGGAGGGCTCCCACACAGGTCTGGACCAAAATAAATCATCTTACTAAATATCTTACTAAATCATTTCTAAAATTGAAAAATAATCACAAAAAAGAGCCGAATTTTATCACTGATTTAAAATGTCTGGGCCGGGGAACAAACTGATCACTTTGGGAGTGCAGTAACTACATGTCCTTTTAACTGGCTCATAACACCAGAATTGAGAATTAAACAAGCATTTCTAAAACTAAACATTTTACTCTGAGCCATTTATTAGAGTAACAGCTCTCATTTACACAGCATTTTAAGGTTTAAAAAGCATTTTCTTGCCCTGTGAGGTAGTTACCATATATTATTATCACATTTTACAGATGAAGAAATAGAGTCTGAAAGGTTATACATATTCAAGATAACATAGCCAGGAAACATATGAGACAGGACAGGTCTCCTAGTGACATTTCATTATAGCAGACTTCCTTCCCATCTATTCATTTTGGGATCTTGGGAATCGTAATGAATAATCAATATTGAATATCAAATCATAATTCACTATCATCTTGACTGTAAAACATTATTAATTAAACGATAGCCAATGATCATTATTTAAAAACATCTACTTTTAAGCAGATAAATTTTGGCCATCAGTAAGGACTATATATGAACCCTGAACATTCTGCTGATTAATAGTAAATGAAAATAAAAACTAATCTAAATGTGGCATTATTGAACATTTCTGATTAGAGATCAGTAACATACACGTCAAACTTAAGGGAAAAGTAACCCCCCCCCAATCAAATACCCTATAAAAAAAGATCCAGGGCAAAGCAGACACTTTATAAATGCTTACTGACTGACTGATCCACCTTAGAAAAATCTGGAGTCATTTTCTTCCATGATCACCAAGAAACTGAAAAGGGAGGTTATGTTTTGTTTGGGGATGTTTACACTTAGCCTTTAATTAATCAAGGTTAGCTTTTAACTAATCAAATTAGTGAAAGAACACAAACAAATCTCCATCTTAAGATATAAGTATTCACATAAAAGGGAAGGCTTTGGGGGGACTCACCAGAGTGAATAATTTCTGCCCGAAGAAGTGGTTTCTGAACGCACAATGGAAGCGTTTCTGACGAGGGTCACTACCCAGGAACCCTCGACCCAAATTGGCGATGGGTAAGATCTTCTGATCAAATCCCACCCGACCTCAAGACTAAGAGAAATAGCCCCCCAAGCCCTGGTCTCTATGCTGCCCTCAGGCAACAGGAGACTTTCTCCACTCTCCCAGTGCTTGTAATTCAAGCCAGGAAAGCCTCAATTTCACTATTTAGTTTTTCTTTTCTAAACAGAGGCAGTCCTCGACTTACATAGATTGTGTTTGGAATGCAGAATGTATTTTCCCACTGAAACTATGTGATAAATGGGGCTTAGGTTCCCAGCTCAGGCCAACAAACCCAGCCTATTTCAGCCATGACTACAGAACTGACCCACTGTTTATAGCCTCGTTTCTATGGGGAAATGCATTCTAAGTTGGAACTTGGGATGCCAAGCGCACATCTCTCTCTAATGTGACCCCAGCAGTGGGAATTCCCTCAGCTCCAAGCTGCTGGTGAAACAGGGGAGCTCATTAGAGCAGAAAAGAAAGCCAAGGCTTCTTAGGACTGCAGAAGAGGGTACAAAGCAGGGGTGGAGGGGGCGGAATAGTGGCAGAAAGCCCCACTCTTCCCTCTTCTCCCCTGCCAATTAACTTTTCAGGCAGAGAGGGAAAGGAGAGAGCAGCAGTGGGGGCCTACAATATTCTGCCCTCCCTTCCCCCCCCACTTCCCATTCTTGTCCTCCTTCCCATTCCCCCTCAATACCACCTCCCTGGGCAACAGCAGACATCATCCCACATACAGGCTTACTGAGGGAAGAGAGGGGAAGAAGCCAGAGAATGGGGGAGAAAAAAGGGTGGAAAGAAACCCAAAGTTATTCTTAGAATGCCAGACTGGGAGAGCAATCAGGTGTAGCTAAATTGAAACTGGAAGTTGACTAAGTTAAATCTAGGACTGTACCCAAAATTCAATGGGTACCACTGTTTGCCCTGTTAAGTTTCATCAGAGAGCCAAGTTACACTCTCTAGGACAGGGGTGGAGAATCCATGGCCTTCTAGGTCCTTAAGTGTGGCCTTTGGACTGAATCTAAATTTTACCAAACTGGAAAATTCAGATTCAGTCAACAGGTTGTAATGGAAATGCAAATTTAAAGATCTTCCCTGCCCCTAGCTTAAGTGCACCTGGAGCCTGTGGTGGAAGGCTTGTTTTTCAGGAAAGCCCACACCTTGATACTTTGTGATTGGGCAGTGGGTCCAGAAGGTTGTTACATTCTCTGAGCCAGGAGAAGGCTATACAAACTCTGATGAGAGGCTTTGCTTTGGGGCTCACTTTGAGAAGTGTTGTGTGATTTGACCAGATGAGACTCTGGGCAGCCATTGAGAGCCCCCCAGCTTTGAAAACCCAGATGTTGATGCTTCTCTCTCTGGTAGCTGTGATTTTGGTATTGATAATGGTTGGACAGTTTGGAAGCCTGTTTGATCTGTCTGTATATTCTGAAGTTCAGGTTGCTGACCTTTTTCCCCTGAACTAGGTAAATGATATATGTTTGATTGATTAAAGTTAACTGATTTTGAGTTGCTTTCCTTTACAAAAGCAGATCTAAAAACCTGTGTTGGCAGCCACCCTGGGGATGCTGGGGTGCTTGCTGATACACAGGTCAAACTTAAGGACCTAGAAAACCACATGCAGGGTCCCACCCCTGTTCTAGAAGCTTGAGGTAGCCCAGTGCGGGGTGGAGGATAGCTGGCTATACATATCATTGGCTACCCAGCATTCTAACTTCTTAGCTGCCCTTCCTTGCCTACACATCCCATCCCCCACTCATGAGGTCACAGCTGCTATGCTCACAGGCCTTAGGTTATCTCTGGACTGCAGAAGGCCATGTGATCAGATCTCAGACTGAGATGTTTCAGCCCCACTTTGAGGTGTATGAGTGGGTTCATCAACCAAATGCTAGGCCTCTTTTTCAGGTCTTCCTTCTGATTAGCATGGTAAATATCAGATTTTAAAATGTGAATATTATTCCTTCAAACTTGAGACTATGTTTTTTACCTCCTTAAATCTCTATGCACTTTTGTTACAAGGGTTTTGTTTTTCTTGTTCTCAGTAGAGAGGAGGAGTGGGAGGGACAGAAAACTGATTTGTGTTCATTAAAAAAATAAAATGGGGGACGGCTAAGTGGCACAGTGAGTAGAATGTCGGCCCTGGAGTCAGAAGGACCTGAGTTCGGATCCAGCCTCAGACACTTAACACACACGCAAACAAAAACCTAGCTGTGTGACCTTGGGCAAGTTACTTAACCCCAACTGCCTTCCAAAAAGAAAAAAAGAAAAAAAGAAAATATCATTTTAAAAAACCTTACTTTTCTCATAAGCCAGTTCATTGAGACAAAAACATAATGATATGCTTACTAATTTGATGATTTTTATCTGGTCCAGTTTTTAATAAGAAGGCCTCCATATTCAGACCCAGGCTGGAGTGCCTCTTCAGTCCCCAAACCTATCTCACCTACATCCACTCCCATCTCACTATCTTCCTTGTAGTCCTGTCCTCTGGGAGTTTTCCAGAGGAGCAGTACTGTTTTTTTCTGCCCATTGCTTTAAAATCTAGAAGATATGTCTTATCCAGTCCACTTGGTTTCAAGAGATTCACATTTCTATTCCCTTCATTGGTTTCTAACCAGCTTCCTATACCCAGACCAGCCAGAAGTTTTCTGAAACATATATAAGACTGTAGGCAGTCTTGGGTCTTCTTGGTTAGGTTCCTTTTCAATACTTCACCACACTGCAGTCCAATCTAAAAAGCTCTATACCCTAACTCTGCAACTGGCAACATGGAACATTTCTGGGTACTTGGCAGCTAGTACTTGGTACTGGTACTTGCAACTCAACCCACCCCCCAACCCCTACCACAAAAGTCACAATCCAAAGTAAAGTTGCAGATATACATAAAGCTTAGGATTTTAACAAATGCAAAACAGGTATATGGTTGCTATCATTTATTTTCTCCTATAGCTATAGACATTTTTTTTTAACCAGCCCTTCACTAATTAGTATATTTCTTGACCTCTGGAAATGCCTGCCCCTCTTATTTAACTCAATTCAGTAAACTTATTCTAACTTAACAGCTTTTAGCTCACCTTGAAAACGGGTCTTTCATCTATTTTGTGATAAGTCCTAAGGCGAACTGTCTAAAATTCATAAACTCGTTATCATTCCTATTGAAGTAATCCCAAAAGCAAACATGCGGTGGCCCCAAGAGATATCCACAAGCATAAACATGGGAACCCCATGTACAGGCTTCAGTCCCGATTTCCTTGACCTTAAATCATGGCCTTCCTTTTAATTACATACACCAATACCTCACTGAGGCTTTGATCAACTTAAACACAGCCATCACTAAACTCGACATTGATACTGTGGCCAAATATTGCATAGTGCTCCATTCATCTCATTAAGGGAGAACTGGTGATCGAGCAGAATTTCATGGCACGTTAAATCTCCTTTTCATTTTATAAACAGTCTGCCCTTACTTATCCCCAGATTCAAATGGATCGATACTTTGACATCGCAATAGAGTCCATGGCTAGCTAAACAGGGGTGGTGGAGAGGGAGGAATTACCTTATAACCTATAGTCTTCCGATAATAAAGAATTTCTTTCTCCAGAAGCTCAAATAAACGTGGTGGAAAGAATTGAAAATCTTGGATGTTTGGCTGTTTTGGTGGTCGGGGGGCCTGTAGAAGGAAAATAAATGTATTAAAATGGAAAAAGATACATAATGATATTTTACTCATTTTGCTAAAAAAGAAAATGATTGTGTATGGGGGACCCCTTTCGAATACTTGTGTTGGGGGACAGGATTCCATCCCCCTTTGAGGGTGTGTCAGAGCAGGTCTTGGGGGGCACAGTTGCCATCCAAGTCAAAGGAACGTGATTTGGCTGCTGGTACGCTCTATTCTACATGGTTCCAAGCCACATTTAGAATGCAGAGCCACCTTCACTTACCTTTGGAACCTTCGGCTCACTAACACGTAAAGCCTCCCTGAAATAGGCATCCACCGCATAATTGGCCTTGCGTTCTCGCTTAGGAGGCTCTATCCACTCCATCATGCTGAGCTAGATACCAAACAAAAACCAGGTATTTAAGATTTCTAAAACATGCTTCGAAAAGAGAGATGATGCCTGAAAGGAGAGGGAACTAACTCTACCCCAAAGAGAAAACTGTAAGTGGTGCTTCAAAACCTACAAAGTCTCAAGAATCTGTGTTTCAACAAGTCTAGTGAGGATTTCAATGGAAAGGCTTTGAAAGTTATGCTAAAATTCTCTGGAACAATTCTAATGGAGTGTCCATGACCTCTGGGATTCTGATATGAAAGGACTCTCCTATATTATGAGATGAGCTAAGTGAGTGAATTCTGAGGGTCAAAGGAACTCACAGACCTCTAGGGACATATTGATTCAGGAGCTGATATATTGATTAAAAGAATAAGCAATAAAAGGGTAAAGACTATGGGCCACATAATAGTAAGAGTTTATCATATCAGACAAAGAAAATGGAATTCAGAACCCCTTTAACTGCCACCACCCTTCTCTGCACCCTGGCATCCTCTCCTCAGATCCCCCAGTCCAGGTCCTTGGTACTGTCACCTACCAGCGTCCAAGGTCCCTTCAAAATACACATGGATGTCATGTCTCCTCAGGCCCCTTGGTCTCCCACTTCACCCAGACTCCTCAGCTCCTAAAACGTCAAGCTTGACTCTACCTCAGTCATGCAAAGGGATGGTCTCATCTCAGACCACACCATCGTTCACTCTAAGACCCGCTAAGGTCTTAAATGCTGAACTTCCTTCTTCTTTGCCCTGCTCAGCCTTTTCACCTCTCCCTCCACCTCATTCCTAAACCTATTCTTCATCTTTACTACAAACTTTAGTTATAATTATTCATATCAACAACAACAATAATAGGTAACTAGTATCTCATTTGATCCTTACCACCACCTAAGGTAGGTGCTATTATTATTCCCATTTTACAGATGAGGAAACTGAGGCAAGTAGCAGTTAAGTGGCTAAGAGCTGGCCTTTTTGTAACACTCTAAGGTCTACAAATTGCTTTTTATACATTACATTACATTATCTCTTTCCAGATAGTATTACTGCTTAGCTCTCCTCATCCTCATTTTACAAATGGGGAAACAAAGTCAAATAAGTCCTATGCCTTGGCCACAGGACCACAACTAGTGTTAAGGGAGCATTCAAACTCAACTCTTCCTGACCCCAAGTTAGGATAATGACTCCACTCACTATAGCATATTACCTCAGTTGGACTATGCCCCTTTCTCTGTTCCCAGGTCACCAGTCCTACTCTGGCCCCATTTTCTTCCCTTCAGGCTATTGATTCTGCAGTTATCCAATTCAACCATATGTTCTGCCCACTCTAGTGCTCAGCTCCTTGTCCTAACACTTCTCCTGGGCTGGATCACACCCTACCTTCCACTCATCCTGCTGAGACACTCAGCACAGTACCTGACACAGCAGGCAACTGAATATGTGTTCACTGACTAAGTGACAAACACCGCTGTATAGATCAATGACAAATTCAGCTTCCCTACGCTCACCTTGTCCCTTCCTGCTGCAGAGCAAAACTTCTAATCTTCCTCAATTGGCAGGTCATCTCATTGAGCTCAGCAGCTATGGTCAACTGTCTTTTCTCAAGTGTCTTTCCATTTTAAAATTCTCTATCAATGCCCTTGCAGAATGGAGACTATAACTATATAATCTATATAGATTATAATCTATAAAGACTATAATGGAGACTATAACTATATAATCATTTCATTGTCATTGTATTTCCAGTGCCTAACACGGTAGCCACCACACTCATAATTGTTCAGTCACTTTCCAGCCGTTTCCAACTCTCTGTGACCCCATTTGGTATTTTCTAGGCAGAGAGCACTTTGCCATTTCCTTCTCCAGCTCATTTTACAGATAAGGAAACTGAGGCAAGCAGGGCGAAATGGCTTGTTCAGGGTCACACAGCTAGTAAGAGTCTGAGTCCAGATTAGAACTTAGGAACATGAGTCTTCCTGACCCCAAGCCCTGTGCTCTATGCACTATGGCCCCACCGTCAATCAAGAACACAGTGAATGTTTATTAAATGTTCCTGTGTTTTGATGGACTGGACAGAAGATGCCCTTCTTGTTTTGGGCCTTACCAATAAGGTGAGATCTAATATGTTTCTAAACTCAGACAAACTTCATATAACATGACAAGAGGACTTCTTGAAATTCTTTCCTCCTCCTTCTCCTTTTCCTCCTTCTCCGATTTCCCTCTCTATTAATTCCTCTTACTGTCCTATCAGACTTCTAAGGTTCAAGCCCTAGTCTTCTCTTATTCCTCCTCTAAACTTATTCCCTTCATATATCCACTCTCATAGACCCAACAATTATCCTCATTTACAGGATCACTGCTCTAAAGTTGGAAGGTATCTCAGAAGCCATCTTCTCCAACCCCCTTATTTTACAGGGAAGGAAACTGAGGGCCAAGGAGGTAAAGGGACTTGCCTAAGGTCACACACCAAGGACCCCAAATCTATAACTAGAAAGGACAACAGAGGCCATATTTTACAGAGAAGGAAACTAAGGTTCAGGGAAGTGAAAGGTTTGCTCAAAGTCATTCAAAGAACCCTAGATCTAGAGCTGAGAAGAGCCTTGAAGGCCATCTAAATTCCAACCCCCCTCACTTTACAAAGGAGGAAACTTAGACCTAGGGAGGAAAAGTGATCAAGGTGGTAAGCATCAGAGGGAGAAATCAAACCTAGTTCTTACTGTATAACCAATGAACTCTCCACAATACATTTCCTCTGATCTGTATTTTCAGCACAGACCTCTTAGCCTCTTTCTTATGTGAGATCTCAGTCACACTGAAAAAGTCACAAAAAAAGAACTCATTCTTTCCCCTGATACAAGATATGCTTAACCTAACCCATGAAAATCAATGTCATTACTTTATCGGCACACTACATATTTGTCAAGGTTTGCATTTAAGCAATATCCCTTCAAGTTTCAGTTATCTTCTCAGGGGAATATTTCCCACATCTTGAAAAACTCGCTAGAAAAATAGGAGGCACAAAATTTCAATGTAATCTTGACTCAAAGTCTTCAGAGAAAACATCTTGCTTATTTATTATCGTGTGTATAAATTACTTCTTCACTTTTATAATATAACTGAGGTTTATGACAAAATGCTTTGGCTAAAGCTACCGATTCCTCTTTGACTGTATGAGATAGAATTTATTGCTAAGAGAATTAGCAACTTTACACAAAATACCCAAGTAGATTAAAATTAGCTAAGTTATTTTTTTAATCAGTTTGCTTCCTAGGAATGAAACGTTTTTGCTGATATTTAATATCTTACAAAATTAATTTTTCCCTCTCAAAAGTAGAAAACATTCTTAGTACCAATAAGCCCCTGGACACTATTTTCAAATTCATCAAAGTCACACAGAATGAGTAAAAGATAATGTAAAAAGCAGCTTTGCTCATTACAAGGGTAATTTACAGGTAAAATGCAGCTAGGCCTCCATTTCAACTGTTAGTCAAGAGTCAGGGGTGAGCATCATTAATTTACTGGTTATGCTATAAACTAAAATAGCAAAAGTTCTGCTTCTTCAGAAAATTGACAAATATAAGAAAAAAAATCTAATAATATTCACTAGGCTAGTTTACAAAATGGTGACTTTAAATGTATACTAAAAGATGCCAGGCTAAAGAAGGATCGGTCTCCCTGATGAGGCTATCCCTGGGTTCCATTATGTGAGGCTGCTTTATAGATGGTACTATTAAAAAGTTCTTTTAGCATTTCTTCATTAAATCCATATATCTCAGGATGGAGTCTAGCTAGAAAATGATAGTTGAACTAAACCATCTTCCAAGTCCTCTGGACTTCCTTAAATCAAAAGGAATAACCCAGAGATATCTCAAATTCAATATGTCCCAAACAGAACTCTACTATCTTTAGCCCTCATCCTACACCCACCTTCCCAATTAGAAGATACTGCCAGTCCCTCAAGGCTCCCAACCTGGGGTCCCCCTGTCCTCCTCACTCACCCTCACCCCCTTCACAGCCAATCTATTGACAAAGTCCATCAATTGTATCTCTGACACTGCCAAAACCCTGGGGTGGGGCCACATTACCTTGTGCCTGAACTATTTCAGGGGGCTGCTCGGGGAGCTACCTACTTCAAGTCTCTCCCCTCTCCAATCAAGCCTCTTCTCTGCTGCCAAGGTGATTTTCCTCAAGCACTGGTCCAACCAAGCCAAATATCTTCCTAATATCTCGTCTCATTTATTATAATATAATCTTCAGTTTGGCTTTTATAGGTTCTCTTAATCTTGGCCCCTCCTACCTTGCCAGTCTTCTCACACTTTCCTCCCCTCCACGCACTCTGGGATCCAATGTCACTGGCCTCCTGGCTGAGCCCTGGAAAAGACACTCCACCTCCTGACTCGGAGTATTTGCTCGGGCTGTCCATCACGCCTGGAACTCACTGCCTCCTCATCTCCGCCTCCTGGTTTCCGTGGTATCCTTTAAGTCTAAGCTAAAGTCCTGCTTTCTGCAAGAAGACTTGCCTGGTCCTTGTTAAGCTCAGTGCTTTGCCTCTGAGATTATCTGCAATTCATTCTGGCTAGAGAGTGTTTGTATATAGTTCTTTGCAGTTTGGCTCTCTCATCAGACTGTGAGTTCAAGAGTTATTTTGCCTTTCTTTGTAACCCTAAGGTTTAACACAGAGTAGGACCTGGTATACAATAGATACTTAATAAATACTTGCTCACTTGACCTGACTAAATGGTATATAGGCTAAATTCCAATCAAATTTCATGATCATGAGAAGCCTGACTTGGTGGTTTTAGGTGTGAGACAAACAGATATTGGAATCACCAAGAGCTGGATTGAAATCCTCATTCAAACATCTGGTAAAATGTCTGACCATGGGAAAAGCACTTCATCTTTCTGGGACCCAGCTCCTCATCTGTAAAATAAGGGAGCTGTAAGGAGGTCCCATCCAGCCCCAGAGCCATCGTCTGGTGATCCCAAGGGACCTTATATTCTTTTCATTTTAATCACTTCAATAAATAATGGAGTGACTTAGGAAGTATTAGACAACCTGGTATGATGGGTGGGATGCTGAGCTCGGAGCCGGAGAGCCCCGAGGTTCGAGCATGCTTCTGCCACAGACTTAACTTTGGGGTCCCTTGGTCAAGTCCCCAGGACTTCTCCACTGAGTCAGGGCAAGCTGTGATCTGGATCCCCAAAATGAGGAATGAACAGATCCTTTCAGGACTCATGTGTACAAAGCACTTGGTTAGGTACTGAGTGTACAGACACAAAAAAGGAAATATTCTTTCCCCTCAAGGAATTTTGTTGTGGGGTACAAATGGACACAGAAAAGTAAAAGCAGGTTAATATAAGGAGAGAAAGAGAACTAATAACACGAAGGGAATCAGAGAAATTTCCTGGAGGTGGCAGCACTTGGGCTAAGCCTTCGAGGAAAAGAAGAAATCTGAGAGGCAGACGAAAGCAGGTCATGCATTGGCGATGGGAAAATGCAGAGTTCAGGAAACAGCTCCTAATTTGTCAGGACTTAAGAACATAGGATGGAAAGTACTATGAAATGTCCATAAGGGTTTGCTGGAAGTTGTGGAGAGCTTTACACATCAAGCTGAGGAGTCTGTATTTTGTCCCCTAGGTAAGAGGCAGCCATTGAATGTTCTTGAACAGAAGGAATGATGTGGTCAGACCTGTGCCTCAGGAAGAAGGTTTTGGAAGCTGTGCAGATGGACCAGAAAAAAATAGGAACCAAGGAAACGGTTTAGAAGGCTATTAAAGCAGCCCAAGCAAGAAGTAATGAGGGCTAAAACTAGGCTGGTGGCCAAAGGAGTGAAGAAAAGAGGATGAATGCTAGAGATGGCAAAAATAGATGCTTATAAAGGACAATTGTGAAACTCGGTCCTTTCGGTCCCACATTCAGAGTTACCTTTTGTTTTTCTCTATAATCTTCACCTTCAAAGTTGTACAAACTTGTTTCGGTGTCCATGGTGAAATTTCTAAGAGAGCTCTCTCCCATTTTCTGCAGCCGTTCGTTCATTTCTGCAGTCTAAACACACAGAGTAAAGCACACTCAGATGGCCAAATTCTTTTTTTTATCTCTTATCAACATTTTCCAACTCCATTTCAACACTAGCATTTGACCTACAATGTCCAAAATAGGATGAGTCCAAAACACATGCTAAAATGACCCTTTATCAAATATTAACCTGAAGAGAAATTCTACTTATCCCAAAGAATTATCCATTCACTATCGACCCTTTGTTCTCATTTCTGATTTCCTAACAACCCTCCAACAATGGCTATACATTTCTATTAGAATCTTTGCTCAATCCATGTTCTTTGCATCAGTTTGTTCTTGTAAGAGATAAAGGCACATTTGGGCACGATGGTATAATGGTAGGGTCCATGCCACCATGAGATTACGGATGCCAAATTCAACTGAGGACCTTAGAAACAGAAATCTTACAACAGTTAAATTGCATACAAAATTATAATAGTAAAATCCATATTATTCTATTACTTCAGTAATTCTCATTATTTTAAAGAAAATTAAATAAACACAAGGGGGAAAATGTAAGATTCAACAAATCTGCTCCGGGTCATGGCTGAGATTTGGGAGGAATGAATCCAATGACTGAGATTTCTGTGGAAGGGTCTGACTGAGCCAAAATGAGGACCAGAAGTAAAGGGGGCAAGGGCTGGGCTACCCTATATTCTCAACATCTTCAGCCAGGCACCACCCCATCCCTTCATTCTGATACCTTCAGAGGTGATCTCTCAATGCCCGCCAAGTAGGCACACTTCCAAGACAGATCTCCTCTATGTAGACCTGCTCTACCTTAACTGCTTTTGCCATCTTCGCTTTCTCTGGTACCCCTCCTGTTTCCTCTAGAAACGCATCCAAGGCTGGGGGTTGTATGGTGGTTCCACTACCCTTATTGGGGAAAAAGATTTGTTCTAAAAACAACTAATATTAGCCCAAAGTGAAATGGACTGCCCTGTGTGGTCGAGGCCAGGGGTGGGGGACCTGTAGCCTCGAGGCCACAAGTTTAGATTCTGCCAAAGTACTGTACTTGAGGACCTAGAGGGCCACATGTGGCCTTGAGGTTGCAGGTTTTCCACCCCTGGTCTAGGCAATTTGGGCTTAGGTGGGAATTGTATTTCATGGCCTGAAGTTCTTTCTACCTTGGAGATTCTGTAAATTCAAAGTATTCCAATAGATCAATAATGAGTAACTTTGAATCCAGTGCCTCAGACAGCTTTTTAAAAAGTCCTGGCAGCACAGTATTCAATAAAGTAAGAAACACAAACCACTGGTGGAATGACTCCTTAACATGGACTAGTGGAAATATAGTATAAATTAGGCAGAGCCTAATTTATACTGTAACAATAAGCTCCAGATGAATGCACACATGGGTGAAGTCCAGAGGGAAACACTAGGAAAATAGGCAACAGCTGGGCTATAAAAAGAAAAGGAGTCAATAAAATTGGGGTTTAAGCTGTTGTCCTGAAACAGCATTTTTTTTCCATTTTGGTTGAGATGAAATTTTCCTCTATCACCCTGGCTGGACACAAAACGGCCATTGATGGTTGAACCCAATGAAGCTTTGACCTGCTCCATTTCCCAACATACACTGGCTTCCCCTCTCTCCTCAGGCAGCCTGCTGGTCCCAGCTCCCAGGGGCCCACCATGCTGGTGGGAAGGCTCAGGACAAAGGCCTAATGGGCTTTAGAAACCCTACTGCCACTCAAAACTCCAGAGTTCAAGCAATCCACCAGCGTCAGCCTCCCCCAGTAGCAGGGGCTCTAGGCAGGCTAGCCCTCAAACACGTAAATGACAACAGGGAATTACACCAGTCTCAACTATGTTGAGCTTTTATGCCCTCCCACAAAAAGCAAAAGCAATTGCCCCTGACTAAAACAAATACCACAGTCTCATAATAAACATAAAATGAACATAATCAAGATGCGAAATTCCATTTGGAAGTTCTCCTTTAACTGACCTTCTTTTCCCCTCTCTCTAAAATAGTTGTAATGTCTTCCTCTGTCAGCTCACTTTCTTTGGAAGCAAAAACATGTGTGGCTCCGTGACGGATCATCTGAAGCATCTCATCTTTTGCCAACTTGTTAGACTGTTGATCAATGAGCCTACCTAATAGCAAAAGTAAATATTGGGGTCTTTAAATGGATTGTACTACAAAGCCCATAAGAAAGTGCTCCTGCAGCTGTTTCTTTGGTGCTGACCTATTTCGTCATTTTGGAGAATTCACTGTATGAAAACTCCTTGTACCTACATCAGACAACAAGAGTTATTTCTAGACTTCAAGAGTCACCAGAAGCACCATGAGGTTAAAGTGACTTACCCACACTCACAAAGCCGGGCCGTATTATCGCTAGGACTCGAACACAGTTCTTCTCTCTCTTCAAAGAGAACCCTCTATACACCTACGTTCCGCCTCGTAATCAAATACGATCACATTTAAATCACAAGTAGAGTTTGAGAAGTTTAAAAAGGTTTAAGGCTTCCTTAAAGCTATCTCTTCTGAAGCCTCTCCTGTGTTGCCCGTTTTCCACTCTGGCATTACATTCTTTGTCTAGAATTCTTTTAAAACCTAGAGTGGCATCATTTAGGGGGTTCAGATTTTCCTCTGAGAGCAGGCACTCCCTTATAACTGTTTGCAGAAAAAACAACAGAACGTTTTGTCCCCTGGATACCAGGTGTTCCAAATTACATGCTATTATAAATAAACCAATATCAGGTTAGCTAAGGTTCAAATACACAAGCTGCATATTAAATGTCATAGGCAGATAAGACAGCTTTAAAATAATTATGTTTTCAAAGAAGATTCTTTTTTTCTCATTGCTGAAACCATCCCTCTATTTCAAACCCTGACCAATCTTAGCAAAAAAGGTATCTTAAAAGTAGAGGCCTTTCAAGGCACAAATAAATTTGTGCAAGAACTAAGAAAACATATGGATATTTATACACATATATGTATACACATACACACATATTTATGAATATTATGGAAAAGCATTGGATACCTTGCTGTATAACAATGGAGTCAAGCCTCAATTTGATCTCTGCCCTTTCTACAATCCTGTCCTCCACAGTATTGTCAGTAATAAGTCGGAATACCCGTACTGGCTTCTTCTGACCAATACGATGAGCTCGATCCTAGTGGAAATGAACCAAATGGATGTTAGCGAGGATTTTTGATCCAATTCATTGTCTTACGTCTCTCTCTATGCCAACCCACCCTCCACTCAGCTGACAAACTATGATTCTTAAAAGCACAGGGTTGAATATGTAACTCCCCCATTCTCACCCCTTTCGCTACTCAATTAATTTCAATGACTCCCTATTACCTCTAGGGTCAAATGTAAACTCCTCTGTTTGACAGTGAAAGCTTTCTATATGGCCCCCTTCCTAGTTCTTCAACCTCTTTACACAACACTCCCTCCATGTACTCTGCTAGCCAGTCACACACACTGACCCTCCTTGCTGTTCCTCACATATGACTATCTCTAGTCTCCAAGTCTTTGCACTGGCTGTGCCCCATGCCTGGAATGCTCTCCCCTCCTGCCCTGAGTTTCCCAGAATCCCTGGCAAGCCACAGCCAAAACTCTTGTCTTCCACTGAAAAGCCATTTCTGGCATCTGCTATCGCAAGGCGACTTTCCATATTACCTTGTCTGTACTGACTTACAAACATATTGCCTCCCCCATCAGAATGTAAGCTTCCTGAGAGCAGAGGCTGTGTTCCTGTGTTCAATTTTGCTCTTTATCCACAGTACTTAAAGGCACAGTGCCTGGCATACAGTAAGTTCTTAATAAGTAGTTTTGGATGGGCTCATTACCTATGCTTGTTAAGTGTCTGCTGCCTATATCCACAAGGCTCCCCATTCATGGAGGCAGATTGTAGGTAGGGAGAAGAGAAATACCTGGAAATACTTTCCTAGAGATAAAGAAATCAGGAAAGAAAAAGGGCAAAGGCTCCAACAGAGAAGGCTGAGGGAGGGTACTTAGGTACCAGGTAACTAATTACAGGTAAAGGTACTTCCCCACTAATAATGAATTACAAAAGCCAGTAACAAAACAGGTGGACTTTCAACAAAAATAGCAAAAATATATGCACAGAGCCAAAGCCAGAGGCCTGCTATTTACTTAAGGGAGAATTTTTAGTGTAATTTGAACCCAGAGGGAGAGGAGAGACAGGGGCAATGAGGGCTTAACTGTTCTGTAAAGTGAGATGATTATGGGGGGGGGGGTGCTGATCTGGTGCTCGGAACAAAGGCAAAGGACACACACCTTATCAGAGATCTCTGAGTAGCTGACCTTTAAAAGGCTTTTTAAATTCCCCAGCTACAGAAGCAGGCAGCTTAAAGGGAAAAGGGGGGGCCCCGAGAGAAAAATGAAACACCAAATGGAGATAAACACAGATAAAGCTGCAAACCCTATATAGAAATACTAGCTCTATTGGGATGATCAGGGCACAGAAGCAGCTCTATATCTGGACAAAACTTTTTAAAATACAATAACAAAGCACCAGCACGGCATCTTCTTTATAAACCCTAATCCTATGGGGAGGAAAAATATTGGTAGACTAGATTCCAATCCACTGGTAGCACTTCAACCCAACACAACTGAGAGATTAGAATCTAAGATAAGGACTTGGCATGGCTCTCTAGATGCTCTAGGGTCTATCAGGTGTCTAATTCTCTCCAATAAGGCAGATCACAATTTATCTAGGACTTTCCCATCCATCAGTAAGCCACTGAGCATTTATTCAGGTCTCAACTTCAGGCTACATCCTCCTATGAATCCACCACAGAGGCTGGGATACAGGAAGAAGGGGCTTTGGCATTGCATAAGAGAGTGAAAACTGGGCATGGATTATCATGCCCATTTTACAGATGAGCAAATTGAGGCTTAAGTGACTTGCCCATAGTCACACAGCTACTGAGAATCAGAACTGGGATTCACACACCAAATCTGTGCTTACTCCTACTCCAGGGGTCTTGTCTTTGGCCACACTGTCAATTTCCTTTGATCTCTAACAGAGTTCACCACAATTCTTATTCCCAAAGAGCTGTGTGACCTTGGACACATCTCTTCCCCTTCCTAGGTCTCAGTTTCCACCCCTGGATGAGATGGCCTGAGCTCCCTCCCAGCTCTAATTTTAGGCATATTGATGTGCATTAACAGGTTGATTTTTTAATATAAATATAAATATATATATATATATATATATATAGACAGACTTCACTATTGGGGATTTTTTACAAACCTGTTAGACATTAGAGGAGTAAACCAGCTGTGTTTTCATATTCATAACATTCACTTTTCTCCCATTTTCACACTTTTTTTATTCAAGTGATATAATGTATAATTTCATTTCTAAAATGATAGTCAGTTCTTAACTGTCCTATTTGTGAAATGCCCAGGATGATTTGGGGAGGCATTTTTTAGCTTCAAAAACTAGCTTTCCTTTAATTTAATGCTGGGGGCCTGGGACCATAAGGCATATGGTCTAGAAAACTGGTGCCAGATGTGCCCCCAATCTGCTTTCAGGACCTGCTGGGGAACAATCCATTCTAAACCATCCCCAGCAGTCCCAAAGAAAGCCTTCCCTCTTCCTTCTCCCCCTGTTCTCCCTTTTTCTCCTTTTCCTCCTCCCCCCACCCCCATTCTTCAACAAACTCAAGGCCCTGAATAACCAAGCCAGGAAGCGCTCTAGTCAAATCCTTCCTAAAAACAGCTAATTGATTTGAGTAGAAAAGGAGTAAGGTAGAGAGCCAGCCAGTAATGACCTACGCAATCCAAAAAGAATGCAGTCCCTCAAAGGAAAACAGTGGCCTGCCTTGCCAATGAAAGATATGGGGGATGTTGGATAAAGCCAGTTACAAACAGAAAGAAACAAATGTAGACAAAGGGCGGGAGAATGGGAAAAGTAGAAAACAGCCAAAAATATTTGCACTCCTTTGCCTTGAGAAACCAAGGGACTGACCCACTTGGGCCAAATGCTTAGAAAAGGCCCCAAGATGCAGGGAGCCTCTGGATAGGTTAACAATAGGAGGGCTTCACGCAGAAGAGGGACTACTGAATGGACCACAGAGCTAGAAGGGACCTCAGTAGGCATTAAGTCTACCCCTCCATTCTTTACAGATGGGGAAACTGAGGCTCAGGGAGGGGAAATGACTTGCCCATGATCAATGGAGTAAATGGCAAAAAGGATGAAGTTAGACCACCAAACTTTAGTGGTTTAAGATCAGTAAGTGAAAGCCTCTCCCTGAATCCTCCGCTCTCTCCAGCCCACTGCCAACCATAATAAATATCTTCATTTCCTGAGGACATGGCAGCTGGGCAGAAACGAAAAGAGGCCTGGGAGGGTGCTGCACAGCGAGGCTGGCGTTAATGAACATAATGACAAAATGAACAGTGAACAGGTAATGTCACGAGCAGATTGTCCACACGTGGGTAATTAGGAGTTGACCATAATCCAAAACTCTCCCCTGCCTCACATCCAGGGGTGTGGAAGAGCCAACTTAAACCCCGATGACTGTTAAATGTTCACTGTGATCACTTATACCTCAGAAATCGGCTAAGGTTCCAAATCAGGACTTGAGTTGGTATTTTGTTGATTATCCATACTTGAAAAAGTCAGAGAGAAAATGTTGATAACAAAAATTCACCCTTAAAGTGTGTTCATGTGAATTGCTTTTTTGGGTTCTGGAAAGTCAGTAGTTAAACATTTACTAACACATTCCTACTTGTAATTCAGACTACTGCAGAGCATTGGAAACCACATTACAACCCGGACCACTGAGCCCAAATGTACAGACCCATTTCAAGATGACTTACCATAGCTTGCAGATCAACCTGTGGATTCCAGTCTGAATCATATAATATAACCACATCTGCAGTCGCCAAATTAATTCCAAGACCTCCAGCCCTTGTACTCAGCATAAAAATGAATTTGGTACTGTTAGGAGCATTAAAGGTATCTATGGCTTCCTTTGAATAAAAAGAAAAGAAAGATAAAAAATGTGGCATCACAATAGCAGGGGCCTCTAAAACATACGCCATTAGTCAGACTCTGGTTAGAATGCTTACTTTCATCTTCAAAATGTGTTTCTACATACTATACTGTGTGTGAGACCATAGAAAGCAAATCACAGAGACGTAAGTCCTAATTTTTATAGCCTTTTGGGGGTCAGGGACCTCTCTGGCAGCATGGTGATGTCAATGGCCCCTTCTCAGAATACTGTTTTTAAATTCACTAAATAAAATACCTAAGATAATAAATTAAAATGTCCTTTTTTCCCACCAACATTCACAGATCCCAGGTTGAGAACCCCTGTTCCAGGAGCATATACATCATTAGAGGTGACTTCACAAAAAAAATATATACAGACAGCTTGAGATGAATAAATACCAAATTGTCTTTCTGTCCACATGGCATTGGTATGGCGTTGTGGAAGAACTAAATGTGGGCCCAAGGAGAGGAGAAGCCAACCAGAGGGAAGGGAAAGAACTGCAGAAACCTCAATCCTTCACCTTACTAGCTGGGAAATAAAAGAAATAGAACGTGGTTCTCTCACTGAAAACTGGAGTTGGTCAAGACAAGGTGTTTTATATAGGGACACAGAAGAACCAAGATTTAACTTGATGGTCTATAGAGCTGCCCACCACCTGATAGAAAGCTGATTGGCTCAAGATTGAGACATGGACCTGTGTGGAAACTTCATTTTGCTTGCCTAGGTATACTTGTCATAACAGTTGGGGTTTTTTTTTCTGTCTTTTAAATCAGGGGCAGGGGAAGAAAAAAAATGTATGCTTGCAATTTGAAGAAGAAAAAGAGAGGAGAAAAAGACAGAAGCTTCCACAGCTGGGAATATTTAGAATAGATAAAGAAAGAGGGGAGGAGGCTTCCCTCTGGGCCTACTGAGATAAGAATGGAACAAGTGCCTTAGGCCTTTTGGTGGAGAGGCTGGCAGCTAATCTTGGTCCCAAGGGGCCAGTGATAAAGAATACTCCCCTCTCCATACAGAAGCCTTGGGATCTCCGCTGTCTTGGCAAGGTTGGCCTAACTCAGTTTCTTTTTTAAAAGGGAGGATTCTATAGGGTTGGGGAGTAATTAGGACATGGCCATTATAAGCCACAATGAAATATTGGTGAAAGCATGGGAAGAATGAGTGATTTTTTTCACCTTGGGAAACTCTTGTCAGACCTTGGGATAATCAGTGAGAGAGGCCTGGGGCACAGAGATTCAGGGAGCTGCCCAAGGTCCCACAGCTAGGAAAGATCACCAGGAGGTTTTCAACCCAACTCTTTCTAATCTAAATTCAGCGTTCTATCCAATATGCCAAACTGCAAACAAAAATGACCTGTTTTAAAAAGAAAATTAAAGCCTAATCAAAGTTACAGACAGAAAAGATGATTCATTGATGAAGTCATTCAGACATGCAGATGGTCCACATAGAGGTGAGGAGTCCAATTAAAGGAAGGCTGTGCCAGTCAAAGCAGAAGACAATCAGAATCTCAACTAGGAATTTTTTCAGAAGAATGGTGACAAAAAGGACAATTGTAGAATTCAGGCACAGCATATGGTATTTAGTGCAAATAGACATTTCTTTAGGGATGGGATTTCATTAATATGGGTAACTTCTAGACAAGGACATTCCTTCTCCCAAGGCAGGTTGGCACTTTTTTTTAACTTACAATCTTAGAGAAATGCCTAGGAACACTGAGAGGTTGAGTGACTTACCCAGGGTCACGCAGCCAATATGTGTCAAAGGCAACACTTGAACCCAGTCTCCCCAACTCAGAGGCCAACTCCCTGTCCACTGTACAACACTACCTGAGACATTTGTGTAGCACCCTACAAAGCACTTTTCTTCCAACAATTTTGGAAAGAGCAGCTTCAATTGCAGGACAATGTAGATTGCATCAGACTACAAAGGGTTGAGGAGGGATGGGTCATTGAGTAGGGGGAGAGTATGGTTTAGCTGAGAAAGGAAGGAAAGATGTGGGCTAACTTGAGGGGATGGTGTGGGCCAGGGGAGGGGGTTTTTAAGGATGAAGTTGACCCGGGCATGCTTGAAGGCAATAGAAAAGGAACCAGTAGAAAGGGAGAAGGTGAAGATTCAAGATAATGAGCCAACTGAGGGAATGGTGTGCTGGAGAAGACAGGAAGGGATGGGATGGAGTGCACAGACAGTTGAGCTTTTTCAGGGACTTGAAGAAAGGAGGAAAGAGGGAGAGATAATGTCAAGGGGCTCTGAAATGAAGAAAATGGGAGAACTCCCATTGAACATCCTCTGTTTTCTCTAAGTAAGAAGCAAGGTCCTCAGCTGAAAGAGAGGAAGGAATAGGAGATGTGTGGAGCCTGAGGAGGGAAGAGAAAGTATAGAACAGCTTCTATGGAGAGTGAGACAGAGAGTCAATTCCAGGGGAACCAAAGGCTCCTTGTTCCAATGAGGGCCCAGTTGAGGCTGGATGACAGCTGTGACATTTCCTCTGGTTTCTTCAGTGGCTCATGAGGAGGGGTAGAGGAAGTGGGTTGTGAGAAGAATCCATGGCTGAGGTCCAGGAAATAAAGCCCATGTGGGAGATCAGGGAAGGGATTCAAGAACAGAGAAATGAAATGACTGGATTGATGTGATAAGGACAATAAGGAACATCAGAGCAGGAGTGATGGCCTGAAAAACTGGGGGGAGACAGGTATAGGAGGGATGAAGAAAAGAGAGAGATGGAGAGATAGGAAGCTACTGTCAGAGAAAGGAATGCCAGAGTTTCTAATTAGGGAAATTGGTAATGGCAAGCTTCAGGATATGGTGCTCCCTCAGCAAGACTGATCTGGACTGAAGAAGGTGACAGGAAGCTGAGGAAAATGGGAGTTTGAGGGAACATCGACATGGATATTAAAGGCCCTTAGTAGATAGGTTTTAAGGGCAAAAGCTAGGGAGAAAAAGGTGGTGTTCCATATGCTGAACTCCTTGAGAAAGGAAGGCCACTGACCTAGGGGTAGATAAACTATAGCCATCAGAAGAAAGATGCAAACAAACACAGCCAAGTAAAAGAATGCCAGAGCCAGAAGGGACTTTAAGAGGGTACCTTCCCTACAGAGAGGAAGAAACAAGACCAGAATAGAGAAGGTCACACAGCAAATTAGTGGCAGAAGCAAGAGCAGAACCCAGGTCTCCCAGGTCACCCAGGTCCCAAGCACTGTGTCCACAACACCCCCTGAAGTCCTGGAGCAGTACAGGATTAAATGTTACCAGCAAAAACAACACCATCCTCAATGGAAAACTACTTAAAAGTGGAAAACACAAAGGAAAAACACATGGCTTGATGGAGCTGTGGACAGCTGCTTAACCTTTCTCACCTCCCTTTCCTCGTGAGGTGTCTGGCCATCCAGCCGACAGTACTCATAGCCCCTCCACATACAATAATCCTCCAGGATGTCCAACAATCGTGTCATCTGGCTAAAAATGAGGACTCTTGACCCTAAACATGTTCACAAAATAAAAACATGCAACGCTGAAAAGGTCATTTCAAAATCAGAACATGACATGCCATATGATAAACCATATGCATTTAAAGGTTCAAAAATGCACATCAGTGTTTTTAATTCATTACCTTTATTCCAGGTACCAGGAAGACTAACGGGGCAATGTTACTTTTTTTTTTTTTTTTGCTTTTTAGAGGGGGAAGGCAGGGCAATTGGGGTTAATTGACTTGCCCAAGGTCACAGGGCTAATAAATGTCTGCCTCTAGATTTGAACTCAGGTCCTCCTGACTCCAGGGCTGGTGCTCTATTCACTGCACCACCTACCCACCCCCTGCATGTATCTTTTAATCATTATATATTGGGGAATGAATCATAAATCCTTTACTGTCATTCATCCTGCTACAATGTGCAGCCTAGCTGCTTCTTATAATTTTTTTTCTTGCCTTTTTTTTTTGGAAGGGGCAGGGGAAGACAATTGGTGTTAAGTGACTTGCCCAAGGTCACATGGCTATCAAATGTTAAGTGTCTGTGGCTGGATTTGAACTCGGGTCATCCTGACTGTAGTGCTCTTTTACTGTGCCAAATAGCTTCCCCCTAGGCAATGTTATTCTTACACAAAAGGTTCACAAACATTTGTGGAGGAAAATCAAAATTTTGCTTTTTTTTTTCTCACCCTGTTCTTTGAGTTTTGACAAGAGTTTATCCAGAGCCACCATTTTGCCGCTGTTATTGACAAGATGGGTGTCAGTTGTATATGGTGGGCCAGGTTCAGCCCCATCAAACAGGTAGGGATGATTACAACATTTTCGCAATTGCATGAGAATATTCAGCAGCCGCATTTTATCCATCTTTCCAGCTGAATTTAAAATATCAATATCTTTCATCAGGATCCTTGTGTACCTGCAATTTTAGAAGCACGATATAATTAAATGATTTAGTAAAAGGTTCACTAATACCATAATGCAATATTCCCCTGGTAGCTATTTTAAATTCCAATTTTAAAATAATGAGATTTCTAGCAAGATTAAATTTAATTAGAAAAAAAAGTGCAAAGGAAAGTTATGGGGAAAAAGTACGGATTTGAAGATTTAAACTATTTTTCCTTCATTGACACAGATTTCTCCTTGCTTTAAACATCAATGAAAATGGAGATCCATTCGTAGCTATGTGCTGTAAAATGCTTTTTCTCATACTTCCCAGTCTTGGCTTCCTTTGTTTGAACTAAACACCCTCTGATCGTCCTTCAGAGGTCATTTCCAGTCCTGTAAACAATTTCTTCTCTCAACCTTTTTGCACGAGTCAAAAGGGGGTTAAAGACCAGATTGACAAAGACCTGACCACAAAGGCTCCTGAGGGCTTCTGTAATACTCTCATTAAAGTGAGATTCTGTTCTTTTCTTAATGCCATTAATAGATCGCTGACCTGTCCGGCCTGTGCTTCATTAAGACTTCCTCTGAATTTCCTCTATACTTACATATGGCTAATCATATCTCATTGTCCACTTACGTAATATCCACAATCAGTTTTCTTCAACCTTAACAGGGAAACTTCATGTTAAGCTTATTTTTAAAACTTTCAATGTGAAATTATTTTACTTCCAACAACAGAACATAAAATGTAAGTTACGAAATAGAAACAAAATCAAAACACTGCCAGGTCAAGTTCAAAGAAACAAAATTCACTTGGACAAACAGATGAACATTCAATGAAATGAAAAGGCTTACCATTCCCTTTGCATCTTACTTAGGCCAAGGTAAATTTTTACTTCCTTTTTAGGAGGTAGGCTCTTTTCTACTTCAGCTTTTATACGTCGTAACAAAAATGGTTTTAAAACCTAAAGAGTGAAGTTTTTCATGAAAGTTTATAAGGCATTCAATACCGCAAGTTATATTATTTTACATGATTTTATCCCACATTCTAATTCTGAATTTCCTTGCCATCACGTGAACTGAAAAAAAACAAACCCAACTTTTCCAAATTTGGGGGCAGCTCAAGACAGATTGTGGTATGTTTAGGTATGCCCTAGGGGTATCTAACCACTTATCTTACTGCTGGGACTTACCCATCTGGAACCAATGGGCCAAATGAGTGTCTCAAAACCACAATGTCCATTCCAAATAGCACATAATGACTGAAGAATGCCCTGGGCTCATATTATTGAAGAATTTGCAGTTGGAAAGCCTCCAAGGAGATCTTAAGAATATGGTGCTAAGTACTGGTTGGTTAGGTGGGGCGGGGGGGGGGGGGGGTGTCAGTGCAGTATGGTGGAAAGAAGACTGTTCTTGGCACTGGGGGAGACTTTGGCTAGCTAGACATTCAACCCTTGCTTTTCTCTATGTCAGATAAGCAAAGCCTCCCTTATCTTACATGACAATAATATTCTATATACCAACTATCTCAAAGGGTTGCTGTAAGAAGAAATGTGACCCATTATTAACCATGCCAAACCACAGTAGGTCTCAGGGAACTCATCAAATCCTGAGCTTACCTGGAGGTCTACGCCAAAAATGAAATAGTCAGAAAAGGTCAAAGAACTACCCAATGGGTGAATTTTTTCAGAGGTTCCTCTGGGTGATCTGAATGGTTCAGAAATCCCAAAGGTCTGGACTGAAATAAGACTTCACCCCAAGAATATTAGTAACCCTGGGTAAGAATGGGGGTGAGAGAAGCCAGAAACAACCTGCCTGCTCTAGATAAAATACCTAAGGACTTTGTAGATGTGACCATAAAGCTGTTCATCCAATTAATATAGCAACAAACACCATCAGGCATTCATCAAACAATTCTGACCTTTTATTGTGAAAATAGAAAATCTCATTTTATCTTCACAGCCCCTATGAAGGATAGTGACAATCTTATTAATCCTACATTAACAGATTAAGAAACTGAGTCAGAGAGAGGGCCAAAGAAGCATTACACAGCTGGCTGAAGGCAGACTCTCCTGACTCCTAGCCTGACCTTTTTCCCCAGAGCAAGTAGGGGAGTAAGCATGTGGGAGCCTTCATTTCTCCAAACAAGTGGTTAATGGCTTCTCTCACAAGTGATGAGAAGGGGGTATAACAGCATCACCTTGCCCAGGAACCACTAAAAGAAACAACAGGCCCACATGTGAACTTGGGTTCATGTTCCATAAATCATCGGGTCTTTAGGTTCATAATGTTACCAGTACCAATTATTAGTTTCAATTTTTCAATGTTAAATCATAACTTGAAACAAATCATGAGGATCTCCCCAGGTTTTGTAACTTTTGAAAAAAAATAAGGGAATGTAATGGGGTCAAGACTTCCCACTCATCATGGAAGAATATATGTGTGAGAGAAAAAAATTTTAATAGCATTTTCAAGGGCAGGAAAATCAGAAAGTTTTGCCCAGCACTGAAGTAACATTAATAGTAATAATAATAATAGCCCTTAAAGAGACCCTTAAGAGTTGCAAAGTGCTTTACATTTCTTATAGGATAGAGGAATGAAGGCCAATCGTGGGAGGAAAACTGGCCATGTTCTTTCATGTACCTTGGAAATTTCTAAACCAAAGTCTGGTCATTGTTTAGGACAAAGTATTGTTATTTAGTCCCCAACATAAAAGTTAAAAAATTTTCACTTGGGGGCATTCTGTCTTGCTTTTGTTAACTAGATGTGGTGGGTAGTCTCTGAATATGACTAGATATAGTCTGCTTTAATTAGGGAGAGGCTTTGTAGTCCCCGTCATCACGGAAGAGAAGAGCTAGGATAAGGTGAGGTAATCCTGAAGAGTCAAAGCAAAGAAGCTGGTAGCAGGGAGAAACAGAGACAGAAATCAACAAAGGCATTCTCTGGCCCTGAGGCATCAGAGGTGGCAGTTGCCCCTCCACTGCCTACACATGCCCACTCTTCTCATGGATGATATATATTTTGGGGAAAAGTATGCTCCAGGTTTATAAAGAGAATGTTCTCGTTATTCCCCGTACTATTATGACCTTTCTTACTAATTATTATTCTTGTTATTACTTCTTACTATATACTTCTCACCCTATTTGCCATTTCATTCAATGTCATTGCTTGGAAATAACTTCCTGTGTCTGCCTAAGAAAAGTAAACCCATCAGTAAGGGCTAATAAGCTAGGATTTCCAGTAAAGGTGGGCCCATGGAGTACCTTGAACCTTGACTGAATTTTCTGAGAGTTTAACCAATAAAAGGGGCTTCCTGAAGTGCTGCATTGTGGGGAGATTAATGGGGATCCCCTTTAAACACTGAAAGGATCAATTGAAAAAGTATTCATCAACAATTCGATAATAGTAACAAGGAGGATAGTAATAGTTAGCATTTATATATTGATGTAAGGTTTGCAAAATGTTTTACATATATTATCTTATCTGATCCTCATGACCCTGTGAAGTGGGTACCATTATTATTCCCATTTTCCCGAGGAGAACACTGAGGCACAGAAGAGAACATAAACTTATAAAATGCTTACTACATACCAGATATCGTGTCAAGCACTTTACAAATATTCTCTCATTTGACCCTCACTAACGCTGGGAGGTAGGTGCAATTATTATCAATATTATCTTCATTTTATAACTGAGGCAGAGGATAAGTGATTTGTCCAGCATCACACAGCTAGGAAGGACCTAAGGCAATATTTGAACTCAGATCATCCTGACTCTAGGCCTAACACTCAGTGTCACTGCCCCACCTTGCCACCTCAACTGTCCAATTATCCAATTTAAGTACCAGAGGGAGCCAACAGATGCCTCCACGTTAGTCCCATATCATGGAACAAAACCCTTTAATAAAAGGATTGGGGGCAGCTAAGTGGCCACAATAAATAAAGCACCTTTCCTGGAGTCAGGAGGACTGGAGTTCAAATCTGATCTCAACCACTTAACACAAAACTAGCCCTGTGACCTTGGTAAGTTACTTAACCCCAACTGCCCTTTCTTCCTCTCTCAAAAATAAAAAAAAAAATTAAAAAATTTAATAAAAGGATTAAAAAGGCAATACACAAATACCTAGAAGGCCACATGTGATCTTGAAGCTGCAGGTTTCCCACCTACATGGTCCCTGAAGTCTCTTCCAGCCCTAGATCTGGGAGCTAATATGTGACCCTGGCAAGTCATTCCCCCTCCCTGGGTCTCAGTTTCCTCCTCTGTAAAGTGAGGGAGTTAAACCATATGGCCTTGGAGGTCCTTCTTGCTCTAAAGTGATAAGGATATATACAACTAAGGGCATATACGTATATAACAGTGTAAAGGTTACGGACACTACCCAAAACAAGCACAAATCTAGCCTGGCCAAAGGGACAAACAGGAATGGTAATGCTGGAGAATAAGTGAGATGATATTTGTAAAGTGCTTGGCAAGGCTTAAAGCACAGCTAATTCTTCTTATTATTAATAAAACATCGGCAATGAGTAGGAATTAGTGAGAATGTGTGAGGCCTTCCATGCCAAAGAAGTTATTGAAGGCAGAGTAATGAGGCTCAGGACATCACGTGTAGCTTTCAGCAGTGCCCGTTGTCATGGCAACAATAATCCTAGCACCTCCAGATGTTAGAGTCAGGGCCGACACCCAAGCTGTTAGGCTACCAGTGCTACTAGGGACACATATAAAGAAGAGAAGCTGGGACTGCCAGAGAGTGCACCTCCAGGTGAACTTTGTGGCAATGAATCAACCCTCTTTGCCTCAACTGTTCTCAGATGACTGGTGTCCAGAGCACAGGCTAACTTGAAAGCAACAAAAAGTTATAAAAGGCAAGAAATGAGGGAACGACCCCTGGGGACCCCAGCTTTGTTCCTTAGGGGAAACAATGCCTTACTGTTGAAACAATGGAATTAGTCAGAGCTGTAGAATGGGGTGCCAGAGCAAATGCTAACCAGTCCCAATCATGGCACCAACAAGCAGTGATGGGTATGGACATCTGGGGCCAAAGAGAAAGCTTGAGCTAGTAGTGAGTAGCAGCATATTCTGCTGGCCCAGAATGACAAGAGATGCCTCTCCAGCTGCTGGGGAAATGTCACAAGTATGTCTCTGGATGTGGCCTCCCCATCAGAAGCCCCATGATAAGAGACTCTGCAGTGAAACTGCCTGAAGAGAGTTTGGCAAGAATCTTACCAGTCTCAAGTCAGGCCTTCCCATGCTCGGGGACACTCAAGGCCTGAGCATTTCAATCACTCACCACTGAATAGGTTGGGACCCTTGAGGGCTGAGCCTTGAGGAACCTGGGAGCTCAGCAGAGTTCATGTGGGGGACTGCAAGCACCATCAGGAACACAGGGCTATAAACTGTCCAATCTGCTGACACTGGCATCAGAGCCATTGATAGGGACCATGCCGTGGAGCCTCAGAAGATGAAGAAGCCAGAGCTTCCCAAAGACATCTGTGACTATAAGGCCAGCTGAGAGCAGCCAACCACCTCGCCACAGCCTCAGCTCAGAAGGGCTCCTCAGGGTCACTGTCAAGATTGTGGCATGGTTCTACTGAGGAAGCATAAAGTAGCAGCAGACCAATAAGAAACTGCCCCTTATCAAGTAGACTAAGCAAACTGCTGCTCTGTGAGAAGAGGAAGGGGAAGGGGAGGAGGAGGGGGAGGAGGAAGAGGGGAAAGAGGAAGAGAGGAAAAAGGAAGAAGGGGAGGAAGAGGGGGGAGGAGGAAGAGGTGGAAAAGGAAGAGGAGAGGGGGAGGGGGGAGGGGGGAGGAGGAGGAGAAGGAGGAAAAGGAAGGAGGGGAGGAGGCAAGGAAGGGGAGGAGGGGGAGGAAGAGGAGTAATGGGAGGGGGAGAAGAATCATTTCTAACATTTATACTCGACTTAAAGTCTTGCAAAGTGCTTTACATATATTAGTTCATTTGATCAACCATACTGAGAGGTAGGTGCTATTAGTATGCCCATTTTAAAGATGAGGAAACTGAAACTCAGAAAAGTTAAATGACTTTCTCAGACTCACACAGCTAGCAATAATAAAAGCTAGCATTGAGAGAAGATTTTAAGGTTTGCAGCAAATTTTATATTTGTTATCTCATTTGAGTCTCTCAAGCTTTTGAACTAGGAATTAGTACTATTAGTCCCATTTTATAAGTAGGAAAACTGAGGTACAGAGGGGTTAAGTGACTTGCCTAAGGTCACAGAGCTAGCAAAAGTCAAAGGCAGAATTCAGACTCAAGTATTCTTGACAAGTCCAACACTATCTTCCCTCTACCACCCAGCTACCTACAGTATAAGGTCCAGATAGCCCCAAGAAGAGCCAGGCCCTGCAAAGGCATTATTTCAGTGCCACACATGGACTCCAGCCCTCAAGTACCCCAGCATATTCAGTGGTGAGTGACTGAAATGCTCAGTGTCCCCACTCAGGCCTTGAGTGTCCCCAAGGATGGGAAGGCCTGATTTGAGACTGGTAGGATTCTTGCCAAACCCTCTTCAGGCAGTTTCACTGCAAAGTCTCTTATCATGGTCACAGGGGCTCCTGGCAGGGAGGCAACATACAGAGACATACTTGTGACATCGCCCCAGCAGCTGGAGAAGCTTGGCAGTTCCTGGTTGGGTGTGTTTGTGCACATCAGGTGTGACCACTACGACAGTGCCTTTCTTGTTCCTGTCTTTCTTCTCTAGAAATAAAAAGCTGATCTTCCCAAGTCTAATCATTGTTGGCACTTCCGGCCCCACCTACCCATGATGCAGCACAGGCTGCTAGCTTTTTCCTTTGAATACATCAGAGAGCAGTCTCCCCCATCTCTTGTCATTCTGGGCCCATAGAATATGCTGCTCACTAGCTCAAGCTTTCTCTTTGGCCCCAGATGTCCATACCCATCACTGCTTTTTGGTGCCATGGGTGGGAATGGTTAGCATTTGCTCTGGCACCCCATTCCACAGCTCTGACTAATTCCATTGTTTCAAAATTAAAGCATTATTCCCCCTAAGGAACAAAGCCAGCATCCTCAGGGGTGAGGAGAGAAGAAAAAAAATGGGTGTTGGTATCCACTAGAGGGTTACTGAAATCAACCAAGTCTGGCCCAGCTGTGGAGGGATCCCTGTTTAGAGAGTAGGGCAGGGATGAAGCCAGAGACAGTCCCTTTCTGCCAGGGGTGGCCATACCTGGGGACCAAAGGGCACTCAAGGAGCCGAGAGGCAGCAAGAGTCAAACAGAGTCAAGCAGAGGCTCAGGGGTGGGCCTGTAGAGCAGTACACATGAGGACACTACCCACTAACTAAAGAGGGCACCAGGGGTGATCCTATTAGGCCAGTTACCCAGCTTATATCTGAGGCTTCAGGAAGAAAGGAAGAAGCCATTCCCGGTGTAGCTAATTAATGGATCAGATAGGACATCACTGGATCAGACAGGACATCACTGGATCAGACATCCCAACACAGGCTAGGCTATCATGGGGTGTATGTAATTTTAGTTTCTGCTGAGCAATATGCTCTAATTGCTAATGTTAGGCATTCACTCACACACATTAAATACCCACTGTATGCCAGGCATTATAGAGAAACAAAAACAAATCTGTCTCTAACTAATTTGGGGTAGAATAGTAACTGAAGGGGGGTAGGGAAGGGAGCAGGATCAGAAACAGTCGCCTATAGGGATTTGAGTGTGTGACCCAGGGCAAGTCACTTAACCTCTATCTTCCTCAGTTTCCTCATTTATGAAATGAAGATCATAACAGCACCTATTTCCAAGGGTTGCTGCAAAGATTAAATGAGACAATGCTTGTAAAGTACTTTGCAAACCTAAAACTGCTCTGTAAGTGCACTTATTAAGAGGCAGAGGTAAATTTGTACAAAAGGCATATACTATTACTATTATGCATAAGTTGCATATTTCTGGATGTGGTCTGTGCATCTAGTCAGACTGAAATTTGTGATGCTATGTGCTTTGTACTGTGTAGGAATCTGGGGGCTTAGTTTAACACAGGCCACATTGTCAAGTCTACAGTAGACAACATGTGAATTCTGTTTGATGCTTGCCCTGATGACAGCTGACAGTGGCCTACCACCTCACCACAGTTTAAGGGCAAAGGCCATGTATGTGAAGTAGACTATGTGGGTGAGATGATCATCTGAGACTTCCTAAACAATTTCTGTTGCTTTCTGATATGTGTTGGCAGATGGTCCTACATGTACCCCATGTAATCTGCTTGGGTTGACTATTTCTTCTTAGTGATAGAATACAGGAAGAGTGCAAGGCTTTTATTTGACTAAAATAGACTATCAAAGCTTAAAGAGCTTGCTGTTGACAAATATAAACCTAATGGGCCAAGTACAAAGGAAAGAATAGCGTCCTTCACGTACTTTTTGTCCAGGTTCATATTTGTTCATCTGCCAAATCAGAGAAGATTTGGGGACTTTCTAAACCCAAGTCAAACAGCTGTCTGGGACAAAGTTTGTCTCGTGCTGATTAGGCACCAGAAAAGGGAATTAAAGGAAAAGATAAGTATTAGCCTGATGGTACCTGGTAATCTTTCCCTTAGCTGGGTGTCAGGGCTACTGTCTTTGGCTGTAATTATAGAATCCTGAACCTACCCTAATTAGGAAGACATTCTCTTGTCACCGTACCCTAGGAGACTGAAGTTGAAATGGTTGGCAGATGGTCCTAAAAAAAATGAAGTCCAGAAGCCGAGAAAAGAGCAACCCAAAAGGCAAGTGGAGTAAGCGTGGCATCCCAGAAGAGAGAGGCAGGGAGCTGTAACACCCAATGAGGAAACATAGTGTTACACTCAAGCATGAGCCCAGAACAGCAGCAAAGTGATAGGGCCACAAGACAAGTTCAGGGAGGTTAAGAGTTGTCTTGCCCTGGCTTCCCACACTCCCTCTGTTGGTTGCCTATGTGTATGCCCCCTGGCCCAGCCCCTCCTCCTGATGAATGGGAAAGTGCAAGAATATTCTATTAACAGCTTTTCTTACTATGTTAACTGATTAAATGCCTTTGCTTTGACCTAACTGTATATTCTGGATGTCTGGGAAAGGCAAAACAGATTAATGAGAGGGATGAGCAAATAGAGGGATCCATTGGTGAAACAGAAAAATCAGGACAAGGCTAAAGGGGGTACACTTAAAGCTCTGGAGTAGTTGCCACAAAGGAAAGAAAAGAAATTGCCTGGAGCAATCCAGTTGTTAAGGGGTGATAATTGACCATAAAAGATTTAACCTGGTCCCTGGGGTTGAGCTATAAACATCCCCAGTGGTTCAAAGAAAACAAGGCTAAAATCTAGACCACCCTAGGGGAAACTGGGCAAGACATGCAAGGGTGCAATTTTTGTACTCTAGTCACAGTGAAGACTGTGTTCCAAGTTTAAGCAAACCTCCCTCACCAAGAAAGTGAAGGGTTTCACCCTCACATCTCTCCCCATTTACAGTTGTAAGAGAGGATGAAGGGCTCCTAAAAGAAACAAGCAAACAAAAAAAGCAAGGCTTCCATGGGAAAGGCAACTGAGGTGGCCTCCGAGAAATGTGGTAGGATGACTGAGATTTAGAGTATTATTACATGGAAGAGAAAGGGAAAGAAAAGAGAGCCTGTACAATCAGAGCTTAAAAACTTGTTCTTCCAGAAGAAGAAAACTAGATGCTCTGAGGAGGAAGGAGTTGCCTGTCCTCCCAAGAATGCTATGGTAGAGCCACCAGAGCTGTCTGAGGGAGAGATCATGGTCCAGCAGAGGTCAAAGGAAGAAGAGCAGAGTAGGAATAAGTTGGTGACTCTATGCTCAGGGGAAATGAGGCAGTATTTGTCAGTTGACTCAGTAACAATAGAGGGATCTGTTGTCTTCTAATAGAGGGCATGTATCCATCAAGGACCTAACAGGGAAGTTCCCTCCTGAGACTTGTAAAATGGAGAACAAAAGGGCAGCTAGATGGCAGAGAATAGAGCACCTACCCTGGAGTCAGGTGGACCTGAGTTCAAAGCCAGCCTCAGACACTTGACACACTAGCCATGTGACCTTGGGCAAGTAACTGAACCCCAATTGTCCTCCAAAAAGCCAAAAATTAAATGGAATGGGGTGAATAGGTGGCGCAGTGAATAGAGTACTGGCCCTGGAGTCAGAGGACCTGAGTTCAAATTCAGCCTTATATACTTAACACAAAACTAGCCGTGTGAGCTTGGGCAAGTCACTTAACCCCAATTGTCCTCCAAAAAGAGGGAGAACAACTACCCACTTCTGGATATCAACTGGGCACAAATGACACTTCCTGAAGGATCCACAAAAATACTGCTGAACATTATGGATGAGAAATTGAAGCCCACAGGAACATAAGTTGTGGTTTACTGCTTCCTACTGAGGGCAGGGGCAGCAAGAAAGAAAAACTTGCTTGGGTAGTAAAAAGCTGGCCAAAAACGTGGTGTCTGAGAATAGTATCTAGATTATAGAATATACTGCTTATAGTAAGGGTAGAGAAATTCTGGCCAAATCCAATAAAGTTCAATAATAATGTATTTGCCAGATATTTTGCAAATCTAATCAAACAGGCTTAAACTTAAAAAGGAGAGAAGAAAGAAAAGATTGCCCATGCATATCCCAAGTTAGATACTTTACTGTAGAGGCATCAAACTCACAGTGGAACCCAACTGAAATATAACTGGGAAAAGCTTAATTAAATAAAAATACAATACAACATAGACAATGTTAACTTATGGTTTCCTAAGTCAATGTGTGACCCGCAGGGATCCATTTCTGAGTTTGACACCACGGCTAAAGTAAGTGCCCATCAAAATTAAAGACTAGCAACTAAGACACTCAGAAATTCATAGAAAACAAAGTCCAAGAATAAAAGCAGTAGTAAAAATTCACAGCCTCAAATGTCTTTATCCAAATGACCAAAGTTGAGGCAACAACAACCAAAGGGGACAAGTTTGACCTTATAGTTATCACTGAGACCTTAAAGGATGAAATCCATGACTGGACTATGGCTCTGGATACTTTGTTCAAAAGCAGGAAATGGTGCATAGAATTGCACACCAAGAAAGTATACTCATGTGAGGAAATCCAGGGACTGGAGCAGAGAACCATAAAGGAAAGAATTTAGGTGAACATAAAAGAAGAGAGAAACAGAAGTGATTTTATCATTGGAGTATATTACAGACAACCCAGAACGAATGAGAAAACAGGTCAAGTTTAGGAAACAGATTGCAAGCCTGGCAATGGTATAAAATAATAGTGATGGGGGACTTCCACTATCTGGAAATCTGCTTGAATTCTCTTTCTGCCAAAAACAGAGCAGCCCTCTATCCATGTATACCTGTGAACATATGCCATGTACCCTTCTTCAATTATTTTCATTTTTTTTTTTGGAGGGCAATTGGGGTTGGGTGACTTGCCCAGGTTCACGTGGCTGGGTTTTTGTTTGTGTGTTGGGTGTCTGGGGCCGGATCCGAGCTCGGGTCCTTCTGGCTCCAGGGCTGGCTCTCTGCTCGCTGCACCACCTAGCGCCCCCAAGGAAGGGATCATTCTTAAGGGGTGAAGTCAAGAGGTGAGAGAGGAAAGTGGCAAGAGGAGATGGAGAAAGACAGGCTAGGGCAAACTATCTCCTGTAGAAGAGGCAAGGGGAAGTAGTTGCAGGGGAGGGGAAGAACAGGAAGGCAAAAAGGCAAAAGCATATTCTCATTGAAGTTGGCTCAAGGAGAGAATCACATACATACTAAATGGAATATCTTACCCTCACTCACTCTCCTGAGTAGGGGAAAGGGGGATGAGAGGGGGATGATGGAGGGGAGGGCATTCTGGGGAGAGGGGAGGTTAGAAGTACCCACTATCAAAGAGGGACAGGATCAAAGTAGGGAATGGACCAGGTGGGAGGTGAGACAGGTGGGAGGGAAATATAAGCAGTCTTTTACAATATATCTACTATGGTAATGTTTTGCATAGATATACATGTACAACACATACTGAATTGCTTATCTTCTCAGAGGGAGTGGTTGACAAGGGAGAAGGGGAATGGATCTGAAAATCAAAGTTTTAAAATTAAATGTTTCATAAGATGTCCAGGCAGTGGGGCTAATGGCAAAGTCGAAGGGGGTATGGGAGAAGATATGGGAGAGAGCAGATTGGATGAGGGGATATCTAGTGGGACTGCTATTCTGGGGTGGTGGGTAGGGAAAAAATGGGGGAAAAATGTAACTCATAATCTGGTGGAAATGAATGATGTAAACCAGAAGTTAATAAAGCATTTGTTTAATCAAAAAAAAAAAAAAAACAGAGCAGCCAATAACTTCCTGACTTGTCTTAGTAATGATTTCATCCTCCAAAGAGGTAAGAAGCAACCAGAAGAAATTCTAATCTGAATTCAGTTCTTCCAAACAGAGAAGAGCTTGATAGATGCTGGGGTGGAAATAATGAGAACTGAGGAATGTGGTGAAAGAACTCCTTCCCAGAGTTTGCAACACAGAGGAAAGGAAATCCAGGTATCATCTGACATGAACATGCAATTCTGAGAAAGCAGATTTCAAAGGGTTCAGAGGAAAGACATGTAGGATCCCGTGGACTAAAATGTTAAAGGGGAAATCAGTCCATGAGGAATGGGAGATGCTCAAGAAGGAAATTCTGAAGACAAAAATGGAAATATTCCAATGAGGAAGAAAGCTGGGATTGATCTGAAGAGAATGATGTGGATGCAGAGGGAACTCACCAAGCAACTTAGATTTAAAAAAGAAATGCACAGAAGATAGAAGCAAGACTAAGTAAGAGCAGAGAAATTTAAGAGTGTGCACAATACTGTAAAAAATAGGACAGGAAATGCTAATGTTTAAAATGCACTGAAGCTAGTAAGGGAAACTGAGGACAAAAAAGGGGGGAAGGAAGTTATCCTGAGAGGAGAGGAAAGATCAAAGAAGGGAGGGTTTGCACCTTTGCTTGGGGTGGCTGGGATGATGATCACTGACATGAGAGAAGGAAGAGATGCTCAATTCTCGTGTTTCTGTTTTCCATGCAAAGAATGACCTTAAAACAGTAAATGACAGAACAACAAAGACTAACAGGGAGTTGATAAATAAGGAGATAGCAAGAGAGCTCCAGCTGCCCTCCACCAATTCCAGTCACCAGACCCAGAAGAGAGGGATAGCCTTGGGTCCTGAAAAAAATGAGCAGATGTGATTGCCAACTCATTGTCAAGGACAGCTGACAAATCATGGAAAATAAGAGAAGTACTACAAGATTAAAGAAAGGCAAATATTGCTTTGTGTTGCAAAAAAGAGAAGAGAGGGGTGGCTAGGTGGTACAGTGAATAGGGCATCGGCCATGGATTTAGGAGGACCTGAGTTCAAATCCGGCCTCATACACTTGACACACTTACTAGCTATGTGACTTTGGTCAAGTCACTTAACCCCAATTGCCCTCCAAAAAAAAAGAGAAGAGAACAATCTAGAGATGCTTGGCAAAATCTAGAAAGGGAAGAAGCCATGACAACAAGCCAGCATGGCTTCATCAAGTAAAAGTAACCTGATTTCCTCTGTTGACAGGGTCACTATATAGGTAGTATGGTCCACTGGATGGGGAACCAGCTTTGAAGTTAGGAAGACCCAAGTTCAAGTCTTGACTCCAATGTGTGCTGGGCATGTCACCCTGAACAAATCACTTCAGTCCCCCCAACAACTCTATAAGACTAAAAATTGCAGAGAAAGTGTCAACCTTCATCAAGTGGAGGGAGTTCCTCCATGGGGAGTTCCTGATAGCAATTAAAACTACCAAATTAATAGATGAGGGGAATACTGTGTATATGATTTCTCTTTAGTTTTTTTTTTAGCAGAGCTCTGGATAACATTGTGGAGAAGATGGAGAGAAATAGATTAGATACTTGATATAATTAGAGGGATTCAGGATTGGCTAGATGGCCAGACCCAAAGAATAGTAATTAATGGTTGATCCAATGTCAACATGGTAGAAGGTCTATAGTAGAAGACCCCCACTATCTATGCTTAGAGTTAACACTTATTAGTAAGCTGGATAAAGGCACAGATGGCAGATGGACAAAGGCAGATCTACAGATGACAAAGAGCAGAAAGGAACAGTGAATACATGGGATGGCAAAATCAGGATCCAAAAGGATATTCAGAGACTAAAGCACTGAACTGAATCTAGTAAGATGAAATTTAATTTTAAAAATCTGCAAAGTCTTGTACTTATGTACCCAAAAAACCAACTTCATAAGTAAAAGTCAGGGGCAGATGTTTCGAAAAAGATCTGGGGGTTTTAGTGGACTACAAGCTTAATGAATCAGAAACATATTAGTAGCCAAATGAGCTAATGTAACCTTGGACTGCAGTTCCCAGGACTAGGGAGCTGAAAGTCCCATTGTACTCTGTCCTCATCAGCTCTCATCTGGAATATCATGTTCAGTTCTGGGCACCACAATCTAAGAAGGACATTGATAAAGTGGAATGTATCCAGAGAAGGGCACTCAGGATTGTAAAGGGCCTTGACTCTACCCCAGATTAGGAGCTAGGTACGTTTAACCTGAACAAGGGAAGACTTGGAGATTTCCACTAGTTATATTCAAGGCTCTGAAGAACTGTCATGTCAAAGAGGGCATAGATTTGCTCTTTTTAGGGACTCCCCAGGAAGGGGGTGAGGCAAAACCAGTAGCAGAAACTACAGAGGCCAGCTGAAGTTTAACACCACCAATCAGTAGTGGCCCAAAGAGGAACTGACTGCCCTGAGAAGTGGTAGGTTCAACCTCCTTGGAAGTCTTCTATGGGCGGCTAGACACCCACTTGTCAGTATATCACAGTGGGGATTACTTCTGTGTAAGAATTGGACTGGACAGCTGGGGAGGGCCCTTCTGATTCTCAAATTCTGTAATTCTGAAACCCATCGATAGGGGCTCGTTGAGCTGGGCTTCTGAGTGGATGTATAGCCTGAGTATCACAAGCTTGGGGGAGCTTTTCTAGGGGCCCCATGTGTTCCATATGTAAAGAATCAGATGGGAATCATTTTAGAGTGAACAGGGAGAGTGGTCCTGGCTCTGGGATGTCACTGAGGAAACTCCTTCTACCAATGCAATTCATTACCTTATTGGCCAATTCTAGTTTTAAAGATTAAGTGGCCTTAGGCATTACTAAATTAAATGACTTACCCAGGGTCAGACAGCCAGGAAGTGTCAGGCGTGGGGCTTGAACCTGGGTTTTCCTGGCTCGGAGGCCAGCTCTCTATCGTCTGTACCACACTTAGGGAATTAAATTGGGCACTCAGGAGTTGGTGGTACAAAATAGATTGGATAGGAAAACAATAAAGTGGGAAATGGAGATGGCCTGGAGTGCCCAATAACATTCTGCCCGAGATGTCCTAAGTAGGCATCCAGGACAGGGTCAGAGACTCGAGGGAATAAGTGTGTGATTTTGTGCTCCTGTTACACTGGTCAGGGTGGGTAGCTAAGGGGCATACCGGCCAAAGCTAGGGATTGCCCACCTCTCTGCCCTGAAGCTGCAGCTGACTCTGTGACTTCATTCATTTCATTTTTATTTATTCAATTACCTTCGTAACTATTACTTACTGCATGTAGTCTTTCCACAAGCTTTTGATCACCAAGACAATTTTTAGTGTCAAACCAGGAATCAAAATCCTATAGAGGGAGGGAAAAAATCTGCAATAAAATACACAGCTTTCTCAAAATTAAGTTAACATTTATTGAGACAGTTGACAGCAACTACAAATACAAGGGAGAATATGGTAGGGTGCCGTAGGAGAAGTCTAACGTGATTATGTAGACACAGGAGGAGAGAGGATGTCTAGGTTACAGGGAAACTGAGGTAGTGAAGGGAAGTGAAGGAAGGCTTTGAGAAGTCAGTGGTATTTTAGCATGAATGATGGGTAGGATGACCCAGACAGAGATGGAGGGAAAGGCATTACAAGCAGAGGGCAGCAGGAGCATGTACAGTTTAGTTCCCAATTATGGTTTATCCTAAACAAAATGTAATTATTAACTATATAAACAGGTAATAGGAACTTCTGATCAAAGCTATAGACTGCTGATGCAGGAAAACAAAAGTTATCACACAGACAAGTGAACAAACAAGAATTATTATTTAAGCAGCTATTAAAAAGAGACAAAAGGCAGCCAAATTCTGTAACTGTCTATAGGCAGTTAATTTGGGCTCTGAGGAGAATCAGGTTCCATCATCCTCATACCCATGAAGTTCAGATTGATACAGCAGCAATTTGTGCTTCTAGCAAAAGCAAGGAAAAATGTTATCACTATATCCTGTGAGCGCTTCAGCACCTGGATCCTAATGACTTCAAGAAATGGATGTCAGATTCTTTTAAAGAGACTATACAGTGTATTTGTTAGCCTGCTTGCTGAAGCACTACTGCAAACACCTCAACGGTGCTTTCAATGTTAAATGCCTCATACACAAGCCTGGGCAGGTTGGCACAGGAGGTGACCTGGGCCAGCTTCGGGCAACGTCACCTAAGTGGGAACAGCAACGTGTCCTGTGCAGTTAGGGGCTGCCTAATCTTGGATAAAGATAAAGATAAAGGAAAAAAGATTTTTCCATGTGTGTCCATTTTAAGATAGTTAAGAACAGCTTAAATTCTTAAACAAACAGAAACACATACAAATAAAGTATTACACATTCAATTCATTTCTGTTTTAATAAGTTCTGTCTCCAAACTTCTTTTGAAATCATATCAACCAATTTGTAAACAGACGTTTGTGAACAAGAGAAAATCCAAAGCACACAGCTTAAACTTACGTCTGCGGAATTGAAGACATCAGGCAGCAAGAAATTGAGTAATGCCCAGAGCTCGTGAAGATTATTCTGCAAAGGTGTTCCAGTTAGTAACAACCGGTTGGTGGTCTTGAACTCTCGAACAATCTCAGAAAGCTAGAGAGATAACAGATAGACCAACAGATCTCATTGGAAGGATATTCAGATACTTAGTTCTCTTTCTCTTCACATTCACAATTTACCCAGAAAGGAAACCACCAAACTAAAGGAAAAAAACAAGTCTGGTATGGAACAAATTATTGAGAAAGGTACTACTGCATTGGAGCACGGCAAAATGAGTGTCTCTGTGCTCTCATACCACAGATGGTACAGGGTACCTTCGACAATATTCACAAAGTTCAGGGTTACAGAGATCAGCCTCAAATATGTCCCTTGGAGGCAAGGCTCAGCACCTTCATTCAGTCTCCTCACAGCCCACCAACCTTATTCACCTATATACCTGACTAACTGTCGTGAGGACTACAGGGGCCAAAATCAAGGCCAATTTTGTGAACACCTTATATTAAACTTCTAAGGCCTAGAGTAAACACGAAACTTAGTCATTGAAAGGCATTAAAAGTTTTGCTTCTCAAGGAAGCAAAAATGCTTCAAATTCATCGCCAATGATAATGACCACATCTGATAACATTTTTTTTGTTAATTCTTTGCCAACTCATTTCTGAAATGAACAAGCAAACTACCATCATGTGAATTCTTAAGGGGTGCTGTATTCAATATGAATCCAATGCTGTATCGATCTGAATCCAGTGTATGCCTGTGGGTGTTTCAATGGTAATTCTGCCTCCCAATAAAGTATCCTAGTGATCCAAAGAGATTGCACACCATAAGAGAGCAGAAGTTTTTACAACTGTTGTCAGAAATGAACAGCAAGACTGTCAACACATCTCACTGTGATTTACAATCCTAATCTTATTTTCACAATCATAAAAGGTCAAGAAAATATTTTAAAATCAAATAACACACTGAACCTCTCTCAGTAAAAGACAAAAATTACTTCTGAAATATGATAATAAAGTACTTTATACAATATAAAAATGTTGTATCATACCAATGTTAAAAAAAATGTTAAAAGTAAGAGAAACACAGCAATGCAATGATCTAAGACAATTCCCAAAGACTCATGATGGAAAATGCTGTCCACATCCAGAGAAAGAACTATGGAATCTGAAAGCAGATCAAAGCAGATTATTTTCTCTTTTGTTTTTTCTTTCTCATGGTTTTTCCTTTTTGTACTGCTTCTTCTTTCACAACATGACTAATGTGAAAATATTTAATATGATTGTATATGTATAGTCTATAACAGATTGCTTGCTGTCTTGGGAAGGAAGGAAAGGAGGGAGGGAGAATATAGAACTCAAAATTTATAGAAGTGAATGTTGAAAACCATCTTTTCATATAATTGGAAAAAATAAAATATTATTAAGTGGGGGGTTGGGAAACATTCCATGAATTCCCAACACCCTTTGCATTATTAACCCCATTAAACTTTTGTCTCATCTTCAAGGATGAGGCCCAAGAAATTTGATTTTCTAACAAGAATGTATCACAACTCAAGATGGGTTTATCTTTAAACACAGATTCACTATTATAACTTATCATGATCAAATAATATTATAACAGGCTTTTTAAAATTTCAATAAAGATATAGATCAGGGTGTGGCTAGGTGGCACAGTGAATAGAGCACCGGCCTTAGAGTCAGGAGGGCCTGAGTTCAAATCTGGCCTCAGACACTTAACACAAAAAAACTAGCCGTGTGAGCTTGGGCAACTCACTTAACACCAATTGCCCTCCAAAAAGCAAAAAAAAAAGTATCAGTAGCTTACCTTGGACTTTTCATTCTTGATTCTATGAGCTTCATCAATGACTAAGTACCGCCAATTAAACTTTTTGAACACGGACTTTTCTTTAATGACCATTTCATAGGATGTGACACAAACATCCCACTCTCCTGGCATCATTATATCACGAATGAAAGCAGCCTGTTACAGAATAAATTTGTTTCCATTACAATATCATTATGTGAAGATCATTGTTAAATTCTTACCAAATCATACAGTGTTAGCTAGCATCAGAGGATGCTTTTGGGAAAACTGAATCTATGTATACCAAAAAATAAAATGGGTTTGGAGCCTTATATTATATAACACAATAAATTCTAACTGAACAGTGACCTAAGTATTTTTAAAAATCATTAAAATGGCAAGAAAAAGGAAAAATAGATTTGTTTCAACTCTAGAGAAGAGGTAAAGTTTTATCAGATAAACAGAAGAAAATATTAGAGACAAAAATCAATGAGCTTGATTATATAAAATGCTTGTTTCTTTGGTTTTTTTTTTTAAGAAAAACCTTTAAAATGAAAAGAAAGAAAACATATTGGTTAAAAAAATTGTTTTTAATATACCAGAAAAAAGGTGTGGTACTATTGTCCAGCTGTAAGACTAATAACAAACATTCTCCAATAAGACAATACTCAAGGGACATAAACAAACAAATTATAAAGGAAGAAATACAAACTATTAAAAATCTCATGAAAATATGCTCAAACTTCCCAATAATCAGAGAAATGCATATCAAGACAACCTTAAGATGCCTCTATATACCCACTAGAATATCAAATATATAAAAAATACTATTAAATCCAATGTCATCATGGCTGCAGTGGAAAATTTTGGTACCATAAAAATATAATCATAATTTAGTATATGGAAAACTATGAAAGTATCTCTAAGAAGATACAGAATGAAAAAGAGACCTAAAACTATACATGCTGACCAAAGATATACAACAAAGGAGAAGGAGAAGAAAAGGAAGGTAAGAAAACTGGACCCAAGGTGGCAGACTTAGTATTGTCCTAGAAGAGGACAAAGTACAAGAACATCCTATTTGCCAATTCCCTTTGGGGGCGAAACACCAAGGATGTTTGTTTTGAGGCTACCTCTTGACCTTTCATGGACCCAATTCTAATGATGATTGGTACAGAAGCTTGGACCTGCTCACCATTTTCTGACTTGGGCAATTTCTTTTGGCTCTGCCCTTTTAGAGGTTAAAGGATTAAGTTTTTTTTCCTTATGTTTTCTGGATTGTTTTTCTTTTTTATATTAATCCAAAGGTCAAATATATAGATACCTTCAGTTAACAAAAGCCAGTCTTAACAACTAAAAACGAATTCAATCTATATCAGTGACTCCAACCATTTTGGAGCCTAAAGTCTGAGAAAATGACCTTCCTCTTCCCTACAAGAACAAATTTTCTATTTTTAAGCAAAATTTTAAACAATGTATTGAAGTTCATGGCATTTGTAGTAAAAATGCAGATGTTAATATGTACCAGTGAATGTGATGTCTGTTCGGAGAGAAAAAAAAAGGGGGGAGGGAATCAACAGAAAAAAGAGTAAAGTTAGAAATGTTGCAAAGTTGATATGGGCCTAAAATATGAAAAGGGAGGATGATAAGAAAAAGAACAAGTTATCAGGAACCTAAAAAATCCAAAGAGAAGAAGAAAGGATGAGCAGAAGCAACATGGAAGGGAGCCAAGATGATGGAGCCAGATAGAACAGGAGTGGAGGAACCCACCGAAATAGGTCAAATAACCAAAAGTCTGATAATTTAGGTTATATTATGGAAGAATGTCAAAGGCTAGGGAAGAAGGTAGAACAAAATTTGTTTCAGAGAAAGGGGTATACCAGTCTCATGGCAAAGATGAAGGCTAAAACCGGTGCAGTTTTGAACACAAGTTAGAAAAACAGATCCAGGGCCAAGCCCTTCCTCCACCCATTATCCAGAAAGGGCTCAACCCAAGACTAGAGAGCACAAAGAGCACGAAGAGGATGTGACTTGAAATGCTTTCAAACCCAAGTAAGTCAGTGGTCAGGGTAAAATTAACTGAAGAGGTCAAAGTTCATATATCCTGAATGCTGAACCTGACATAGGTCAAAAGAAATCACCAAAAATTAACACGGGGCAGTGAAGGGCTGTCCTGAGAAAGGCCTGCCTAAAACAATAAGGCTGCAACCCTGCTGAGTAACTAGTAGGACTCTTCTCTGCCTGGATAGACAGTTTGTCAGTGAAAATTAACTTTGCAACTTGTGCCACCTGCTGGTTCTTCCAAGTTTTGCACAGCATATGTATTATAGTCTTTTTTAATTTAAAAGAATTAAAATTATGCTTTGAGACAACTGAATCCTCTCAAGACAAGAGTCATAGAATTTTAGATCCGGAGGATGTCTTAAATCATAAAAGTCCTATCCATACATTTTTTCAGATAAGGACATGGAGGGAAAATTACTTCTACATGTAGAAACATGTAGTTAGGCACAGAGTAAAGCCTCAGAAACAAATACGACCCTCAGTTCCATGTTTTGTACATACCATGTTGTCCTAGAGATATGAGTATGGGTACAAAACCAAGGAGGGCATCACTAATATGTGTAGTTGAAGGACTGGATTGATACTGCACATGGATGGTGAGAAGTAGCCCTACCAATTTCCCCAATTTAATCCCCAGCTATCCTAGAAAATATTTAACTTTGCATTGCTGAAACACCGGGGAAAGAACACCATGAACAGAGAGCCAAATAACAAGGAATCAAAAACCCTGAGAAGTTAACATTTCTCTAACATTCTCCCTACCATGCCTTTATCATTCTCTACATCCCTCCTCAGGAGGGACATTTGTTATCATGCTAATGACTTCCAATAGGAATGATTTGCAAACTTCTCATATCCCAGAATTCCAGCTTCCAGTGGGGTTACTGAGGTAGGGCCTGGAGGTGACAGAGGTAGCACTAAGTTACTATATGCAATCAGTCCATGCTTTCTGTCAAGGAACCCTCCCACCTCCCAACCTCCTGGGTTGAAGGGTTAGACAGAGAACCCTTCAAAACCTACTGTTTCCGAATGTTCCATCATGCAAGGGCCCATGTAGTTTATCTCTGTGAGCTGTAAAAGACTGTATCAGAGGAAGATCGATATGTCAGTAATGTACAAACAGATGAAAATGAATAATGGGTTCACTAACCTAGAGACCTAGAAGCCTGAATGGTTTCCCCCGCCTACCCCTCGGGTGCCTAATTTATTTCTTGAGTCTGACAAGGAAAGATAAGAAAGCTCGCTCTCTTTCCAAATTCATAAGCTGAGTATTTTAGTATGCGAATGATTTATAAAATTAAATCTAAATCAAGCAAATTTTCTCAAGGTAAAATGAACAGAGAATTACATAATTCATTGTGTTCCCTACTTTGGAGGATATCTTTTTATAACCCACGCAGAATAGAGTGAATCCTTAATCTGAACTCTGTCCTCTAGAGGCAGAATCCAGAGACAATAAAAGCTGCCCCATGTTCTCCTGGCTAATTGTTCAGTTTGCTATTTGTTTTTGTTTTTGTTTTTTATGGAGGGCAATTGGGGTTAAGTAACTTGCCCAAGGTCACACGGCTAGGTTTTTGTTTGTGTGCGTTAAGTGTCTGAGGCCGGATTCGAACTCAGGTCCTTCTGACTCCAGGGCCGACACTCTAGTCACTGCACCACCTTGCCGCCCCCCAGTTTGCTATTTGTACAGAAGCAATTATGCACCAAAGTACTAAGTCACTGCTCATTAACAGTATGCAGGGACAGGTTGCTGGGTTAAGGTTAGGCCAATGGCATGTTGTACAGAGTTGTAAAAACTTCAAGTGTCAGTGTGGCTGCGATAAGACTGAGTCTGCTAGTTCAGAACTAGCCTAACTAAAAAGTGAGTCTGTACACCTGAAGGTTGGCCATTAGGAGAAGAATTCTTCAGTCCCAATAAGCCATGAAACAGGTGAATATATAAAATATAAAACTGGCCATTGGTCTTGCTGGGTCCTCTTTAGCTTCTGCCATGATGATGACAGAGGAGTGAAAAAAGAGATCCTACATAGGACTCTGGTTGTAGACCTAGAGGGGGACCTCAGAGACCAAATGGTCCCATTTTCCAGGAAAAAGAAACTAAAGCCAGAATAGTGGAAATTACTTACCCAGATTAACCAACAGGAGCAGAGCTCTATAGCTGGAAGGAACCTCAGAGGCATCTAGTCCAATTCCCCATTTGAAATGAGGAAACTGAGGCCCAGGACTGGTCTAAAGTCACACAAAGTCTTTGTATTAGAGAGAAGATTTGAAAACAAGTCCTCAGGGTCCAGAGCCAGAGGTTTTCTCATTGTACCATGCTGCCATTCAAGTAGAGACTGTTGAGAATCACACAGTATTTAGGCCATCTATAAACATGAACTACTGGTCCCCTAAATGTGAGATCTTTGTTCAAAAACCAGAGTCAATACCCTGCTGGTATTAAAAAAAATCCTCTTGGTAACAAAGCCACATGTATGACAGTCTTGCTATTAATAAAAGCAAGAAACAAAGGCTTCAGCTTTTGAAGAGACAAAAGAAGTTAGCAGGGATGGTTTTACCATCTACCCAAAGGCATCATTTCATGGGATATTTGGTGAACTCATCTGCAGAATTCAGATTACAAAATAAAAGAACAAAGGTCTAAGGAACTTACAAAAGCATCGTACTTCCTTATCATACATATTTCCTTCAAGAGAGCCTCAACTAACAAATGATCAAAGGATATGTACACAACTGGGAAAAGAGCAAATTATCAACAACCCTATGAAATACTGCTCCAAATCAGTAATATAAAGAGAAATGCACATTAAAATAACTAAAATTTCACTTGATTCCCTCAAAGCATCCAAGATGATTTTTTTAATATGGAAATAGTCAATATTGGAGAAGCCATGTGAAGCCTTCCCCCACTCCAATCCATTCCCTATTCAGCCACCAAAGTGGTAGGAGGGCAGCTAGGTGGCACAGTGAACAGAGCACCTGCCCTGGAGTCAGGAGGACCTGAGTTCAAATCTGACCTCAGACACTTAACACTTACTATCCATGTGACCTTGGGCAAGCCACTTAACCCCAATTACCCTCCAAAAAGTAAAAAAACAAAGTGGTTTCCAAAAGCACAGATCTAACCATGTCATCACTCTCAACTCCCACTCAAGAAAATCCAATGGCTCCCTATTACCTATAGGATCAAATACAAAATGCTCTCCTTGACATTCAAAGGTCTTCATAACCTAGCCTCCTCCTACCTTTCCAGTCTTCCTCCCTACCATATACTCTTCCATCCAGTGACAATGGCCTCCTGGCTATTCCCAGACACCCCATTAGCTCCAGGCATTTTGTCTGGCTGTCCTCCATGCCTGTCATGTTCTCTCTTGATTTCTAACTCATGGCTTCCCAACTTCCTTCAATTAAAATCCCATCTTCTATAAGAAGCTTTTCTCAACCTCTCTTAATTCCAATGCCTTCCCTCTGTTAATTATCTATTCATCCCATATATAGCTCATTTGTACATATCTGTTTGCTTGTCTCCCCCATTGGATTGTGATCCCCCTCAGGGAAGGGACTGTCTTTTGTTTTTTTTGTACCCCAGTGCTTAGCACAGTGCCTAGCACATAGTAGGCATTTAATAAATATTTATTGACACACTGTTCGTGGAGCTGTAAATGAAAAATTTCAAGGACATCTAACACACAAAAAGGTAGGTCCCATATATACCAAAATAATTAGAACAGCACTTGTGGTAGAAGAAAAATGTAAACAAAGTAGTCATTAATCAATCAGGGAATGACTAAAGCAGTCATGGTATATGAATGCAATGGAATACTCCTGTGCAATAAGAAACAATACCAAGAAAACATCAGAGAAGCATGGGAAGACCTATATGAACTGATATGGTGATCCAAATCATGATGACAATAATATAAACAATGATTACAGTGTTAACAAAGACAACACTAAAAGGCATCTTAACTGAGATTCAAAAATAACAACTACAAGAGGGCAGCTAGGTGGTGCAGTGAATAGAGCACCAGCCCTGGAGTCAGGAGGACCCAGGATCGATTACGGCCTCAGAAAATGAGCACCCACACATAAATAAATAACTAGCCATGTAACCTTGAGCAAGTTACTTAAACCCAACTGCTTTAAAAAAAAAACAATAAAAAAGCAGGGAGTGGCTAGGTGGTGCAGTGACTAGAGAAGTGGACCTGGAGTCAGGAGGATCTGAGTTCAAATACAGCCTCAGACATTTAACACAAAAAAAAACTAGGTGTGTGACTTTGGGCAAGTCACTAACCCCAATTGCCCTCCAAAAAGCGAAAAAAATAAAATAAAAAATAAAAAATCAGAGGGAAAAGGCCAGTTCAGCAAAACTAACCAATATATAAACTAAGTCTGACAATATATGCAGTGTTCTACACCTGTAATCCCCCACTTCTGAAAAAAAAAGAGGAGGGGTGCATTTGTTCATCATGTCTTCAGGGTCAAGCTTGACCATCATAATTTCATAGTGTTCTATTTTGGGTTTTGCTTATCACCGTTCTTTCCATTTGCATTATGATAGTCATAACATATATTGTATTATATGGCTCTGCTTACCTCACTCTACATCAATTCATGCTTCTCCAAATTCTTCAGTCATCATTTCTCACAGTACAGCAATAGTTCATTGCATTTAAGAACCACAACTTGTTTAGCCATTTCCCAATTAATCAATCAATAAAGAAGTATTTATTAAGCACCAATTGTGTGTCATGCCACTGTGGTGGGGATACAAATACAAAGAATAAAATAATCCCTACTCATAAAGAGCTTCCATTCAAATGGGGGAGACAACAAGTACATATAAAATATATACACTATAAATATAAAGTGAAATAAAGTAATTAAATACAAGTAATTTAGGAGGGAGGGCACAAGCAGTTGAGGGGATTAGCAAAGGCTTCATGCAGAAGATGGTACATGGTGCTGTTGGAGTTGGGAGCTGATCCAACCATTCTGGAGAACAGTTTGAAACTATGCAGAAAGGACTATCAAACTGCATGTACCCTCGGATCCAGCAATACTACCATTATATCCCAAAGGAAAGGGAAAAGGACATAGCTGTATTTACAGCAGCTCTTTTTGTGGTGGCAAAGAATTGGAAATTGAGGGGATGACAATCAATTGGGGAATGGCTGAACAAGTTGGGGCATATGATTGTGATGGAATACTATTGTACTAAAAGAAATGACAAGCAAGATGATTTCTGAAAAACCTGGAAAAACTTACACAAACTGATGCAAAAAGAAGTGAGCATAATCAGAACATTGTATATAGTAACAGCAATATTCTAAGATGATCAACTATGAATGACAGCTATTCGGAGCAAGACAATCCTAAAGGACTCATGATGGAAAATGCTGTCTACCACCAGAGAAAAAACTGCTAAGAGTCTGAATGCACATCAAAACATACTTTTTCACTTTATTATTCTTGGGACCTTTCCGTTTGTTTTTTCTTTTGTCACACAGCTAATATGGAAATGTTTTTTTCCATGACTGCACATGAATAATCTAGATCAAATTGCTTGCCTCCTCAAGGTGGGGTGAGAGAAGGAAGGGAAGGAAAGAATTTAGAATTCAAAATTTTTAAAAATGAATGCTAAAAATTTTGTTTACATGTAATGGAGAAAAAATCTCCAGAGAAAAAAAGGTTCACAAGATACATCTTAAAAGGAAGATCGAAGGCTAGAGAGAGTATATTCAGGCGCAGAGATGGGATATGGAGCATCTTCTGTGAGGAATGAAGAGAAGATCAGTTTAACTGAATCCCAGAATGAGAGGGTGAGTAATGTCTGGGAATAAAGATTAGGATCATGTGGTTTAGGGCTTTAAAAGCCAAACTGAGGACTGTGTATTTTATATTAGAGACAATAGAAGCCACTGGAATTAAAAGAGTATGGGAATGACATGGTCAGATGAGCACTTAAGGAAAATGGTTTTCACAGCAGTGTATGAGAGAGACTTGGGGCAGAGAGAAGAGTTAGAAGGCAATTGCAATAGTCCAATAGAGAGGTGACAAGGATCTGAATGAAGGTTATAGCTAGCTGTGTGCATAGAGAGAAAGAAGTTTAAGTTGCAGATATTAAGAAGGTAGAAACAGCAAGATATGGAAACTGACGGTATATGTGGAGTGAGGAATCAAGATAATGTTGAGATTATGAACCTGGGGGAATGGAAGGATAATGCTGCCTTTGACAATAATAGGGAAGTTTGAAGGCGGGGAGATTTAGAGGGAGGAAAGATAATGAGTTCAGTTTTCAACATTTTGAGCTTAAGACTTCTGCAGGATATCCAGTTTGAACTGCTCAGAGGATAGACAGGGGCTAGAATCATAGATGTAGGAGTCACCTGGACAGCAATGATAGTTAAGTCATGGGAGTTTATGAGGTTACAAGGAGAGAGAGAGAGAGAGAGAGAGAGAGAGAGAGAGAGAGAGAGAGAGAGAGAAAGGGAGATAGAAAGTGAAGAGATGAGGGTTTAGGACAGAACCTAGGGGAACACCCACAGTTAGAGGGCATAATGTTTCAGCCAATGAGACTAAGAAGAAGCATTCAGATAGGCAGGAGGCAAACCAGGAGCAAGTAGTGTCACAAAAACCCAGAAAAGGGGGCAGTATCCAGGAGGAGAGAGTATTTAATGGTATCAAATGCACCAGATAGGGTTAGGACCAAGTCAGATTCCATATCTTGCTATTTCTACCTTCTTAACATCTGCAACTTATAGTTCTTTCTCTCTACGCACACAGCTGGCTATAAGATTTGGCAATTAAGAGATCATTAGTAATTTTGGAGAGAGAAGTTTTCAGTGAGTCATTGAGAAGTTTTCATTGAGGTCAGAAGCCAGATTATGAAAGGAAAAGGAGGGGAGAGGAAGGAAATGACAGCAAATATAGAACATATTTTGAGAAATTATATTGAGAAAAGGAGGAGAAACATAGGACAATGGCTTGAGGGGATGGCAAGATCTAGTGAAAGTTTTTTAAGGAATGAGAAGAGTTGGACATACTTGAAGAAAACATGAGAAAAAAGCAATTGATAGAGAAAAGTTGAGGACTTGAGGGTAGGGGGAAAGGGAAGATGTAGTCTGCTGAAGAACACGAGGGCAGTGGGTTGAGATCATGGATTCATGAAGAAAGGGTGGTTTTAACAAAGATAAGGACCATCTTTTCAGAAATTGGGAGAAAGCAGCAGTGAGTAGAAGATGAAATCAAGGGGGTTTGTGATGAATAGAATGACAGAAGAGGGAGCTCACACTGAATGTTTTCAATTTTCTCAGTAAAGTAAGAGGTAAGGTCCTCAGTAGAGGGAAGAGGAAGAAGTAGAGCTTCTGAAGGAAATGAAACAGAATCAAATGGGGAGAAATAAAAGGACTGCCTTGCTCCATCCAGTCAGTGCCCAGCTGAGGCTGGATAACATACCCCATCAGTACTGTTGGAAGATTTCCTCTAGCTTCTTCAGTGGCTCAGGAAGAACAGAAGAGGCAGATTGTGAGAGGAATTCAGAACTGAAGTTTAGCAAAAGAACAGTGGCCACAGGGCAAGGGCAGGAGGGATTCAAGAGCAGAGGACAATGGAGGACTGACGTGGCTAACTAAAAGGTTGAAATTAGAAAGGGACTAATGTTATGTCAGAGCAAGGACAATGGCCTGAGAAAATACTGGGGTGGAGGCAATGGAGGTTCAAATGGGCTTCTATTTTGTTTCCAGATCCTTGCTGCTATAATTATTTTGGTTCATATGGAACCTTTCTATCTTTGACTTCCTTAGGGTATATTGTTAAGCAGTGGGTCAATAGGCATAGACATTTTAGTCACTTTTTCCCCCATCTTTCCAAATTGCTTTCCAAAAAAATGTGGATGTCTCCCCAAACTCCCCCCCAAAAATTAGTTTTTTTTTTAAGCAATTGTGGTTAAGTAACTTGCTCAATGTTACATGGATAGTTATTCATGTGCCGGTGCTAAGTACTGAGGCCAGGGTCGATCCTGGGTCCTCCTGACTCCAGGGCCGGCGCTCCTACTCACTGCACCGCCTAGCTGCCCCAAAATTATTTTTTTTTAATATAAGAGTCGAAACAATTAAAAACATCTCAAAACCCAAAATTAACTAACATCTTAGAAAGAAAATGATAGGTTACCAACACTTAAGTTAATCCAGACATTACCATCTGTGTTACTAATCAGAACCTATGACCTGAACAGCTCCTACCCAATCAACATAAATAAACTTTGACTATAGAAAATGGATACAAGCAAAGACACTTGCTGCTCTTTCTTAGAAAAGTTTAACCAACATAAAAAAATCACCACAACAAAGAGATCAAAATAGTCTCCATACTGCTTCAGTCAGTAAATCTCTTTGATTTCTTTGCCAAGAAGAGCAAGTTGGGGCAACAAGAATTTGGATGAACTACTTGGCAAAGTATCACAGAGAAAGACAACAAGATTCTAAGCAGAATCATCTTGCAAAATAGTGAAAAGTCTTAGGGAAAAAAATACTATAAGTTCTCTCCGAGATACTCCAAGCTACATCATCCCAAAATTATGTAGTTAAGAAACTAGAAAGCAACCTGAAGACAAATTACTCTATCTGTATGTAGTGTGCTACTGTACTGCTATTGCTACCTATTATTATTATCACTGCCAAATTTAACAAAGCATTTGGTAAATTCTGTTATGATACTCTTAAAGAAGAGAAAGACTTATAGGTGAGATAATAGTAAGATAATGATTCAAAACTGCTTTAATGTTTGGACACAAAAAGTAATCACTGATGGGTCACTATCAATTTGAAGGACACTGCTATTAACACTCCCCAAGGATCCATGCTTGACCCTGGGCTAGTTAATATTATCAATAACTTAAATAAAGGCAGAGAGGTGTGTTTATCAGATATGTAGGTGACCTAAAGAGAAAAGGGACAGCTAATACACAATATTCTCACCAGAGTGAGGACAGGAAGAAATCTTAGGCTGTAACATGGACTAAATCTAAGAAAATTAATATAAAAGGGGGAAATGTAAGGTCTTATCACTTGAGGTCCAAGAAATAAGGTTTGTAAGTACAAGCTGGGGGAGGTGTAGGGAAATAAGTAATTATTCTAGGAGCTCTTGTGAACAGCAAGCTTGGTCCAAGTCCACAACTCGATATGGCAGCCAAAAAAGTAAATACTATTTTAGATATTAACAGGACAATGTAGACATTAAAAGAGTTGTAGAGTCCAGGATCAGGGAGGTGCCAGGCCCTGGTCAGAGCCTTTCTGGAGTATTTTAGGAAAGACAGTGATAGAGTATGAAAAAGAAGACAGCCAAGAAGCTCCAATCCGTGCCATGACGATGAGATTGAAGGAACTGGGTAAATTTAGCCTGGAGAAGAGAAGAATTGAGAGAGGGTGGGGTGAAGGAGAGACATGAGATCTGTCTAAGTATCTGAAATTCAATCACGTGGAAGACAGATTAGATTCAATAAAAACCACAGATTTAGAGATGGAATGGACCTCAGAGGTCTGATTCTGCTTGGCTCCAAAGGGTGGAAGGAGAAGTGGAAAAGAGATACTTGAAGCTTAATGCCTAACAAATAGAGGTTATCCACCAGTGGACTGGGCAGCCTTAGGAGGTATGGGGCACCCACTTTCATGTGACCCCTAACATTTTCTTTTTTTTTTTTTTGCTTTTTGGGGTTAAGTAACTTGCCCAAGGTCACATGGCTAGGTTTTTGTTGTGTGTGTTAAGTGTCTGAGGCCAGATCCGAACTCAGGTCCTTCTGACTCCAGGGCTGACACTCTACTCACTGCGCCACCCAGCCGCCCTAACGACCCCTAACATTTTCAAGTAAAAGCTGGTCGTTCACTTGTTGGGGATGCTGTGGTTTCTTGTTCAGACCTGGCCTATCAGTTAAACCCCTTCCAATTCGGAGACAACAGAACAACAGAACCAACGCATTTAGACTAGCCCCTCAGTACCAAATGAGAAATCAGAAATGGTATTCAAGTAAATAAAGCTGGAGAGAATGGCTATAACTACAGGAGAAATTCATACAGGAAGCAAAACTATTTTCAAAAATCCTTAGAATCCCCTCTTTTCTATGTAGAGAGCTATGTGGGGAACATGGCATAAACTGCTGGACTTGGTCAGAGAGTGGTGCCGACTTGCTGCTGGGCCCCTCCCCCAATTTGTCATCTTCATGCCAAGGGATGGCTTTCTGGGTAGGGCAAGGGGAGTGATATATTCAAAAACGAAGGTGATAGAAAAATTAAAAAGATATAATCTTTTACTTAGATGAAAAATAAAGAATGAAAATCTTTAAAACATTCAGACACTTTAAAGCTCTCAAATGAGGAAGATTGCCCCCTGAAACCAATTATATCACTATTGCTTCCTCCCAAAAGTCAACCAAGAAGACATCAATAAGTATTTTCTCATCTCTAAAAAACTTTTATGATCTATGCATATATTGAAGGTATCCTTGATGAAAATAAAGTATGTGACGGGAACAGAATGGCTTTTGCAGACAATTCTCTTAATTAACAGAGGTTTACCAAATACAAAAACTTAGCTGCCCTTGATGAGTTCAAGACACCCGGCCCAGATGAACTACATCCTGGAGTACTGAAAACCTGGCAGCTGTGATGGCTGGACCACTGCCAGTGACCTTTGCGACCCTGTGGAGAGGTTACATCGTAGAAAAAAAACATTTTAAAAACACAAGGACACTGCAGATCGACAGTGAGGCAGAGAATTCATAAGCAAAAGAAAGAGGAGTTCACACAAGACAAAAATAAACCATTTTGATAAATGCAAAAGTTAGAAGTTTGGCTTTTTATTTTTCACACACAAAATCATTGTAACTGGAATAAGAGTAAGTAGCAAAATCAGTATCTCTGATTTTATTTCAGTGATCTTTAGCTCAAATCTCTGATAACAGGCTAATATCCAAAATAGAGGGAAATAATACAAATTTAAGACCAAGCACCATAACTAAATAGGTAAGTGGTCAGAGGGTATGAATAGCTTTCTAAAGAAAATTGGCAAACCATCAGAGCATCATATTTTAAAAAGCTTCCAAATCACTAAGATAAGAACTAGAAATAAAAACTCAGAAGTTTCACCTGATACCCATCAAATTGGTCAAGATGATGAAAGATGGAAATAATGTCTGCGGTAGGGAGTGTTGCAGTATGATGGAGCCAGATTTAATCCAACTACTCTGAAAAGAAATTTGGAATTTTGAGAAAAGTTATGAAAACTATTCATACCCTTGGACTGAGCATTCCAACTCCTGGATATATACCCCAAGGAGGTCAAAGGCAGAAAGAAAGATCCCATATATACCAAAATGTTCATAGAAGCAGTTGTGGTGGCAAAAGTTAAGAACAAAACTGGTTAGAAAATTCAACTTGGTTTAATTCAATAAACATTAATTTTGTCTACTTTGAACCAGGGGATGAGGTTAGACACAATAATGAAAGTTTCTAACCTCAAGTGGTTTACATTGGGCAGCGGGGGAGAGGGAGGAGGGAGATCTAATACATATAAAGACAAATAAATACACAGTAACTGGGGGGCAAGGGAGAGGCCACTAGCAACTGGGAAAATGGTGAAATGCCTCTTGTAGGAGATGGCACTTTCGCTATGCCTTGAAGGCAGCTAGGGAATCCAAGAGACAGAGATGAGAAGTATCCCAGTCCATGCAAAACCAGAGGCATTAATCCCAGTATCTGAATGGCATGGACAGGGAATAGCAAATTTGGCTGAAAGCAGACTGCATACTGGGAAATGTGTGATTGGTCTGGAAAGAGGCTGGAGCCAGACTGTGAAGGCCTATAAAGGTGAAACAGAGGGGTTTTATATTTTATTCTTGATTCAATAGGGAGCCCCTGAAGCTTCTTGAGCAGAGGGATAGCATGTGAGATGTGGGCTTTAGAAATATCACTTAGGCAGCTGCATGGAGGATGGACTGGCAAAGAAAGAGACTCAAAGCAGGGAGGTCAATTAACAATAATCCAGGGGTGAGGTGGTGAAGGTCTGAAATAGAGTGGAAGAAAGGAGAGAGACTTAAGAAATGTCATAGAGGCAGAATTAATAAGAACTGGCAAATGATTTAATGGGGAGAGGTAGCGAATGAGAGCGAAGAAAGTAGGTGCCCATGAAGTGGGGCACAGCTGAGCAAACTGCGGGATATGCAAAGTAATGGAATATTATTGTGCCACAAGAAACAATGAATATGAGGAATTCAGAGGAACACCATTCAGAGCAAGAGTTCTAAAAGCAGCAGGGCATTTTGTGAAATAAGCACACAGAAACCAATGCAGAGCAAAGAAAACACAATCAAGAGACCAAGATATACAATAATTGCAATAATATAAATGACAACAATACTAAAGGCAGCTAAACTCAGGATAAAGGCAAGGCCCAATGTTGATTCCAGAGAACAAAATGATGAAGTACACTTCCCCGTCTTGGCAGAAAGGTGTTTCAAATGTCGTACAAGCCACCAGATTTGATTGCTGTCAATTAGTTCTGCTTCACTATAGGAACCAGGACAATTTGGGGAGTTATCTATGGCATGAAAAACAAAAAGGCATCCACAAAACTTTTTTTAAAAAGAAAAAAGACTGTTATGAATGAGATGATTACAGCAGGAAAGAGGCAAATGCTGTCCCAATTTTCCAGAAAAGAATCCACAGACTTTGGGCTAACAAAATTGATTATGAGTCCTGGCAAAAATCTGGACCATACTGTTAAAAAGGAATTAAAGTAAGCACTTAGAAAAAGAAGCAGTGATTACAAGGAGACAGCATAACTCAAAAAAAGAGACCAGGCTTTACTAACCTTATTTCATTTTTTGATGGGTAGAACAAGGGAATGCTAGATAACCACAAGTTTTAGCAAAGCATTTGAGAAAGTCTCTTTATTACATATTTGTGAAAAAGAGAAGGACCAGTCAAACTACATCAATTAGGTAAATATGGAATTGGTTGAGTGTCTACACTCAAAGAGTAGTCATTAATGGGTCAATATCATCTGGAAGGACATTTTCGATGATGTGCCCCAGGGCTATGCTTATTAGCCCTGAGTTACTTAATATTTTTATCAAGATTTGAATAAAGGTATAGATGGTAAGCTTATCAAATTTGCAAATAACACAAAAGTGGAGGGTTAGTAAAATATATTGGATGAGAGAGTCATGATTGAATTCTGGCTCAAATCTAATAAAATGAAATTCAATGTTATCTTACACATGGGTTCAAAAAAATCAGTTTCATAAGTATAAAACAGGGGAGTTGTGGCTAGACAGCCCTTAATCTAAAATCTGTCTGGAAATTTTAGTAGACTGTGAGCTCAATGAGTCTGACAGAGCAGCTAAATAAAAAAGCTAGGACAGTCTGAGGCTCTGGTGAAAGAAGCAGAGTCCAGAAGGGGAAAGGTACTAAGTTCCATAGTCCTTTGCCCTGGTCAGAGCACACCTGGATTATGATGTACAGTTGCAGCTATCACATTTTAGGAATGACATTGATAAGCCAAAGAGCACCCAAAAGTGGGGAACCAGAATGATGAAATGCCTTCAAGATCCTACTAGATGAGCATCAGTGGAAGAAATTTTAGAGGTCTAATCGGGAGAAGGGAAGACTCAGAGGAATGTGACAGGCATCCTCAAGTATCTGGAAAGTTTACATGTGGAAGAAGGCCTATACATGTTCTGCTTGAACACAAAGGGAAGGACTAGGAACAGCAGATAGAAGTGCCAAAGAAGGAAATTTAAGGTTGCTGTAAGGAAAAGGTAATAAGAATAGATGGGGAATGGACTACCTCCAAAGAGAACGGGTTTTCCTTTACTGGAAGTCTTCGAGAAGAATTTCAATGACCACTTCTTGGGTATACTGCAGTAGATTCACGTTCATCTTTGTTTTGGACATGGTCTTGATTGAGGTCCCTTCCAACTCTGAGATTCTGTGTGCTGTATAGATGAATTACTGGTGCATGGATTAACAAATACCAGTGAACAAATGGATCCATCAAAGTATTATATCAATTATTTTTCTAATCCCTCTAGAGTCCTAAAAGAGTAAGTTGACAGATGCTTTCTTTCAGGAGACTGGTAAATTCATTCTACTTTGTCTTCGGGTTCCAAGAGATCTGGGCAGTTTTCTTTTATGATTTCTTGAAATATGTCTACTCCCTTTCTCTTTTTTTGGTTAATGCTTTCAGGGAGTCCAATGATTCTTAAATAATCTCTCCTTGATCTATTTTCCAGATCAGCTGTTTTTGCTATGTTTTTTGCTGTACCTTACTTTTTCTTCCATTTTTTTTCAGCCTTTTGACTTTGTTTTAACATTTCTTGTTGTCTTGTAGAATCATTAGCTTACACCTGGTCAATTCCAATTTTTAGGGAGTCTTTTCTTGTATAAGGTTTTGTACTTGTCATTGTTGTTAATTGTTAATTCTCTTTCCAAATTTTTCTTCCCCAATTCTCATTTCTTTTCCCATTTTTATCCTCTATCACTTTCATCTGGTTTTTAAAATCATTTTTAGCTCTTTTTGATTCTTCTGTTTGGGCTCATGTCCAAGATGTGCTTCTTTGAAACTTTGCCTGCAGATCTTCACATTCTCTTTTTCTGAGTTTGTGTCATGGGCATTCTTATCACCATAATAGTGCTTTATGATGGGATTCATTTGTTCATTCTCCCAGCCTACTTCTTGACTTTGGACTGTATAAGGGTGGGGCTCTGCACACTATGCAGGAGGGGGATCTCTGGCCTGAGCTCCTTTTCTCTTGGGTCCTTCTGCTTTCTTGGGGTACTAAATGTTGTGTTACTGGATCTCAGGAAGAACTCAAGCTGGAGACTTGCAAGTTTTCACTGCTTCCAAAAGTGGTGTGATATGGGGCAAAATCTTATCACTGCCCTCCTGGTCTGAGCTCAGCAAGATCTTGACCCAGGTCTGAGCAACACTCCTATGAACCTGTCCCTGGATGGAAGTTTTTTTTTGTTTGTTTTTTTTAGGGCAAATTGGGGTTAAGTGACTAGCACAAGGTCACACGACTAGTTTTTGTGTTAAGTGTCTGAGGCCAGATTTGAACTCAGGTCCTCCTGACTCCAAGGCCAGTGCTCTATTCACTGAGCCACCTAGCCACCCCTAAAAACATTTTTTTTGCTTTTTGGAGAGGGGAGGGTAGGGCAATTGGGGTTACATGACTTGCCCAAAGTCACATGGCTATTTTTGTGTTAAGTGTCTGAGGCCAGATTTGAACTCAGGTCCTCCTAACTCCAGGGCCAATGCTCTATTCACTGCACCACCTAGCCTTCCCCTAGATGGAAGTTTTAATAGACTGCTTTTGGACTCAGTCATTATGAGCCAGCTAGGAAGCTCTTCTGGTTCTGAGGCACAGAACTGCAAGCTTCTCCTTGGTCTGGGATTCCTGCCCTGGTTATTCCTCTAAAGGCTTCAAACTGGGTTGGAGACTGAAACTGAGAGTCTGCTCTGCTCCTGGGATCAGAGCCACACAGCTACTATGAGTTCTAACTTATTTTTCACTCAGTATACAACCTTGGGCCAGTGACCACTCCACAGCCCTGAATGCTGTCCCTGAATTCAGTCTCCTCAGTCCACCCTGGATTTGCAACCCAGAACTGGGTAATGAATGACAAAGCCTTCAGCTGGGACTTTGCTCCCAATCTCTGCACAAGATTACAAGTCTGGGATCTGGTCTTTCCTGGTACACAGCCTCGTTCCCTTTTAGTACCTGGGCAGAAATGTTTCCTGTGGTACACTCTAATCATCCGTGTCCACAGATCTCTCTATGTATCTCCCTAGGCCAATCTGGACTAGAAAAATGACTCACTGTGATTTTTTTTCTTGGGTTTCCCCAATCAGAACAAGCCATTTTGTCTTGATCATTGTGGAGAAGCTGGGCTTTCTTCTTCATGCTACTCCACCATCTTGACTCTGCCCTCGTCGCTACCCCACCCACCCACCCCCCTGCCATGCTTCATCTATACACAACAGCAAACTGTAAGATTGGTCTCTAAAAATAAAAGTGCTGGACTTGGAGCCAGAGAACCTGTGTTAGAATCCTGGCTCTGCCACTTACTACCCATGTGACTTTAAGTCAGTCCCTTCCCCTCTCTGGTCCTCAGTAAAATGAAAGGCCCTCTTCAGTTACATCCAGCTCTAAATCTATGGTACCATGATTCTATATACTTCTATTTTCATAGACAAATTGAATTGAATTTAACAAACTTTTATTAAGCACCTAAATATCTATAAGGCATTAAGTGCTGGGGATACACTGAGAAAAATAAAAAATGCTCTGTGTCCTCAAGAAGCTTACGTTCTACTGGGGGCTACACATCTATAAGTCAATTTGAGAAATAAGACAGCATTAACAACTAGGCAAATCATGAGAGCCTTCCTGAGGGGGTGGCACCTGAGTTAAGCCTTGAAGGGAGCTAAGCATTCTACAACAAAGGCGTGAAGAAGGGGCGCATTCCAGGCAATGAGGCATAGTCTGTGCCAAAGCATGAGGGCAGGAGATGGAATCATACTAGGGAAACCACAAGCACACCAGTTTGGCTTGAACGTAGAGTGTAAGAAAGAGAGCAGTGTGAAATAACTCTGGAAAAGTAAGCAGGGGCCACACAAAACTGGAAAACAGTTACAATGAGCGAGGCTAACCACAAATAAATAAAATATTCCTCCCTTGCAAACAAAAATCAAATCTAAGCCAAGAATCACAGCAAATGTCCAAGCCATCCACATTTACAGAGTAGCTTTTGGCTTGGAAAGCAGAAAATACTGTTTATTTCAATCCAACATCAATGATTTCGCCAAAGATAACATTTTCAGGAATAGACACACCCATTCTGGTAAGATAAAGCAAATAACTGAGCAAGAGTTCAATTTCCAAATGTTTAGATTAATTATCCATTGGTTTAAAAAATGAATTGTGTATAAGAAGAGTCATATGAATGGATGGAAGGTGAAGGAAACCAAATCAGGAAAACAAGATAGATATTGATTATCACAATGTAAATGACAAAAAAGGCAAAAAGAAGCTGAGCATTGTGGGTTTCTAATGCCCCAGAGTGACCCTAAAGCAGAGATCTGAGAGTGCCCAGCACCCTCCCTTCTTTGCACAGGTGGGAGGATATGGGTGTGGATAACGTCAGAGTTAATGTATCGGTCAGTCTTGCTGAACTCCTTTTTCTCCCCTCTTTCTTTTTTATTCTTCAATAAAATGAATGGCTCTCTGGTTGTGGGAGGGGGAAGGATATATTTAGAAGAACACAAGATAGCAATAATACAATTTTGAAGCAAAACAAGAATTGTGTATCACTGCTCTGCTAATGGTGTAGCTAAGTAGCAGCAGCTCCAAAACCACAGCATGAACACACTGCTCTTCCCAAGTGCCCCTGGATATACCTGGGTCTTACTTACTCTTGCATCCTTATCACCAATGAGACAAACAGCCCGCAGAGAAGGTACCCAGCGTTTAAACTCATTCATCCAGTTGTGTAAAGTAGATTTGGGAACCAAAACCATGTGGGGTCCAGGAATGTTCCGATAGTGCTTTAGATACCCAAGCAAAGCAATCGTTTGTAAAGTTTTTCCAAGACCCTGCATTATCAACAAAACAAAGACAGAAGCCACAAAATTTCAGAAAATGAAACATTTTGTTAGTACTAACACTGCAACTGAATATTTACCTATTCATCCACATGTAGAACCATGATTCTAAGAAAAAAAACAATTAAAAATACAACGAGGGGGGAAAAGTCAACTTTGATTCTTAGTCACTGTTTACTGAGACAACAAAAGAGGAATGCCACATGCCAGGAGCCACTGGAATGGAGGAATTCTAAACACATTCAATCCAGTCCAAAAAATATCAATTACATACATGCTGGTGGGGGGGAGGAAAGAAATACAAAATGAAAAACTATCTCTGCCTTCAGAGAGCTTGTGTTGCTGGAGACATTGGGTGGAGGGCTTACTATAAAGAAGTAAACAGACCCATATATACACAGGATTATTTAAGAAGGAAGAGAGCATTACTCACTAAGTAGGTAGGGAAAGGCTTAGACCACAGGAAGTGTAGCCAAGCTAAGCCTTGAAGGAAGCTAGGTGAGAGGCAGAAGAATACATTTCTGGCATGGGATTTTGCCCTGTAGCCTGTACAAAGGCAAGGAGATGGGAGATGGAAAGCTAAATTCTAGGAATCAATTAGTAGGCCAATTTGGCTAGAACTGAGTAGAGCCCTGAGAGACATGACAATCTGTTTTGTGCTTCTGGATGGACTCCTAGTCAAATTATGCACTTTGTGCTTATTCCTCAAGGAAGGCTTCCCTTTAATGAGTTATTTGTGACTACTGGCCCCCTTGTATCTCAATGTCCTCAAGGAGCTGCCCTTTGATACTCAAGCCAAATTGAGATGCCTATGGCATTCCCCTATAATCCTATAGCTCTTTCAAATATTTAATGTCATTATTAGGCTATTATATTATACTGGAACTATATATGGGGCATTCAGAGGCTTCTTTGGTTAATGTAGATTCCCATGTGGCTCCAGAATCCACTAACTGGGAGTATGCCCACTTGAAGTCCTGCCCCATTATACCAGAGGTGACTCTAGCATCTTGAAGGCACTAGCAGACTTAATTATGTCACAAAGTGTTCCAATACAGTCCCAGAGATAGACAGACTGTCACCCAAGGGACCGGCCTCTATCACATGGCTTATGGCCAGAATGTTGGTCACGAAGTAATCAATTTCTTTGCCATGAATGGATATTGATCTCCACTGCTGCAGAGAATGACCATGTAGATTCAATTCAAGTCAACAAACATTTACTAAGCTCCTACTGTGTAGAAGGCACTAGAGAAATAAAGAAAATCAAAAAGTCTCTGCCCTGAGAAATCAATAACATGGCAGCCACTGGAGTATATCAGAGAACCACTGGGTTAACCAGAACAGCCCCATTCCTTTTTATCAACTGCCATTACTTTTGTCTAGTACCCCAAGGTGATATTACCTCAAAATCTGCTGGCTTTTACAGATTCATTTTAGTGCAAGGAATTCTGGGTTATCCCTGAAGCTCTAAAATAGAACCAAGGAACTTGTCCAACATTTTACAAACCTTGAAGCACTATAGAAATGCTAGTTGTACATATTACATACAAAACAAAAGGTCTTGTTTCCACCAAAATTTGGGAATTTGGGAAACTGATCAGGAAACTACTTTTATAAACTTTATGAGGCATTCCATGTAGGGTACTACACCATGAGGACAATATGAAATAACCAGCCTCAAGGTAATAGATAGCTTTCTCCATAATTAGGAACTAATTTCTTTCCCCACACTGAGGCAGAAATAATTCTGATTTATCTAAAGCCTTTGAAAGGACAGGGAGTCACTACAATGGTACCCCAGGGATTCCATGGCTAGGCATATACCCCAAGGAGGTCACTTACCAAAAGGAAGGTTCTCTCTATACTGAAATATTCATAGTATCACAGAACTGGAAACTGAGTAGATGCACAGTGACTTGAGAATTGCTAAACAAATTGTGGTCCTTGAATGTAATGGAATATTACTGTGCAGTAAAAACCATCTAACACAATGAATACATTATGCATGGGAAGATTTACCTTAACTAATACAAAATGCAATAAGTAGAACCAGGAAAAAGACATGCACAATGACTACAACATTACTAAAGGAAAGAACAACCAACCCAAAATAAATGCAACTGCATGTTTCCACATTATAAAGAACAAGCTTGGTCCCAAAAAAGAGACAGAAAATGGCGCCCCCAGCTCCTTGGGCAAAAGTGGGGCTCTAACAGGTAGGGAATACTGGACTTAAGGTCAGATTTCTTTAATGTGTTCATTGGCTTTGCTCAATTGTTTTTCTCTCATTCCTCTTCTTAAAAGAATTCCTCGCTATAAGGGAAGGGGAGAGGGAGAGGGATACAGGGGGAAATGTTGGCACTGTAAAAACAATCACAATAAAAATGGATTTGCAAAGAAAAGAGAGGTAATCCAGGGCACACTCTTCTGTCAGCAGTTCCTTACCATTTCATCTGCCAGAATGCCGTTAACTCCATTTTCATAAAGGGAGATCATCCAGTTCAAGCCCCTAACCTGATAATCTCGCAGCGTTCCTCCTTTCACATCTGCAGAATTAAAATTAGATCAGCCATCTTACCATAAAGTCTCTTTTTCTTAAAGGCACCAAGTAACATCCTCCTTAAGCCAACCTGGAAAAAGTCATCCTGACAGTATAGTACTCACATGAAGGAGATACTTCGAATCGGACACAAACATTCGATGTTTTTCGGCTCTCGGACAACAGTTCCTCGTCTTCTTCTTGCTCAGTCCGTCTGTGGCGGTAGCTGAAAGGGACAATGAAGAAGTACCTACCTTCATGTTCAATCTGAACTTGGGCTTTAGAAAGAAATGAATGATGGCTTCCTTGTCTCCTCAGTAATTCAGCAGGACACATTTGCATACTGGCTAATCCGGGAATAAATCATCATTAAGCCTGACTTAGGAAGTTCTGGTGGAAAGAATTCTTGCCAGCTCCATAGCATAATAGCTAAGCTTACCACAATCTACATTTGTGACTGAGGTTCGAACATAGGACAAAAGAAAGATGCAAACGTACTCCCCAGCTGAAAGAAGGCATTGCTTTTCGTCACGCTTCACTCGGGGACGGCCCACTTTCACCTTCAATGGCGATGTTGGTGATTTCTGAGCAGCTGGCTGAATGAAATGAGCAAAAAGCTCTGTCTGCTTTAGTAGAAATTCAAATCTTTTCGCTCGGTCTGCTTTCTAAAAAGAAAAATAATATATTTATAATATATATTTATTATATTATATATTTATAATGTTTGTTATATTACATGTTTATGTTATATTTATATGTTTTTATATTATATATTTATACTATATTTATAATATATCTATTAATTGTTATTAGAAGCAAGGAAATTCTGCTTTAAAGACCCTCCAGTCTGATAACATAATTCATCTCCCCATTCTTAAAAATTCTTGTAAGACAAATCAGACTTATGGGTGCTACTTCATAAAACAAAAGGGGGTGGGGGGTTGCTGATTTTACCAACAAGAAGATGTGAAGAGACTAGATTAGATAACATTCAAGGACCCTTTCAACTGCAAAATTATTTTGTCAGACTACTACACTGTGTTTAGTATATTATCCCACCTCTGATAATTTACTGCCCCTTTCTGGGCCTCAGTTTCCTTATCTGGAAAATAAGGGTGTCCTACTGTATCACCTCTGAGGTCCCTTCCAGCTCCAGCTTTCAAGCCTATGATCTTTTCAGATCAATTAAGTTAATAACCCAGTTACTCAAATAATTTAGTAAGCCCCTGAAAATAAATAATGTGGCTGCCTTTAACAGTTAAGACCAATGTGGTATTTTTCTTTTCCAAACTAATGGAACTTGAATTCAGCTCTCATTTACATAGCACTATATATAATGTAATATCCTGTAAAGAGTCTAACAAACATTATTAAATTTGATCTTCCAGTCAAGGAGGTGCCATTTTATAAATGAGGAAACTGAGGCTCAGGCAAAGATTTAGTGACTTGCTCAGGATTATACAGCTAAGAAGTCCCTTGAAATGGTCCACGCATACCAAATTCTCTGAAAGCCTCATAATATAAAATCTGCTACAAAATTAAGAATGTAAGCCATTACTGTTAATGAATAATGTAATGCCATATGCTAAACTCTTTTAGGAATATTCAAACTATAGCTAAAAATCAATACTAGCTTATCTCCTTTCCAAAGTGTTTCAATAGCATTTTTGAAGTCTGGCAAATTTTTCTCCATTCAAATACAGTACCGGGGAAGCTTGTATTACATCAACATATAGGCATTTTCACTGGCTGGCCCCCATGCCTGGATCCCTCTCTCCCCTTCCTGGTTTCCTGGCTGCTTTCAAGTCCCAGCTAAAATCTACCTTCTGTGGGGGAGCCTTTCCCAACTCCTCCTAATGCTTCCCTCATTTCAGTATTTTCTATTAATCTTCTTCATGGATTGTTTGTATCTAGTTCCTTGACTCTGATCTCCCCTATCACACTCCTGAGAGTTGTTCAAGGCAGGGACTGTCTTTTGCCTTTCTTTGGATCCCCAGCACAGAGACTGGCACCTAGTAAGCATTTAGTAAATGCTTCCAGAAAAACCAACTGATCAGATCATTCAGTGTATTAAAGCTTCAGACATCACAATATCTGGAGTTAAGTCTCAAAACATATATTGTTCATGCCACAGGAGAGCAACAAGGCATTTACCTTTGCTAGAAAAACACTCCCCATGGGGCGGCTAGGTGGCGCAGTGACTAGGGTGCTGGCCCTGGAGTCAGAAGGACCTGAGTTCAGATCTGGCCTCAGACACTTAACACACACAAACAAAAACCTTGGGCAAAGTTACTTAACCCCAATTGCCCTAAAGGGGCGGCTAGGTGGCGCAGTGAGTAAGAGCACAGGCCTTGGAGTTGGGATGACCTGATCAAATCTGGCCTCAGAAAATGAGCACCCACTCATAAATAATGACTAGCCGTGTAACCTTGAGCAAGTTACTTAACCCCAATTGCTTAAAAAAAAAAAAACACTCCCCTACAGCCGGATCACAGCATCTCTTTAGGCAAATCAAAGAGTTCCCCAGCTAAGGAGCAGAGCCCACCATGGCTCACTCCATCTCTTTTCTAGACTAAAAGGGACTCTGAGTATTCAAGGACAGGAAAAAAGAACACCTGGAAAAGCTCTTTGTCTGACTCTCAAATTTATGTTAAACATATTCAAAACAGCAGCTGGAAGAAACCTAAAAAAGTTTCCATTTAATTCTGTCCTCAGTTCTGTCCCCTGAGGACAATCATTCTTAGGGCCAGTAAGTAACACATCAGCTGTCTGTCTAAGACAACGGAAATTAGGGGAAATTAAGTGCCAAGGAGCTAATGCCATCATCTTTAAGTAACAATCTAAAACACAGGTGTGAGAACAGGCCTACGACCACAAACACAGACACAGACACACAGACACAGACACACACACAGACACACACACACACACACACACACACACACACACACACACACACACACACACACACACACTCCTTCTACCTTTCCCAAAACAGTTTTCATTGAACAGCCTTCCCCCAAAAGGTGAAATTCAACAACCCCAGAGATGATGATTGAGGATAGCTAACACTTAGGTGGCACCCTGCTAAGCTCATCATCCATATTATCTCATCTGATCCTTACAACAAGGAAGGGGGGGTGCTGGGAGGTTAGAATAGGAGGCTAGTCAAAATTAAAGCCCCCCCCCAAATGGATTCTAATGCCTGAAAACTAAAATGTAATCTGAGAAATGTGAAACACAGATAAAGTATCTTCCCTAAGGAACATAACTAACTTACTCCGATTACATTTCTTTTAACTTACTACAATTCACTCACAAAAGATACACAGGTTTATGAAGTAACCTGGGAATGCCTCAGTTTCCCCAGCTTTAAAATAGGGCTTATAATAGCACCTATCGTGCAGGGTTGCTACAGGGCTCAAAAGAGATCACCCAAGTAAAGTGCTATAAAAATCTGAGCTATAATTGGGTATCTTACCCTACAGGAAAGTAGGAGGGAAGGTGATAAGAAGGGGGATGATAGAAGGGAAGGCAGATTGGAGGAGGGGATAGTCAGAAGCAAACACTTTTGAAAGGGGACAGGGTTGGGGCAGCTAGGTGGCTCAGTGAATAGAGCACCGGCCCTGGAGTCAGGAAGACCTGAATTCAAATTCAGCCTCAGACACTTAACACAAAACCTAGCTGTCTGACCTTGGACAAGTCAGTTTACCCCAACTGCCCTCCAAAAAACAAAATAAATAAATAAATAAAATAAATATTTACAAAAAAAAAAGAAAGGGGACAGGGTCAAAGGAGAAAATAGAATAAATGGGGGGGATGGGACAGGATGGAGGAAAATATAGTTAGTTGTTTACAACATGAAACAACTATGGAAATGTTTTACTTGACTACACGTGTATAATCTATATTGAATTTACATATATTATATATTTATATATTAAATCTATATTGAATTGCTTGCCTTCTCAATGAGGGTAGGTGGAGAGGGAAGAAAGGAGAGAATTCGTAACTCAAAGGTTTTAAAAGCAAATGTAAAAAATTGATTTTACATGCAACTGGGAAATAAGATATACAGGCAATGAGGTAGAGAAATCTATCTTGCCCTATGAGGAAATCAAGGGGGAAGGAGATAAGGGGAAGCAGGGGTGATAGAAAGGAGGGCAGACTGGGAGAAGGGGTAATCAGAATGCTGGCCATCTTGGGGTAGGGGGAGAGGAAAGATGGGGAGAAATTTGGAACTCAAAATCTTGTGGAAATGAATGTTGAAAAATAAAAATTAATTAAAGAAGAGAAAAGAAAATGTGAGCTATTAACATAAGCTATGTGGAAAAACTCTGGCCATTACTAGTTATTAATGTTGCTCCAGGAGGTCAAATGGGATGGTAGAAAAGAGATCCAGGAAGCAAGTCATAACTTCTCTGAGTTTTAGGTTCCTCAGCTATAAAACTGGGGAGCATTTGGGGGGATGGAGCAGCATTGCCCTAGAATCTTGAACAGAAGAGGTTTGGAGATACACAGGACCACAAGGCTCCTGGGAAATTCTTTGTTACATTGATACTTCCCAAAACTAAAACCAGCCCCTTGGGCGGCTAGGTGTCAGCCCTGGAGTCAGAAGGACCTGAGTTCTGACACTTAACACCACAAACAAAAACCTAGCCGTGTGACCTTGGGCAAGTTACTTGCCCTCCAAAAAAAGAAAAAAACTGTGACCACCCCAATCACAGATTGGCTCAAGCAAATACACATACCATCTTCTCTTCGTACTCAGAATCAATTTCCTTCACAGGCCTGCACGTTTTAGGAGGTTTCAGTTGAAAAGGAGGGTCACGTTTCTGGAATTTTCAAGAACAAACAAGGTTAGCAGATGACAAGGTATATCCCCCTTAAAACAATAACAACAGAAATGTTCTTGGTTGACTCATGAAAAAGAAGCAAAATTGCTTTCAACAGAAGAAGGCTAAAAAATCACTTAGCTGTATGACAAGTCACTTCACCCTGTTTGCCTCAGTTTCCTATCTGTCAAAGCAAACCACTGGCTGCCTTCAAGTCCCAGTTAATGTCCTAGAGAACACTAAATTGAGTCAGGGAGAGGAGAGGGTTTAACTACACTGGAAGAACAACTCAGTAACAAAATAAGCTTTAGGACCAGGGTCCCAGCCCAGACTGCCCAAAAGGCACTGACCTTTGGGAAAACTCCTAGAAGGAAAAGACTGTCTTTGCATTTCCACCCACCCTTAATCATTATTTTTTATCATTCTTTCAGCAGGTGAGTAGAAAAAATCAGAACACTGAATATAATAATTTTTAATTAATTTAAAATTAATAATGTTCAGTACATTCTGACAACCTAGAATATACTGTTTTTATTGCTAATATTCCCAAGTTAAAGAACGTGATTAAAATGCAGAAATCCTTTTTTCCATTCATGGAAATAAAATAGGCTCTTAGAAAACCAGATTTAGCATTTTTATAAATTTATATTTTGATTAATAGTTTTGAAAATGTAGGCACTGATGTAGCATGAAGAAAATAAATAAATAAATAAATAAATAAAAGCCCACCAACAAGTGGGTTAAGGTCAGAGGCCGCCTCCTTTTTAGGAATTGCTTCATCTCTATCACCCGGTGCAGTGCCTTTCCCATCATAGGCATTGCCATCATTCCAGAAGTCAAAAGAAAGGGAAGATATATGGGGCGTCTAGCTGGAGAAGTGAGTAGAGCACCGGCCCTGGAGTCAGAAGGACCTGAGTTCAGATCTGGCCTCAGACACTTAACACACACAAACAAAAACCTAGCCTTGTGACCTTGGACAAGTTATTTAACCCTAATCGTCCTCCAAAAAGAAAAAAAAAAGGGAAGATATAGCAGAGATATGAGGCAGTCAGCAGGAAAGTTATTAAGTGCCACACATACAGAGAACAGCAAAAAGCCAGACTGTTCTCACAGAATTGACACAGGACAGCATTTCTCCTGTTAGAACCAGAAGCTACGTTGATGCCCAATGACTAGTTCTTCAGTCATTGCCTCAGTTTCCCTATCTGTAAAAAAAAAAAAAGGAGCTGGAGATGGACATGGCAAACCACTCCAGTATCTTTACTAAGAATACCCTAAATGGTATCACAGAGAGTAGAACATAAATTAAATAAATAAATAAAATAACTAAACAACAACAACAAAAAAAAATTGTGGGATAGGAATGTAGAGGAAGATTACCATTCTATAAGCAAGGAATATGGTAAATAGGGAGAGGAGAAAGCTTAAAATAGGGAGAAGAAAAAGCTATTGTCCTGTCTGGACAATAGAGACAATGGGTAAATATCTATTTAAACACTAGGAACTGTTAAGCTGCAGATACAAAAAAAGGCAAGACAGTCCCTGCCCTCCCCCTCCCCGAGGCACTTAAAATCTAATGGGAGAGCCAATTTGCAAACAAATATAAACAAAGCAAACTAGGTACTGGATGAAAAGGAAATAATTAACAGGAATTAAGAGGGGCTGCGAAAGGTTTCCAGCAAAGGATGAACAAAGACAAAGATGTAAATAATGTAAAACACAAAAGAGAAAGAAGTAATTGAATGCTGTGAAATTAACATGACCAAGCTGGGGCACATGGAAGGAAAGAGGGAGCAAGTAGCTCCCTTCTGTGCTGAAGTGAGGCATCATGGGAATAGAATAGTTATCTACCCTCCCACTCAGAAGGTGGCTCTGCTGAAGTGCTTTGGTTCTCCCTTTTCACTGATGTTACAAAAGATGACTAGTCAGGGAAAGTAGGTGAGGAAGAAGCTAGGGGACATGAAAATAATATCAAAAGGCATAAATAGAAATGGTTTCCGTGAAAAACTTCTGGGTTGATGTGGTCTGATTGTACACACTGAAAATAATGTTTGGTGTATCTTTGTTTTCAACAAATTGGAAAAGTAAATCCAAGAGGCATTATGGGGATAATGTATAATGGGCCAGTCAGAGAGGCAAGAAGGCCTGAGTTCAAATCCCACCTCAGATAAATCTTTAGCCCTGTGGCCCTGGGGAAGTCACCCTCACAACACCCAGGACAATCCCATCAGACTACCTATGCCTCTGAAGAACAGCTTTAGACCAGCATTGGTAGAAGGAATTCCTAAAAGGGAGATCCCCTCAGGAACCTAGCCATGAGGTGGGGGACGGGGAGGTGGGAGGCAGCAGGGAAGAAAGAGAAAGCTTTTCACACCAAGATTTGTGTGAGGCAAATAATACAGTTCATCTGAACTAGTAATTTCTGAAACTTCTCAATGTGGAAGAAAGAACACTAGAGAGAAACCGGAATCCTGGGTTCTAATCCTATTTCTAAATCGAAGAACAAGGAGGAAACCAGGCCCCACAGGCTCCAATTCAGTATAAGCTGTTGGTGAGGAGGTGAAACCAGTTTTCCAATTTCATAATGCTGAAAACTGCCTCATTCTTCAGGCAAGAATATAAACATATACACAGTAATTTTTATGAAAAGGAAAAAAAGAAAACCTTAATCCAACAAAGCATTTTGACTCAATAAGCTTCTGCTAACTTTTCAGAAGAATCTGCAAACCCCCTGTTGATTTAATTTATATGCTAATTAAAATTCTTGATCTGGGAGCAGGAGAGACCAAGTTTCCTTTAATTAACTTGCATTCCCTTCCCAAACTATTTTTTTAAACCTACCAGGTAAACTTTGTCCCCAAAAGTATGTATGTCGTTTTCAACCAAGTCAGGAGATTTGGGGGGTTGGTATTCAAATGGAATGTCATTGCCCCCACAGGAGGAATACAGAGAAAGGGAAAAGGAGGAAGACTGCTCAGAACCCAAGAAGTTAAGAAGGCAGAACCAGGAGACAAAACACAAGGGCTATAATAGGAATGGCAGTGCCTGAAAAGCGGCGCCGGCACCCAGAGTTCAAGGACCAACGTGGCCCAAAGAAGAGATGACGCAACACCTTCCTACGGGAGAGGAAATGAACTCTTAGAGGAAAAATGTGGCCCCCAAGTCCCGGGATGTTTTCACTTAACTGTTTATCTTAGTTGCTGGAGGGACAGAGGGAGGGATAGAAAACTGGAAAAAGGACTGATACCCAAAAAGAGGTAATAACAAAACTTTCTTTTCATTTTCCAAAAAGAAAAAAAAAACACCCTAATGTGGTACAGTAAACTTTTTAATTTCGTGGCAATTTTTCTTTTTAATAATTGAATTTTATAATTAATGGCAAGAGAATGTAAGGCAGTGCCATCATTTTCAAAATCACAGGACTCTGTTCTTTCTTTTTTCTGATCAATTCAATTTGTGCCTCTAAGCCATCTTTCTCATCTGTGAAATGGGGCTAAGAATATATGCACAGCCCACCTCACAGGGTTGTTCCAAGGAAGCTCTTTGTAAAACTTTAAAATCCTACAGATAGAGGCATTATTGTTTTTCCTGACATTTTTGTTTCTGAAAATACCTTCTCTAATAGAACCACCTTAGCTACATCCCAGAACCAAGAAGAGTTCCCCAAAAACCTGTGATCAGCCAAAAGAGAAGTCAGAAGTCTCTTATCTAACTCACTCACTGACTCCACACGTGCTCAAACCCAGCCTATTTACTCTTACTTTGCACAATATTCTAACCATCTTGGTTACCAAGTTTATTAGTACACAGCAGGTTAGAAGTAAGAGGTAAGAAGGGGGAAGAGAGAAACAAAAGAAAAGAGAAGCCCAATAACTTGTAGCCATGTAAAATATAAAGTATAACCTAGCTTCTCTCAGCCTAAGTTTGCTCATAAAACGGGTACAATAAAAGCACCTACCTCTTCCAACCAGGGTGAAGATCAAATGAGAAAGGAAAGTGAGTTGAAAACCTTAAAGTGCTATTTAAATCCTAGCTAGGTATTATTGGTATTATTATTCAAATAGTTCCACAAAGATAGTCCCCAAGGGCAGAAGGTAAATGGATCATTAAATTACCCTTTTCAGAAGAGAGAGGCAAAGAATACCTTCTTTACCCGGCAGAGGTGAGAATCCAGAGAGACAATGTAAAGGGAATGTCAGTGACCCACCTTAAAGAAAGCAACAGGGGTGGAAAGCAGGGCGGGGTTGGGGGTCCCAAAAGTCCCAGTAAAATTTCAAGACATTTAAACTGAAAACTAAGCCTTTTGAGACACCCGGAAAAATACTAGCTTTCATCATTATCAATAATAATAAAGATTATTCTTTTCTTCCCTTTTTATTCAACACAACAATTAGAATGTGGAAGAGCTGAGTTTGAATCCTGTCTCAGACACTTATTAGTCATGGGACAAACCCTGAACAATCTCTTAATCTTGATTGCCTTAGTTTCTTCATCTGTAAAATGGGTGTTATGATAGCACCTACCTCATAGGGTAGTTGTCCAGATCAAATGAGTTAATTTATAGTCAAGTTGCTTTACAACCTTTAAAGTGCTAATGTAAAAACACTACCTATTAGTATTTTCTGTAATTTCTATTAGTGTGGCTATTTCCTCCACCCATGCAAATCACAACCCCCCATAACTTGGTAAAGACAAAGTCTTCAAGAATTACTGCACCCCCAAAATTCCCCACCTGGGGGTCAACCTTGCTCATTCTTTGGTGCTTTCTAGACACTTAGCTTAGACAGCAGACACACAACTGACATATAGTCTACCACAGGCTCTGACTCAAAACCTGGGAAGGCCCAGCCCAAGATGTACAACTGTTTGTAGAAGTCTTCCTGTTCCATCGTCCTGGTCCTTGGCCCTCTTCTATGTCTTCAGCTGGGAGGCCATTAGGGAAGCTCCTTTTCAATGTATACAGTGTGTCCCAAAAGTTTGATTGCAATTTAAAGTTTTTTGGGTTTTTGTTTGTTTTGCTTTTTTTTGGAGGGCAATTGGGATTAAGTGACTTGCCCAAAGTCACACAGCTAGTAAGTGTATCAAGTGTCTGAGGCTGGATTTGAACTCAGGTTCTCCTGACTCCAGGGCAGGTGCTCTATTCACTTCACCAGGTAGCTGCCCCTTAAGTTTTTTGTAATGGTTGAAAAGTGCACTAAGACTTTTGGGACACCCTGCATAACAGGAACGGGGTTAAGGCAATCAGTGTTTACAAAATCTATTTTTTTTATAAAGATGAAAACAAATGCCAGGGCGCGGCACTGGCCTTGATGATTAAGTACCATCCTATTTCACAATTTGGGAGATTGAACGTGTTATCTGCCATTTGGGAGCTACAAACAGCCCAACACAGTGTCATTCGCAAGGAATAAGACACACGCTCTTTTGAATCTTTATTTAAAAACCGGTTAAGCTTTGCTCCCTACTGTTCTTTGTAGCAAACTATGGCTGAATATTAGAGGGTGATTTGAGCATTTTCACGGGTTAAGTGGCAAAGGAACTCAGAATTTCACCAAAGTGTCTTCTTTTAAGCTCTCTGCCACAGGTTCTATGAGGGGGAAAAACCTACTGACTTCTAAATCACTTGTAAGGAAGAGTAGTAAGTGATATTGTGGTGTGGCAAGGCAAGAGAGGGAAGTTATTGATTGTCCTCTAAAGGCTGACATTTGGTCCTCCGACATTATCATCACGTCATAACCCAAGCCAGGCCACTTGAGGGCCGGGAAGCATCATGTTAATTACCCTACATAGTAAAAATGCAAGCCTGGCATGCCTTAAAAGGCAAAATCTCAATATATGGTGAGACTATCACAAAAGCAATTTTGAACAACAACATCCCAGCTGTCCCCGTAGTATCTCCGATGGTGAAAACTTCGAGCTCCGGTTCTTAATCACGCCTCCGGGGTTCTGTGCCCGAAGGCGGGGGAGGGGGGGGGGTGGCCGGCGGGCAGCGAAGCATCAATTCTAAAGGGGCAACCCACGAGCCACACTCATGCTCAAAGATCCTGATTTAAAGGAAAAAATTCAACTGCGTGTGTTGAGGGACCGGCTGAGGCTGAAGGAAAGAACGGGAAACAGGAGACAGACCAAAGCAGAGAAGGCCCCGCCGGCAGAGGACCATCCCACACACCCCGCTCCAGGGAGGGGTGACAAACGATGGGGGAAGGGAAAATTCAGGGGCTGCTGTCCAGGGTGGCCTGGCGTGGACGAAGGGGGTGGGGATTGCCAGGGCCAGAGATGATCTTTCCCCCTTATCCCCGTGGCCGGCTAGCCAATGAAAAACACTCACTAGAGCTTTCCCCATCCCAGAAAGAGAGATTCATATTAGCCTCTCTTCCCAGCCCTTAGAGAAGTGTAGGGCCCCTCAAGGGCTCGGCCCCCGTGCCCCTGCCCAGTCGCCCCCCCCTCCTAGCTCCTCCCCCCCTCTCCACCTCCTCCCTCAGGCCCATGCCACCGGCTCCGACGGTGGGCTCGGAGGGGGTCACCCCTGCAGGCAAGGGCGCCGCGGCTGGAGAAGCGAGGCTTCGCGAATGCCGCTTCCCTCCCCCCCCCCATCCCCGCCTCCCCCTGGCATCTAGGCAGGCTTAGCCTACCTCCTCTTCCTCCTTTTCCCCCCGGTCCCTGGGGGCCGCTCCCGCCTCCCGAGCTGTGGACGGTCCCGGCTCCTCCTCCACCCTGGCCCTAGGGCCGGGCTGCTGAAGCTCCATGGGCACGGCGGCTGCGGCGGGGAGGCCGCGGGCCCAGAGATCGGAGCTTGGGGCTCGGAGCTCAGGCCGAGCTCGGGAAGCTGGACAGAAGTGGCCAGCTGCGAGCCCCCTACGTTGAGCAGGGGATCAGGGAGCAAGGAGCACAAGAGCCGCCGCCCCCTTCTCCTTCCCAGCCCTCCTACGTCACGGCCTCCCCCCTCCCCTCCCCTCCCCGCCCCCCGCGCCCCCCTCCCGGCGCCCCCCACAACAATCGCGAGACTCCCCTCTCCCAACCCGTGCAGGAGCGTTCTCCCAACTGCGCGGGGCGGGGGGGGGTGGTGATGCGCTCTTCCCGAGACCCCTAGCGCACCCTCTCGACCACCCTTTGAAGGGGAAAAAAGGGAGGGGGAAGAGGGAGAGGACAGAGAGGGGAGAGGGAGGGGGAGCTAAACTGAGGTCCAGCTTCTTTTTTTTTTTGGTTGTTTTGTAACCTCCAAGGGCTCTTGGTTCCTTGCTTATAAAATTCCCTGAGCATAGCTCCACCCAGGCCTTTAGGCCCAGACCAGTGATGGACTCTGGCCACCCCCAAACCCCAGAAACTCTCTGGCCCTTCCTTTGCTGAAAGGGGCTGTGGGATTCCCACCTTCTAGTCCCATCCCCTTCTTTTACAGGTGAGAAAACCCAGAACACAGAGGCAGAGGAGCTGGCATCCATAGCCACACAGCCATGTGTTCTGACTTAAAAGCCAGCTGCTAAAAAACAACTGTCTACAGTCCCAAAGGGAAAGCTGGGCAATTTGCATTCTCCAGGCACCCCACTGAGACTGATCAGTCTGAGTGAGATGGCCATTCTTCCAAGAGCCTTCACTTTCCAATACTAACTCAAAGCTTCACATAGTACCTAGCACATAGTAGGTGCTTAATAAAAAATTCTTGACTTGAGCTCCTGTGGTTTTCCCACCTATTTTCTTTCCAACCTGCAGTTTAAATTATCCGGCAGTCATTTAGGGTTTAAAAGTAAGCAGTGTACCAAAAAAAAGCTACAGAATGAAAAGTTAAGATAATTAATTAGTTCCACCCTAGGGACCTTGCCAGTCTGCTTTCTAATCCAGTCTATCAACCATTTCTTAAGCCATTAGTGTGGGGAAGGTAATCTGGCATTGTGAACCAAAACCTAGCTCTGGAATGAATAAAAGAACTCCAATTGAAAAGTCTACACCAGTGATTTTGGGTAAATCTTTTCATCTCCGTGGCCTCAGTTTCCTCCTCTGTCCAATAACAGGGCTGGACTAGATGGCTTCTGAGGTCCCTTCCAGCTCCATGGCTATGATTCTATGTGTCAAGCACTTTTGGATGGGGACAGGGAGAGGAGAGAAATACCTTTTCTCCTCCTTTCCCTATAAAAATACCTCCACAACTTGGCAAATGTCTAAAATTCCAAGATCAGAGAGAGCTTCATTGCTTTCACTAAAGACTATATAAATCACATCAGAAAACATAACTAGCCAAGGAAGGGAGAACCTTTTAATTATTACAATTTATGAGAAAGATTCCCATTTCCTTGGGCAGGTTTTGATTGTGGGAAAGGGGGCTTGAAAGACGGTGGCTGGGAGAGGCATCCACCAATAAAGAGCACAGAAAGGGGAGACTCAGAGATATCGGCTTCAGTTCTTCCATATCCTTAATTCTCCAAAATTCTTCCTGCTCACTTTGGAAATGCACCAGACTGCCAGTCCCTTAAGTGGGAACAACTTGGACATCCCAGGTTGCTGAGAATTGAAGCCATTGGCTGGGAAATCAGAAGGCAAGAGTTTGGCTCCAGGCTCTGCATTCACTAGATGACCTTAGGGCACGTTCCTTCCCCTCTCTGGGCCTCAGTTCCTCATCTGGAAAATGAAGAGCCCTTTCCAGTTCTCCATTCTTTGCTCATGCTAACACACTCCTTTTTTCTTTTCTCTGCAATTCATTTCCTTAGGAAGGCAGGAGAAAGGTGCCCAGTAAAGGAGACCTTGATTGATCAGTTGCCTACTTTTGAGCCCTTGGAAATAGGATTACATTTTCCCAAGAAAATAAACAACTTGATTTTAAAACCAGATTGTTTAAAAGCCAACCAGTGTATATGCTGAGAGCTTTTTAGATACATAGATTACCAAAGGGTCAGAGACCTAGTCCAATCCCCTCATTTTACAGATGAGGAAACTGAGGCTTGGGGAGGGTAAATGATAACCAAGAGCATCCACAGAGCCATCAGAAGTAGGATCTAAACACCCTCTTAGTCATACTTCCCTTTGGTCCAGACATAATAACGTATTAGGTAGAGAGGCCTGGCCTTGGAATCAACATGACCTGGATTCAAAATCTGTAACATATACCAACTGTATAGACTTCTTGGGGCAGCTAGCTGGCAAAGTGGATAGAACACAGCCCTAGAGGGATTTGAGTTCAGATTCTGCCCCAGACACTGGTCTACCTATGTGACCCTGGACAAGTCACTTAATTTCAATTGCCTTAAAAAAAAAAAAAAGGATGGGGCGGCTAGGTGGCAAAGTGAGTAGAGTGCAGGCCCTGGAGTCAGAAGGACCTGAGTTCGGATCCGGCCTCAGACACTTAACACATACAAACAAAAACCTAGCTGTGTGACCTTGGGCAAGTTACTTAACCCCAATCGCCCTCCAAAAAGCAAAAAAAAAAAATGTATGGGAACAGCTGGAAGGACAGTGTTTGCCTATTACTCCTTTGCAAACAGCCTACTTAAAGAGCTATTGACCAGTTTGTAAATCCACCTAAAAGCCCATACTCAAGGAGTCAGTCCCATTTTCCCAATTGGTCACTACCCCATTGTATTGTGTACAGCAAGCAGCTTTTTCTTGGAAAGTCCACCCCAGCAATGACTTCTTGCTTACAATGCCCCTTTCCCACTTGCTCTACTTCCTCTGATGATGAGGAAACAAAGCAGCCTTTTACAAATTAACTTGACTTGGCAAGGTAATTGGATCACAGATCTGGAGCCAGCCACCTCATTTTATACATGCAGAAATCAATACACAGAGGGACAGTTACTTGCTAATTACACCGTCAGAATTTGAACTCAGATTCTGATTCCAATCCTAGTACTGGTCTTCTGGAAAATCGTCCCCTCTAAACAAATCGTGACCATAAAAGTTATCTTCAAGCTTTCCTTGTTTAAAGGTATATTGATATCTTTTTCGTATGTGCCATTCTCTCTAAAATAAGTGCTTAGCCGAGCGCCTGGTTTCATAGTATGTGCTATATAAATGCTTATCCCCTTCCCCTTCCCTTCTTTCCTTATCCATTCTGGGTCCTCCCTGGTAATAAAGATTTTTTCAAAAACAGTTCAGCAAAACCAACTGACATGCACTATTTCTTTTTCTTTCTTTCTTTTTTTTTTTTTTTTTTGCTTTTTGGAGGGCAGTTGGGGTTAAGTAACTTGCCCAAGGTCACACGGCTGGGTTTTTGTTTGTGTCTGTTGAGTGTCTGAGCCCGGATCCGAACTCAGGTCCTTCTGACTCCAGGGCTGACGCTCTACTCGCTTCGCCACCTAGCCGCCCCTTGACATGCACTGTTTCTGACACATGCAACATTCTGAATGCCTCAACCTCTTCTATAAAAGTAATGAAATGTTTTTTCCTTGCCTCTTCTCAGGGACCAAGACATAATCACAGCATTCAGCTTCATTTTTTTATCTTCCATTTACACTGTGGTAGTCACTGGGTCTAATTGGATTCTGCATCTGTTCATATAAGCCTTCCCACATTTCTCTCAATTCCTTGAAGTCCATTGAATTCAGAGAACAGTTTCATCAGTCAGGTTTCCGATATAGTTTGGTTTGATTTAATCACCAAAAAGTGCTATTATGGAAAATTCTGGAAGACATGAGGCTTTGCTGGATTATCTGGAAGTTTTAAGGTACTTAAGGTGACCTTAAGCTGCCTTTCTAGAACCAAAGTCAGTTGAAGAAATTTAGGATGTACTGCCTGGAAGGCCTGGGTCCAAGAAGGCATAGGGAGTAATAGCTGCTTTCAAATACCCTAAGGGGTCACATAACAGAGGGAGGTAGTGAGTTTCTCCCTCACTAAAGGATTTTAAAGAGAGGCAGGATGACCCTTTACCAGGTATACTACAGAGAGGAATTCTTAGGTCTGAGTGTTCAATTAAATAGGCAATGATTTTTTTTCAGTTCTGACATTCCCAGGATTCTCTGACTTATTCCAGGGTATCCAATCTTGTTTAGAAGCTAACAACGGCCTTTAAGGAGTTACTGGTTACTACCTAAGACAATAATCACTACCGTATAACAGTTTCAATATTGCCCTGGTGCGCTTCTCAGATATGGCATTCTGACAGACACACCAAACCACACTGTGACCTACAACTAATTCAGGGATTCCATTGACAGGGTTCCGTGGCACACCCAAAGGACTTTGGCTCTAAGTTTTAACCAAAAGAAAGTTTGTCTTCTGTATTCTGTCTTCTGAAGAGAGATTACTGCAAGTAGCTTCCTCAAAATTCTAAGGAATTGCCCCAGCACTTTATATATAATGAGGAAAAATTAAGGCATCTTAGAAGTGGCACAAACAGTGCCATCTGAACAGGATGGGATATTATCATGCAGTGAGAAATGACAAAGAGGAATTCAGAGAATAGACAGGATCTATCAATAGGGACCAATTTCTTTTTTTCCCCAAATGCTTTATTAACTTCTGATTTACATCATTCATTTCTGCCAGATTTTGAGTTACAATTTTTTCCCCATTTTTCCCCTACTCACCACCCCAGAATAGCAGTCCCACAGGACATCCTCTCCTCCAATCTGCTCTCTCCCATATCTTCTCCCATACCCCCTCTGACTTTTCCAGTAGGGCATGGTGGATCTCTATGCCCAATGCCTGTATATCTTATTTCCCAATTATATGTAAAATAGTATTAATAATAGTATTTATATATTTTTAAACATTTGATTTTAAAACTTTGAATTCCAGATTTATTCCCTTCCTCCCTTGCCACCCACCCTTACTGGGGAGATAAGCAATTCAGTATATGTTGTACATATGTAGCTATACAAAACATTACCATAATAGATATATTGTAAAAGACTGATTATATTTCCCTCCCTCCTATCCCACCTCTCACTTGTTCTATTCTCTACTTTGATCCTGTCCCTTTTCAAAAGTGGGTACTTCCAACTTCCCTCCCCCCCAGCCAGCCCTCCCTTCCATCCTCCCCACTCTCATCCCCTTCCCTCTACTCTCCTGTAGGGTGAGATACCCTATTTAGTATGTATGTCATTCTCTCCCTGAGCCAAATTCAATGAGAATAAGGTTTTGCCTTTTTCCCTTCCTGTTCTTCCCCTCCATTGTAACCATTTTCTCTTGCTTCTTCTATATGAGATAGTTTACCCCCATTCTGTCTCTCCCCATCTCCTCTCGTTATATTCCTCTCTCACCTCTTAATTTGACCTTTTAAGTAAAATCCCTTCCTATTAAATTGGTTCTGCGCCCTCTATCTATGTTTACCTGTAAACATATATACACACATTCACACATGTATTCATATGCAATAGGGACCAATTTCTATGTGACTGGAACAGGGAGGTCCTGATGATATAATTAAAAAGCAATAAAATCACCCCTGGCCTCAAGGAACTTGCATTCTATTAGGGGAAACAATCTGGACACATATAATTAGATTACAGAAAAAAGTGAAATCTTTACAAAGCAGTTGGGGCCACTAGAAGTTGGAGGGGCTTACTAGTGGAAAAGGGGGTATGTAGGAGAACAATTTCTCTGCTGATATAAATGAAAAGATCATTAAAAAAGAAATTGAACCCTAAGTGATGGGAAAAAACAAAACCAAAATAAGGCACCAAAGAATGGAGAAAGAAATCTTATCTTAAATCACTGGAGTGGGGGAGGGAGGTATGATGGCATACATTGGCACACACACACAGTATCTGTATCTGATAATTTGCTTAATTAATTTTGTTTTTGGTCACAAAGGAGGGCTTGATCTGAATGGGGCAGGAAGTGATTGTGAAGTCAAGATAAAAAGCCTCAATAAAATTTATATTAAAAAAAAAACAATGCTGATTGCTTTGAATTGGGGAGTGGAGTGGAAACTACTGTCACTCTCTCTTGTCAGACTTTCTTGTGTCCCACAGGCCCACTAGGGATGGAAGCCACTGTGGTGGTAGGAAAAGAAGGTTGGATTTGGAATCAGAAAGTTCCAGTTCCCAACTATGCTGAATTACAACTGTCAGTCTCTCAAATCACTTATCTCAGTGAGACTCAATTACCTAATTTGTAAAATGTACATCATAAAGGTCTGCTTACCTTACCAGGTACTTGTGAGGTCAGCACCCTAGACAGTATATAAGGGGGTGCCCCAGCTGGGACTGGCACTGTTGTGTTTTAAAAACAGTCTTGTGATGCTGGTGTATAATCCAGTAATCTCACTTATCTCTTTATGTATATGCAAAGATAGATATATATATTTATATGTAATATATATTTATATATGCACATATATAAATACACACATACTTGCACACACATATATGTACATTTAGGAGCCCTCTTTGACCTTCAATAGCATTTGATAATCTCTCTAATGTTAATTTACATTCATCTGCCTAGATTTTCCCCCTTTTGGTCCATCATAAGGTATCAGCTTAATTTAGCTTGCCACTAAGCATATCTCCCTGACCCCTTACAGGTCTTTATTCTAAAGTACTTGTCATTTTGCCTTTTTCAGAACAGGGCCCAAAACCCTGTAGCATATTGAGGCTGACCTCAACCAACCACAACCTCAGCCAAAGGCTCCAATCTCTGGAGGGTATAGAGCCATCTCCAGCTCATCTTCACCATGAGAGCAAAATGGAGAAAAAAGAGGATGCGTTGCCTGAAGAGAAAGAGGAGAAAAATGAGACAAAGATCTAAGTAAATATCCATAGTAGCAGCGATGCATAATGTGCCTCTCACCTGACTTACAACATCATCAAACGTCATTACCCATCATATCAAAAAAAAACTTTTAACATCTCTCTCTTGTAATCAAGAGCTAACTTATTTCTTCCACCTGATAGAACAATTTTCATCTCTGCCATAGGATTCCTCCAATACCATCTTTAAGGAAGATCACTTGCACAAAAAAACAAAATCAAGCTTATTAAATAAGTTAATGTGATTTAGATCTTTAATTTAGACAAGATCAATTAATTTAATTTTCTTCGTTGTTGAGCATAGCATACAAATCATGATAATAAACCATTGCCCCTGTTGAAAAACAAAGAAGGGTCTTTAAGTGTGTTATTTGGAAAAAGTGTATGTGATCCATAACTACATCTTTTCAAGCTCAGAACTGGGGGGAGGGAGACAGGGTAGGGTGACTGGGCAGAGCCACCAACTTAGTCCAACCCATGTCATCACTACCTCTAGCCTAACTCAGGAGTTGGGGGAGGAAGCTCTTTGGCTATTCAGACCTAGTTTAATCAAGGCCATTTATATCTATTCTTAACTCAGAGCATTGGAGGAGACACAGCAGAGGGCCCAACCTTGGTCCAGTCATGACTTCACATTGGTCATCTAATAAGTTTCTACACATATTCCTAGGAGTAGACTTCTGGGACCAAGGAAACAGTCTAGTTCTTACTGAATTTTTGTGTTCCTCATAACCAGTAACACTATTTCTCACCCCTAAAGCTGAGGATCTGAGTTAGAATTTGGCTCTCTGTCAGAGTCCTTCAGGGGAGGACTTAATAGTAATTAATATCAATTAATTATACTTAATACTTAAGATTTTTAATTATCATGAAATTGCCCCTCTCAGGCTAGAGACAGACAGAGGGTTACCACAGGTCCCATGACAAACAGGAAAGAGTTCGAAGAGGCAAAACACCCCTCAAATTACATGATGGGGTAGGGGGGGGGAGGTGGCAGCTAGGTATCGCAGTGAATAGAGCACCCACTGGCCCTGGAATCAGGAGGACCTGAGTTCAAATCCAGCCTCAGACACTTAACACAAAAACTAGCCGTGTGACCTTGGGCAAGTCAATCCCAACTGCCCTCCAAAAAGCAAAAAAAAAAAAAAAAATTACATGATAGGCACAACAGTGACTAGTAGAAGGGTGGGCACAAAGTGCTTGTTACATCTTTGTTGTCTTTTACATTCTCTATATTTTTCGTAGGCTGCCAAAAACCCTTTGGCAAGCAGCAAGTGGTCAAGGGCTGTATGTCATGAAGGCCTGGGGCTACGATAACCTAGCCCAAGCTTCTTATTACCTTCTTGATTGACAGTGAGGTCTCTGCCGCCTATGTTCCCTAGCTCCATATCAGTTTACCACCTGACAATTAGGAATCAAGTTGCATCAGGGAAAAATATTAAATATCCTTTCCTCATTCTTTTTTTTTTTTTGCTTTTTTTTGGAAGGCAATTGGGGTTAAGTAACTTGCCCAAGGTCACACGGCTAGGTATCTTTTTTGTTTGTGTGTGTTAAGTGTCAGAGGCTGGAACTGAAACTCAGGTCCTTCTGACTCCAGGGCCAGTGCTCTACTCACTGCGCCACCTAGCCGCCCCTACTCAATCTTGATCATAGCTTTAAAAACACTATTGTGTGTCCCACCAGCCTCAACTCATGCCAGAGAGCAGCCTGGAATACTGTTACTTTTTCTGTGTCTCATCCCTGCTACTTCTTTATCTTTGTAAAATTTTAAGCCCATGACCTCCTAATGTTGCTATTGAAGAAATATTACATTTGCTCTCTTTAGTTTAGCCCAGTGTAGATAAGGAATATAAGTTGGTGGGAATGGGGGGGGGAAAGGAAGGAGGGATGGTAGTGCAAAAAAGAATGCTTATCCTAAGTCATCACAATGATATTTTATAGTTATATTTAATGATATTTTAATTATATTAAACAATTTTTGCACTTTGGCATCTACTTATTTTCCCTTTTGTTGTTCAGTTGTGTCTGATTTTGTGTTGTTTTTTTTTTCAGCAAAGATAACTGGAATGGTTTGCCATTTCTTTCTCCAGCTCATTTGACAGATGAGAAAACTGAGGCAAATGGCAGGGTTAAGTGATTTCCCTAGGGTCACACAGCTAGTAAATGTCTGAAGCCAGACTTGAACTCAGGAAGAATTGCCTAACTGGGTACTTTATCCACTTTGCCACCTAGGCCCCACTTATCTTTCCCAATAAACTGTAACCCTCTTAAAATTTTTTAGTTGATATCTTTGGTTTGTATATCACTTAGATTTCCCCCTGTATCCTTGCTTTGCCCCCTACTCCCCAAGAATTGTAACTCTTTAAAGGGTGGCCAACCCTGGAGATACCCACAAACCTTCTCTTTGACCATCCATGAACGGGGGGGCAACAGACTCCACTTTGATATTTCCAGGAACAGGGAAATTTCCATCTTTGGACAGCTTAGTCTAATGGGTCATTTAATATTATGTTTATGACTCAGTTGATTGAGTTATTAAATAACTATGCAATAAATATCTGAGTGCCTTCTGTGTTCAATTGAGGGGTGGTCTGCACAAGTTGGATCCCTTCCTTCAGAGAGCTTTCCCCTATCTTCTCCTATTCACTTCTTCTCCATAAGCAATGCTGCTCTCATGTCCCCTAGGATGTTTCTGGACATTTGTTAAATCCTCAATTCCCCATAAAATGAACTAACTAGTACTCAGGGTGTGGTGAAACCAGTGTAGAGAACAAGTATAGGACATTCTCCTCCCTCCCTTTTTCTGGATGCTCACCTCCCCCACCTTAAGTAACTGTGCAGTCCAAGATCCTATCAGTAGTTGGGGGTTGTTTTTGGCAGACACAAGTATCTCATGGATAAAATTCATCATGATTTCATAGGCAAAAATGCCCATCTTTTTTCCTCTTCCTTTCACACACAAACACATCTAGCCATGTTTGTTCTCTGGCCAAGAATAATGGGAGTTATTTTCTTTTAACCTTTCAAAGTTTAGGATGTCACATTTTATTCTCCTAGTGGTCTAGAGAGAGAAAATAAATGATCATCCAGACATGACTTTATTAGACACTTTGCTTTGAACATAATTGAGACTTCAACACAAATTCTGTTGAATTCAGGGAGTTGATCCCCATAATAATGTGTGTATTTTTATTGCAAAATGAAAGCATGGCATATGGATAGTCCTGGAGTCAAGAAAGGACTTGAGGCCGTTTGTACCCCTGATATAGACATGTTACTGGCTATGAATGGCTTGTGTGACCCTGAGTGAGCCTAAGGACAAACCTTTGAGTGCTCCAGGCAACTATATACATTGAAAAAATGTATATACCCCACAACTGTTGCATTGGTTTTTGGCACTGGTGGAGTTTCCTAAAAGTGGTATAAATTGAATAAATAAACAAATAAAAGAAAACTCTGGCACTGATCTGAATATCTATAATCCCCTCACCCTGGTAAGCCCCTGGAAGGCAGAGGTTGCTGTTGTTGTTTTTTTTTTAACACTTTCTTTTGCATCAATCCCACCTGACTGCTAACAGGCAAGTCAGATTTTAACTCATTGACATCTCTATTCTCCATATTGGACTCCCCCTCTTCCCCCCATCAAAACAGTCTGGTTTTGTTTATTTTTTTCCTGAGAAGAGAGAGACCAGAGCAGGAGGGAAATTTTAGTAATGGGATATGATGTGAGATAAGGATGTAAGGTGGATTGGGGGGGAAAAGTAAAAAGGGGGAGAAGGAGACAGTGACTACACAGGATTTTCCAGATTATCCTCAAGACTTTAGTGATTAGAAAGGAAGGGGGGAGGAGGAGGGGATAAAGATGATTAGAGTTTATATAAGCCTTTAATGTAAACTCAAATGTGGGGGAGAGATGAGTTAACACACATAACTATGAGGTGAATAAAATGCAGCTGTGAGATACCTCAAGCATTGTTTGAGCATGGGGGTGGGTAGGGGGGCTAGACAGAAAGAGAATGATTTTAGAGTATTGGGTAGAACGTTTTTGCCTTTTGGCAGAACGTTCTCACTCCAGCACCTTAAAACTCCTTAGCCAGAATAATTAAACTGGGAACTGAGTAGAGAGGAACTGGTTCTTCCCTGCCCCACCCTCAGGGCAACAGGTGAGCGGAATCCCTTCTATCCCGGGCCCAAGTGTGGGTCTGAAGTGTTTACACTCTCCTACTGGGTGGGGTGTCTCTCCAACTTTGCTCAGAGACTTGGAGTTGGCTTGCTTTGGGGAATGGCCAAGATTGCCGGTTTACAGGCCTGCACTGGACATCAGAAAAGAACTGGGCAGAGGGCACTGAGGAGCAAAGGAGGGGAATGTGTAGCAGAATGTCCTTCTGTGTGTAAGAGTTTTCAAAGGTCCTTGGGCATCATTACTTTAGAATCACAAAACAGACTGTCAAAATGGAAATGGAGAGGTTTAGGGATCCTGGATCCTAGAAATGGCAGGAACCTCTCAAAACCTTGTCTCATCCAAGCCCCATAATCATACAATGTTCTACAGTAAACATCAGAGGGAAAATTTCAGCCCAGGTCCCCTCAGACTTTCAGAGCCAACATTCTTCCTTTAATTCCATGGGATCATTTTTGCCCAAGCCTCTTTGGTTATTTAGCACTGGTACCAGCCTGGCACTTTTGGGGGGAGAGGGGAGAACCGAATCTATGAATAATTTCATTTGTCTGTGTATGTACCAATGCAGGTGGGCCCTTTAGAAAACAGCCTGATTTAGAGGTGCCTAGGGCTCCAAGAATTGATGAATGGTGAAAGGGGTCACCTTAGCCCAGAACAGGAAAAAGCTAGGCTTTCTTTGCAAGCTCTTTCTACTCGTCTGTGCATGGATAACTGGAAGGGCCCCAGGTTGGAGAGGATGATCTAGGGCGACCATTGTCGTTTCATTGAAAGCCTGTGATCTCAGCAGATGGCTGGCTGGCTAGCTTCCCAGCGGGGAGCCGGCGGCTGAGGCTCTGCAGTGGCGGCGTTAGGAGACGAGGGGGCGCCGTTGGCGGAGGGCGGAGCAACTGCGCTCGCGCAGCCCGCCCTCGCTCCCGCCGGCGTTCCCTGCCCTCGTTCTCGTTCCAGGCGGTTTGAGACGCTCTCTCGCACAGTCCGAGCGCGGGAGCTCTTCTGGGTAGCGGCTCCCGATTTCTCCAGGCAGGCTAGGCAAAGCAGGCCGGCTGGCGGGCCATCAGGCAAGCGGAGGAGGCGGGGCGGGCGGCTGGGCCGTGGGGTTCACACCATGCGATCGGTGTGCGCACCCCCGGGCTCGAGGCCGCCCGCCAGCCCCAGTCGGCCTTCCCTACAGGATAGATCGGGTGGGTCCGATGGATCCGATAGATCCGATAGATCTGATGGATCCGATGTGGATGGAGCCGGAAATACCGATAGATGTGATGGATCCGTCCCTTCGGCCCATGACCACGACCTACGTCAAAAAGCTGTGCTTCACAGTATCCACCTCGGGGAAGGGCGACGAGGGGCGGGGGCCGACCGAAGGGGAGGGGAGGGGGGAGGGGAGGGAGAGGGGGGAGGGGAAGGCGGGGGGGAGAGGGGAAGGGAGAAGGGGGAGAGGGGGAGGGGGAAAGGAGGAGGGAGAAGGCGGAGGGGGAGGGGGGAAAGGGGAGGGAAGAGGTTCTGTCGCGATAGACCACGCCATCGCGCAGGGAGGGGGGCGCCGCCGCCGCTGGGGGCTACCGTGACCGAATTGGGGGCCGGGCGGGGCTGGGGAGGGAGCGCGCCTCCCGCCCCGGCGCCCCTGCCTTGGCTTTGAGCTTGGATTCCTTGACTGCCCCCCTTCATTCAATCACTGGTTGGGAGTTGAAGGGCCCGGATCGAGAGGCCTGCCGCTTGACGCTGGCCTGTAGGGGCAAACAGTTTGAGTAAGTAGCCTCCCGATCCGGCTAGGGGGGAGGGGAATCCTCCAGGCCCTGGGGTACCCCCGGGCAGGCAGGGACTATGCCAGGCAGCCAGCCTCGGCCACCGCCGGGCACAGCGCCCGGGCCCAGGGTTGAAGAGCAGTGCCTTCAGAGGGCTAGGCAGGGCGGGGCGGGAGGGAGGAGGGGAGTGGGTGGAGAAGGGGGTTGAGGGGCAGGAGAATTGGGGAGGGTAGGAAGAAAGGGTGGTGGGAGAGGGGAGGAAGGCAGAAGGGACAGGGAAGGAAGAGGAGAATGAGTGGGAATCTTGAGGGAGGAGAATTGGGGGACGGAGGAGGATGGGGGGAAGGAGAGGGGAGCAGGAGGGGAAGCTTTTTGAGGCCCTTTTAAGAGCCCTTAGGGGTATGCCCCAGTATAAGGACGCCCCCTCCCCCAATTCATAGGATTAAGGATTTGTAGACATGAGAGGGCCTCTATTCCTAAAATCCTCAATTTAGAGTAGAGGAGACCTCAAAGGTCTTTGATCCAACCCAATCATTTTTTTTTTTGGAGGGCAATTGGGGTTAAGTAACTTGCCCAAGGTCACACTGCTAGTTGTTTGTGCGTTGTGTCTGAGGCCGGATCCGAACTCAGGTCCTTCTGACTCCAGGGCAGATGCTCTACTCACTGCACCACCTAGCGGGCCCCGTACCAACCCAATCGTTTTATTCGAGGAAACTGAGGCTTAGAGACATTTAATGACTTGCTAGGGTGGGGGTGGGGGGTGGGAGGGTCGATAAAGTGTGATACAAGAATGGAATCCAAGTTTTCCTGACTTTAGTCCAGAGCTTTGTCCATGTTACAAACCTTGCTGCCAACCTCATTCTACTGAGAGATAAGAGGGGCCCAGGGAAAGGGAAGGGACCATAGATATAATAATAATAGATAGTAGCAATAATTATAACATTATTATCTCATTTGATCTTCACAGCAACCCTGGGTGAAAAATGTTCTTATTATCCCCATTTTACAGATATGGAAAATGAGGCAAACATAGGTGACTTGCTCAGGGTCACACATGGCTAGGAAGTGTCTTAGGCGGGATTAGAACCTGGGTCTACTCTGGGTTTTCTACCTCTAAGCCCAGCCCTATAACTAGCTGCCTAGATTTAGAACTGGAGGGGCTCTGATGACCTCTATAGAGAGATAATCCAACCACCCTTATTTTCCAGAAATGGTTGGGGGTGGCTAGGTGGTACAGTGGATAGAACACCAGCCCTGGAGTCAGGGGTACCTGAGTTCAAATCCGACCTTGCGCCCTACCTTCCCCCCTCTAAAAAGCAAAAAATAAAATAAAATTTTCCAGAAAAGGAAACTGAGTGATAGGGGAGATAATAGAAAAGCTACAGAAGGTCTGGAAAGTAGCAAAGTTGGAGATGGAAGAAAGCCAGTTCTTTAATGTTACAGAATAGAAAACCAAGGCCACAAGTGAAAAATGGCCTGTCCTGCCACTGACCCATTTGGCCTGTCTTCATCCTAGTATTAAAAGCAAATTACTCTTCTCTATCTCCCCCCCCTTCCTTTTCTCTTTTGTGTGGACTTGGGATTTAATAAAGAACTCTGCATGAGGTTAACTCCCTTTACCATGGGAAATCAGTCCTGATTTGAATCCTCAATCCCAAGAAAGTTGATCATCCTAATTGACTTGCCCAGGGTGATAAAGCCTCTCTGTCATAGAAAGGACTTTGAACCCAAGTAGGCCAGTTCCAAAGTTGGGCCTTTTCATATCCCCTTTTGATTTAGTGCTTCCCTTAGATTCTTTTTGAGAGTAGATAGTACAAATATCCCCATTTTATAAGTGAAGGAACCCTCTGAGTCTTAGAAAGGGGATAAGTCACATCATGAGAATATCTGATATTCCTATGGTGCTGGAAGGTTTATTGATTTTACAGGTAAACAAGCCCAAAGAAGGGTTCTCACTTTCATTATAATTATAATATAGAATCTGACTTTCTCAGCCTTTGAAGCATTGTTCAAAACAGCCCTACAAGATAAATGTGCAAGTCTCATTATCTCCATTTTGCAGGGAAGGAAACTGAGGGTCAGAGCTGGAAAGTTGACTTTTCCAAGATTACAGAGTAATGGGGGAGCCAAAATCTAAACCCCAGTCGAATGCAGATTTAATAATTTTTTACACTATGTCAATCTCCATCATTGGCTTTCATTTCAGGACAGTGAGAATAACACCTTTCCATTTTGCTAGTCCTTTTGAGTATGTGATGTGGATAAAATGAGATAATGGATGTGAAAATGTTTAGGAAAAGCTTCAATAAAAGGGCCTTAGAAATGCTTTTTGTTACTTTTAACAGACTAGGCTTGGTCCCCAATTGCAACCATTGATGAGAAAATTAGAAATTCCTTTAGGAGACTTTTGATACCAAGAAAATTAGAAACTCCTTTAGCAAATTTTTGATACCAGAATAGTGGCTTTAGACATTACCACTTTAATGATTTGACCCAAGGAGTCACATGGCTAGTGTAAGTATCAGAGCTGGGAGTCAAGCCCAGGTCCCCTGGCTCTGAATTCAGAGCTTTCCCTCCACCCCCCCACTAAGCCGGAACTAATAAATAACTCTCCCACTAAGTGACTTGGGGGCAAAAAAGTCTTAATAGCTTTGCACAGGATGAAGTATGAGTTTGATAAATTACTGGTGACTGATCAAAAGAATAATCTGGTGAGCTATCCATTGTGGCTGCCAGCTTTTCATACTATTGCCACCTTATCTGTACTCAAAATAGCCTTTCTAGTGACCACAGTCATCAGCATTACCTGTGCCAAAGGCCCTGACTGTTGCCCTAGTCAGAACCTTCTGAGGTCTTCATTGTGACCGTTAAATATCACGTTCACTCTGAGCTAGTTGGCTAACTCTTTGGCAGCCAGGTTCTAGAAGTTCCTATAATCTCTGCTTGCTCCTCTCCTCATTTTCTAATCAAGTTGCTGTCCAGTCCTCCAAGAGCAGGCATACTGATTCAAATCAGTTCTGCACCAGATGCCTCCCATCTCTTACCTTGCCAGGCCATCCAGGTGACCTCATCCCATCCTGGACTGTCACTGATTCTCTAGCATGGCATGGGCTGACCTGCTGCTGTGACCTCATTGGGCACCTGTGCTCTACGGTCTGATCATTCAATTTAGTTTGATGGTTCAGGGGTACCTCAAAGGATCTGTGAGCTTTGGTACTTCCCTGTACAATTCTCATCCATATCTTTCAGCAGATTATTCCCTGAAGGATGGCATAACAAAGAGCTGTTATTTCATCCTAGTTTGGTCAGACCACCCAGTAGCTTAATTGAGCCTGCAAAAATCTCAACAGGTTATTGAATTATCAATCAGTTTTATTCAATTATTAAAGGACTAACTAAAGAACATTTTTCCATGTTACTCAGTGAATGACTTAGCTTCTGATTCAGACTGGACCTCCTTATAGGGTGTGGTATCTTGGTGGGATTAACATGGTTCAGACTTTCCCAACTCAACTCTATATTCAACTCTCCTGAGAGTAACCAGGGCCTGAGTGACCTAACAGCCTGACCAAAGTCACAAGAGATGTTTGCATGTGAAAGCTATTTGATTATAACATTATCATCAACAAAACTAAGCCAGTTTTACCCACCCTTTTCCTATGTCCTCTCCATTGGATAGAATTCTGCACATTGATCAACATGGAAAAGGTTCTTTGGCTGGATCTGGCTCTCCTTAGAACAGTGACAATTGACCTATCACTTGTAATATTTAGTGTACTGCTTAAATATAATATTTGATAGTTCGCTACAATTAGAGCACATATTATCTCACTTGAATCCTTTGAATGATTAATCCTGTGAGATAGGGAGCACAGGAATTATTTTCCTCAGCTGCCCTATTTTCTTGTAAAAAAAAAAACCCAAAATAGCCCAAGCTAGGACCTTCAGTTACTAGTCCAAGTGGCCTAACTAGTAAGTGGAGAAATAAGAACTCTGGTTCTTCCCACTACGCCACACTATCTCACATGTCATTCTTCTTGATTCAAATTCCGTATTTACATAATATCATATTCACACATTGTAATAACATTTGTGTATTATAATGTTATTAATTAAAATGATAATATTTACATATTATAACCAATAATATAATACCCACATGCATATTATATTATTAATAAGATTTCTGTTAATAATGGTAGAACACCTGTATGTATACTATTATATTATGATTTACAAATCTGTTCTTCCACTTATTAGCTGTATTCATTCCCTAATTACTAAAAATACTCAGAAACTGAATTAGTAAACCAAGTTGTGTATGGTGATCACATGTAGTCAGAACTAAAGGACTTAGATAATCTCAAAAGATATTTCCCATAGGCTATGGTAAACTATTCTAATTCCATTATTGAAAATAACATTCTAGTGACCAGATAGTTACGTCCGTATCTCTTGGACAGTAACTTGATTTTTTTACTTGTCCAATCTTCTTTCTGGACACCATCAGAAGCACATCATTTATGGTTGTTCTTATCATAAAAAAAATATACCTTTCAGTTCTCAGTGGGTTTTCTTAACATATACATTCCATAGGTGTAGATGATTTTTCACCAATTACATGTTTTCTTATACTTAACAGGAAGCTATTAATCTGATTGTTAAACTTTCTCTAAATCTCCTTGGTAAAAGAGATGTTTCTAAAAGGATTTCATAGACTGCAAATCCCATCCATGGTGTGTGGTTTCTTGTGTCTTAATGTTGCTTGGGAAGTCAAATTACATTTAGAAAGTTTTCTTGATAAGCAAGAAAATAGGAAGAGAGATTTATGGGGTCCTCCCTCCCACAAGGGATAGTTCTCAAATCCTATATACCACGTCCTCCATAGATCATGATGTAGAGCTGACCCTGGGCTCTCAGTGCAAAGGCTCTGGAAGGTCCTCCTATGTACCAGGAAGCCAAGACTCTGAGCACAACAGTCATCTTCATCTGAGAGCTAGCCTCATTAAATGTAGAAAAGTTCATCCCCTAAAGGTTGGGCTGAGAGGTGATAAATCTTTTTGCAGCCTCCCCAAAGCAGAAAGACTATTCTTTGCATGGGTGGCAGTTGTGATCTGTGAGAATTGGGGAAGTTCCCTCATTGATGAACTTGGGAGGATTGCCAATCTAGGTTAGGCTCAAACCTCTTAGCTTATCCTCTGCCAGGAACAAGGCTGGCTTCCCATTGATCTTTACTCAAGCAAGCAAAATTTTTTGTGTTTCAGGCTCTTCTACAACCTTTTGGTAGTGCTTCTTAACCTTATTGCTTCCTATTCTTTTATCTTTTTCAACTTTGACTTTCTCCTTTAAAAGGATTATTGCTAGATGGAGGGTTTAGACTCCCTTGTAGCCGCACTGTTTTCTGGGCTCCAGTTTTTACCACAGGGCTATCATATTGTTTTATGATAGTGACCTCAAACATTATAGCCCCATTGAAGTGTTTACCCTGATTCCCAGTGCCATCCTAAGTCTACATTCTTTTACTTAAGAACTAGTATATTTGAGCAAAGTTAACATAAACCAACAGTTCCCTTGCCCTTTACTTTTTGCCTAGTTTTTGGTATCCCGTCTAGACTCACAAATCTCTCTTCTACTTCCTTCAAAGACCTTCACAGTTAGCCTCATGTAAGAAGTGTCCCCATATTAGGCAAACAGAATCAAGAAAGGGAAGGAAGCATGAGAATTCTTCCCACAAATCTGGCTGAGCAATTTTCCTCCCCCTAGAGTATCCTCATAAAGCTTAACAGATGTTAAAAAACAAAACAAAAAACCTAAAGGAGAAGATTTTGCATAAGACAAAAATGGAAAGTTAGCCCAGAAAACCAATTTCACTTTTGGATGAGGAAAACTGAACACACTTAGCAAGTCCTTGAAGGATGGCTCAAACTAATTGTTTACCAAAGGTCAAGTGACAATAGGTGATTGTCATCTATTTCATAAGTAGGTCAACTTTACCTTCTTGTATCTTATTCTAGGGGACTCAGGCTGAGTCCAGACTTTTATGTGGTCAGATATATCCCACCCAACATCCTCATGTTTAATTAAGCAGATTGTTATAGGGACAGCCGGTCCCATACTGAAAAAAAATATTATAATTTGCTGGGCCAAGCTATGATCTTACAATGGACTTTTGTGATCTGGTTATAATGGCCTAACATTATAAAACAACAGTGGTTGAGGCAATATTATGTGG